>JACBWW010000011.1:4686553-4941489 GCA_020086605.1 Lanius collurio | reverse complement strand
ACTGTTTCTACTCCATAAAGAATAACAATATTTTTTCTAACATTAATCCTTATCCATTTAGCAGTCAGTCATAGACCACACTCAAGAACAAATCAAGCAGTTTTAGAGGAGATGGAAGCCAAACCAGAAGATTGTCTTTTCTAGATTTGATTGATGATTAAATGTGTTCAACAACAATTAAGATGTTAAATGGTAAATTGGCACTTCTTTCCATTTCATCACAACTGGGTATGTGGAGCACTAGCTGTTCTCCTTCAGCAGCAGACCTTTAAGGAGCATCCTTAAATGTGTCTATGCATGGTCTGAGGGCAGAAGATCTCAGCAGCATCAAACCTCCCAGCTCCATACAGAATTCCCCATGGAGCCTCAGCCTGCCAGCCTGTTTGCCTAGACAGAGCCTTCTGCTAGAGCAGCTCAACCACGGGAGCTGGTGATGCATATCAGCAGCACAACCCACTGCCAAATCCTGCTCTTCACTTGCCCTGGGCATGGACACAGGGCTCGGCAGCAACAAACGCTGTCCTACCTTACCACCAAGTCTATAAAGGTGCAGGTTCTTCAGCCATAACCTCTAGAGGCAGATGCACTGAGTTACACCTTTTATTCTGCATTTCTTAAATTCCTCTAATATTCATTTTATCATCCAGTGTTAAATGTCTCATTTCTTAGGTCTGACTCCCACCTTGTTCTTTGGCCAAAGAAATGTACAAATAATACTTTCTGTTCTGAAAAGGTAAGAGGTGATATTCTAACTATGCAGACTTCAAAGCCTCTGAGCCCTTTATTCCACAGAGAACATTCCACTGGCTACAGAAGCCTACCAGACTCTGCCCTGCTCTACCAAATGAGAGAGAAAACCCCTTCCATGCCTCAGTTGGGAGATAGAGGTCAGCTGAAACTGCATCAGCTGCGCAAAGCCAATGACTCATACAGGAGCAGTAAACTGAAGGACGTGTACCTTAATGAATTCAAAGACTCTTTTACAGGTTATGATTCTTTCTATTTTTGATTCAGGTGTGTCTTGTTTCCCATCCACCCTTAAAAAAAAGTGTGTTCTAACCTATCCTACTCAGCTGGGTATTAGAAAGCACAGGGAGGAAAAACCAAGGTCTTGCCTCTATTGGAAGACTAACAATTTATAATTTCCTTCTCTTTTAAATTCATGTACAAGGGAAACAACTTGTACACCCAGATATGAAAATTGTTGATTTAACAGCATTTTACTTTCTGTATATCTTCATTCATATTACATTTTTATGGCATAAATAACCTCATTAATATATGCCTTTCTGCATCATATATCTCTGGCCTAAATATTTGCTTAAGGAGAAAAATCCTCATGTTAGCTTAGACTTAAGATCTTTTCAGAGAATATATAATCAATTTTCTAAGTAATTCCTGGTTTCTCCTATCACTACTGCTAAAATTTTCATCACTCTTTAAAAATGCCTTGATCATGAGATTGGCTGTGAAGTTGTCCATTTCCACTGGCTTTTACTTTTAGTTCAAGAGGAATTAAAGTCACTTAGGTTTGTGTAGAAAAGCTGTAGTGTAGCAAAAGCTACCAGGTTTGTTAAGATGTTCCTTTATTCACACCAATTGGAAAGGTAAATCTTTATGGAAAAGAAAATAAATGGAATCCAAAAAATAAGAATAAATATGGACACATTCAAATTAACAGTTCATCTTCCTCATGATTTCAGAAGATACTCTTTGGGTTTTGTTCTCTCTTCTTTGAGAAGTGGAAGTTGACATGCTTAGAGGGTTTACAGTTACTAACCAAA
Organism: Lanius collurio; assembly: GCA_020086605.1. NCBI lineage: Eukaryota > Metazoa > Chordata > Aves > Passeriformes > Laniidae > Lanius > Lanius collurio. The sequence continues at coordinate 4,939,705 of JACBWW010000011.1, read as the reverse complement.
TGCTGCAATTTCTCATCCCAGATTTTCTAAGAACTCTATAGCTCTATTAGCTAAAGAGACTACAGAGTAGCAGTGAAAGAATGGAAAAACTTACTTTTTTCTCCCTCAGTATTCAGGCACCTAGATACAGTAGCAGAATATTTTTTAATGTTTTTCTCAGTGTTTGGAGTTATTTTTCTATTTCTCTGACACCAAATGAGAGAATTATATTGAGTAAATATGGAAATGTTTTTAGGAGCCAGTCTGGTGTTTTAATTTCTACCTGAAAATTATGGGTAGGCTGTTTCATGCTACCTTCAGAGTCCGATTTCTTCAATCTATCTCTGGAAAGAAACAAATAATATCACATATCCAAAACGAAGGGTCATTTCAATTAACTGATTCTAACTAACATTGGTATCAAAACCCTACAGCCAAAAATCACCTTCTTCCCCTTAATATTTGTAAATCTCACATTCAGTTTTTGAATTAACAGTAGAATTTCTGTAAATAACATGGTTATAGCTTTGTACAATAGTCCTAAAAGCTCAGCCAATACAGGTAGACTTCAAAATCACATATTTTGGAATTATATTACTGATTGCAGTTCCACTAATAATTACAGATGGACTCCCTGAGGATCTTAAAATCTGAAAGGAAACAGCGGGAGACAGTTCTGGGAAGAGAAGCAAGTTTGTGAAAGAAATGCTGACAATATCTGAATGCTTTTGTTAGGGTTTACGTGCCATGAACAATGCTCCCTTGCACTTTCCCCTGTGGTTGATAAGCTGCCAAACTGAACAGGCTTTGCTCTAATTCTTAGTTCCTTTATGATACACGCTAAAAATTTAGTAATAAATCACAACGGATGTAGCCACTGTACTAGAAATAGAAATTATATGAGAAAGAGGAAAATACAGTATTTTTAGGCAAGTACTCAAAATCTAAACAGGGTAACTAAGCACTATTTTAAAAACCTCCTCCCCAGAGGAGAATAAGTGGAAAGTAAATGGCAGGGAGTAAACAGAAAAGAGGGGCCAATACACACATTAAACTCCCAACTGCAATTATAGTTACTATTTTATATTACAGAAAAAGAAAAGAATTGAGTTTTTTTCTAAAAATCTCAAACCAATAAATTTATATTTATAAATTCTCAAAACATGGATTTGTATATATTTGACCTAAATTTGCAAACTCTGTAGATTGATAGATAAATGAGAGTAGACTAGCTTACAAAGAATATTCATTACAAGATTGTGAACTCTGCCCTTCTGCACATGCAACTTGTTCAAAAAATAAAGTCAGTGTAGAGAGACAGAGGCTGAAGTCTTCAAACTGTGTCTGTGTTTCTCTCTTAGCAGTCCAGCTTGAAGCCAGCAGCCCCCAGCTCACTGTGCTGGGGAGATGAGCTTCAGTAACACATGCACAACAGCTAAACGAGGTGGATTTTGCACTCAGTCAGCATCTGTGAGTGTGGCCTTGGGAGCAGGTAAGGCAGGGTGGGACCCCCTGCTCCAGCAGACACAGCAGCTGGGACCTGAGCTGGAAGCAGCAGGGCAGGACTGTCCCAGCAGGGTCACTGCCTGTGGCTGGGCACCCTGCTCCTGCACTGCCACAGCCTGCACTAGAGGCACTCTTTCTTTCCACTGACACTAAAGGAACCCCTGTATTTTTCAAAATCCTTCCTCTCTATGATATCTTCACCCAGATCACACATATTTATGCCATTTAGTTGGCTGTGTTGATCTATTTTGCCCCATGGTTACTGTGTACCTGCTGCAGGAGGGTAGTTCCTTCTGATCTAGCATCAGGTATTGAGGCTCCAAAGAGAGATCACAGCACTTTTTGCTGACACCTGAGAGCTGGGGGATTTCATAGTTTTAACAAAAGCAGAAAAGAGAGTGCTAGACCAGAGATATGGGAAGCACTAGGGAATTGCTTCACCTTACTTGAAACCTTCGGGTTGTGGTTTTTTCCCTCATTTGACTTCAGACCCTTAGAGGATGGTAAATACATTTGTAATCTGTGAACATTGCCATAGATGTATACCTGAATACCTCAGCTCTGCCTTCACCCATCTGTGATTGGAGCCTCTGCTCATAAATCAGCCATGCTGACTGTAATAAGCATAAACTAGGTCAAGCTAAAAATGCCCACAGAAATAAAAGGCAATAGGAAGTAAAAGACATTTCATAATCTCTTGCCTTAGAAGAAAATAATTTGAGTGATTAATTTTAAGAGAAAGGCTGACATTTATTCACCATTTCTTTTTCTTTTTTCTTTCTTTTTTTTCTTGTTTGGGGCTGCTGATACTAGAATCATAGAATCAGAAAAAGACCTCCAAAATCATCAAATCCAGCCTTCAATGGAATGCCACCATGTTTGCTAAGCCACACTGAGAAGTGACACATCTACTCATTATTCAACATTTCCAGGCATGGTGACTACACCCCTTCCCTGAACAACTTGTTCCAATACTCAATCACAGAATTAGACGGAATCACAAAGAATAAAATGAATTAGAAGGGACCCATCAGGATCATCAAGTCCAACTCCTGGCCCTGTGCAGGGCACCCCAAGAATCACACTCTGTCTGAGAGAATTGTCCAAACACCTCTTTATCTCTGTCAGGCTGGTGCTGTGACCACTGCCCTGGGTCGCTGTTCCAGTGTCCAGTCATGCTCTGGGTGAAAAACCCTTTTCTAATATCCAACCTAAACCTCCCCTGACTCAGCTTCAGGCCATCTCCTGGGTCCTTTCACAGAGAAGAGATCAGTGTCTGCCCTCCTCTTCACCTCACGAGGAAGTTGTAACTGCAGTGAGGTCTCTCTCAGTCTCCTCTTCCCCAGCTGAGCAAACCAAGTGACTTCTGCAGCTCCTCATACAGATTCCCCTTTTAACCACTGTTTCAGTGAATAAATTTTTTAGTACTCAACCTGAGGATATTTTCCCTTGTCCTGTCACTCATTATCTGGGAGAAAGAGGATGACTCCCACCTTACCACAACCTCCTTTCAGGTGCTTTAGAAACTTACTGCTTCTAAAACGTCTAACTTGAGTATTAAATATTTCAGTGTTTGCTTCATGTATCACTAACAGGATGATTGGGAGGTAATGTACTGTGGGAAAGGGTTATGACATCTGATTATATTTTTAAAATTCAAATGCAACTTTTTCAAAATCTTTGGGCAACTATTTTTATTACAGTTGTAGTTTGGTGAGGCAGCTCTTGCCTGTCACATTTAATTATCTTGCTTTGCAAGGAGTTTCCCACGTATATGTAAAGGATCTGATATATTTCATGGGAAATTTTAAGGATAAGAACTGTAAATGCACTGAGATGTCTGACTTCAAGTAAGGTACTAAAAAGATTAACATGTATCTAGTACTCAGCTGAAGTTCCTTTTCCACAGCAGTTCTGCTCATGGGTATCTTCACACTTGGGGTATCCTTGTTGCATTCTCATAAAAGCAAGAATTTTCTGGAGTGCAAAATACCTGCAGCCCATACAGCACGAGTGCAGTAAAACAAAAGAAAGCACAGCCATAAGTAGGTGTCAAGGAAGGTTCAGTCCCACCCCACAGAAATGACAGCAGGACTCAGCACAGCTTGGTCTCTGTCCCATTGACTGGTACTGGCAGGAGGTTAACGGGGGATCCCAGAACCACCTGAGCCACTGCCTGCATGTGTGGGACAATCTTTGCCTGGGGGATTGCACCTGTCCCTGGGGTACAAGAGGCTTTCACCCCATTTCCAGAGACCTTGAAATTAAGTGTTTTCCTTCCCTGTCACCCACAAATGGTAGCACTCCCCCCTCAAGCCCCATACCAGGCTGTTCCTCCAGGAGCACCGTGTGGTTTATTCCAGGTTGGCAGCTCTGCATGGGGAGCTCTGCTGAAACAGTGTGGCAGAGCAGTGTCTCTGACGTGGTTGTGCTGCCCAGCTTTCCCTGCAGACAGGACTCACCTAACACAGCAGTGTGCCTGCAAAGTGCCTGTAGTATAGCAGGGAGAATAACCTCTTGCTTCCCAGACATAGGTTTCCTCTGGCTGGCATTGTTCAAGGCTTCTAGGCATTTACTGTGTAGTACAGCTGGTCTCAGTGTAACCAGAAAACTTCTCTACTATGTCTATATGTTTTACTAGCTCAGAAGGGCTCTGTAGGTCTAAACACTTCAATTTCATTAGTATTTGTGGTATTTCATTAATATTTGCAGTATTTCACTTTGCAGAACCTGCAAATGTGTGTTATCCTATACTCTTTGTCTAACAAACTATTGCTACTTCATTCTTTCTATAGAAAATTTGTAGAAAGCTCTGTAGGAAGGAAAATATTTTAAATTAACTCCTTTGTGGAGCTGAGCTTTGACTCTGCCTTCTTTTGGATCCTTTATCAAACTCACATGATACTTGCAAATACACAGAAATATCATATCACCTTTCAAAGAAAGTCTTCCCTTTCCTTTCATCCACACTTAAAGACATTTTTATGAATACATGGATACCCTTCCTGTGTTTCCCAATCAAATGTTAAACAGGTGAGCTGAACCTTCTTCCTATTAGCTACAAATAGCTAATCTAGGTTTTGTAAAGAAAAAAAAAAAAAAGAAAAAAAAGAAGCCGAATACTGCCTGAAAGGCTCCTTTTATGAACAGATAGAACATGTTCCATTATCTGCCACTTTTGAACTTCAGAAAACTAATAACAATGGATTCTGCATAAGCCTGCCCCCTGTAGGAGTAGAAACAAAACTTGAAAACTTCTCCACAAGCCCAGTTCTGAGCTCTGGTGGCTGCTGGCAGCACCTCTTGTCACCAGCAGTTGGTCTGTCTACACACAAGCTGTCCCAAAGGTGAGGCCTAATGTACTAAGAGGCAAAACTCACACAAAAAACCCCCAACCCTCATCTGTGAGAGGGTATTACAGGATCAGGCTCAGAACGTTACACATCCAGAACATGTGAAGCAACAAAAGCCCAGCCATGAATTCCCGCTTTGTATCATCTTGCTTTCAAATTGCTCCCTGTGGAATTTAACAGACATAATAGAAAAGAATAGAATCGAAAAATGGGAACTATTTCCACTTAGCGGGTTTTTCCCACAGTGGATACAATCTGAATTGCTAATTCATTGCCAGATGTGCTACCACAGACTTCGAGACAACAGTCCTCTTCCTCTAGTACTTGATTATTTCTTATTGTGGCTCACTGAATATGCTACAGGATTATATTTAGCCCAGGCTGGAGGGTTTCCATTATTGTATTTAATTAAAGGACATTTAGAAATGGGTAAATTCAAACCTATGTGGAATAACATTTTAAATAATTTAAAATGGTAAGCTTCTGAGAGAAACTTTATTTATGACTATATTAAAGGTGAACTCCTGTTTCAAATAAGGTCTGTGGGAATTCTTCATTGCTTTCACAGTCTCCAGAGATTTTCTTTTCTATTTTAAAAAATCTACTGGCAGTTTTTAGTAATTCTACCACTAGTTTTTAGTGCAACTCTACCTCAGTCACAAAAGATAAACTGAATGCCCCAGTGTAATGGCAGATGATACAGAAAGAACATTTAGGAAAATTGTTAGCAGGCAGTATAGTACTTATGTCAATTGTTAAACGCCCCCCCAAACCTACCCCAAACAGAATAACTTGTCTAAACAAAGTACAAGAACTAGAAAAGTTATGGAAACTAATGACCAAAATTCCAATTTGGGAAAAACTGGAGCATCTTATGATCTCTCTTATCCTCCTTGAAAGCTATCTTATCATATCTGAAATAAGCATACAGCACGTGCAAATAGGTATTTTACCAACTTCAGTGCCAGCATAGTTAATGATTTCCAAAAACTGAACACAACAATGATGCTAGTTTGGGCATTTGAATTCAAGAGCCCAAAAACTATTAAAGGATTAGGAGAACAGCTTGGGATTCGGGGAAAATCCAGGCCAAACGCTGGCTGTGTGGTCACCTTTGATGCACACCAGAGAGGCTAACCCTGCATAGGGTGGACACAAGCTGAGCTGCACGTGTGCTCTCACGCCAGAGATGGTTTCCTTTGGCAATGTACACACATCCCCCCGTGCTCTTCTAGCAGGATTTCCTATAAGTAAAAGGCTGCTTACACCTTCCAAATCTATCTTCATTTCAAAATTAACAGTGAATTTTGGTTGGTGATTATGTATTGCTTCTCTTTAGAGGAAGAAAAATTTATTTTAATGAAATGTAATTTTAAATAAACCTGATGTACATTCGGCTCATCTGGTGGGAAGCAACCAACACCTGTAAAGTCATACAAGAGTTACTACTACATCTCCTCTGTGAAGATGAAGTACTACTAATATATAGAAGTATTACAGTAAAACACCTGATTTTTGTTGGCCTCTGTCACATAGTAATATTTTCCAAAATGTATAATGGAGCTGTGTGGTTTTATCTTTCTGTCTATTTCTTCTTGAGTAATAGAACAGATTTTGAACATAACAGCACCCACTGAAATGTCTGGATATATCCAAATGAATGTTTTGATTACTTGTACTCTTTGTTCAACATTTGTTATTTTCAACTTATTGCAATAGTTTATATCCTCAAGCATATAAACAAGACCGTGTGACTAAAATTAAGGTGATGGCAAGAGGTTTTTGTGCCACATGCAAGAAGTGAACATTAATGCCTCTTTCAAAACTCTTTCTGAAATGTCCCCTGAAACTCAACAAAAAGTCAGACTGAGTGAAAGATGATCGAGTCTCACACCTCTGAAAAGGGAACTCCCTGATGAGGGGCAGACATCCCAGTCCCTGCCTTTTCATCTGTCAGCACTGTCTCGGGAGCCTCCAAGAGCCACAGCCCAGATCACTGCTTCCAGCACCAGCAGGACCAAAGGACACAAGAGTTCAGCCCTTGATGACGCTGAAAGGTGTGGCACTGGAGATCTGCTGTCCATCACAGCTGGCACCTGAACTCACCGCTCCTCTGGTACTTCTCAGCAGGCAGCTTTGAACCTGCTGCCCAAGACAGGAACATTTCCACAGTTCCTCTTTCTTCCTCAGACCTTTCCCTTGAGACCTAAGGCCTTGGTAAGACAAGCTACCACTGTTGCCTTACTGGCACCTAGCTTGGAGATAGAGAATTTGGGAATATTGGGGCTTTTACAGCCACTTCCTTTCCCAGCATACTTGAAGTCCAGTACCTCCTATATGCTACTGAAGCTCAACAGGACCCATTTTTTCAGAGAAATCAGATGCTTTGTAGCAGTGTCGTCTGTTTCAACTTCCTAAGATTCTTCAATAAACACTGAGAAATCTTAGGAAGCTTTATAAAAGGAAATTAGTGCCAATATTCCATCTTGAATAATTCCTCCATGAGAATATCAATTTGAATTTCCTAAAGGGAAGAAGGCATTTGCAGTGTTGCAATGTGCACTGTGAAATAAAACTCAAATATTCTCCTAGGAAAAGGCAGTAAGGCATCCCAAAGCCCTATGTTTTATGGACATGTTATATTAAAAACACATTATATATCTGTCATAATTACTGATGAAAGTTGTCCCAGACAATCAGTCTTCTTATGCTATAATTAGATTTAAAATGCAACCATAATTTTTAACATCTGAAGTCAACCTGGACTCAGCTGGGTAACCAGGATCATCCCTGCATCTCTGAGGAGCCCTGCAAGTCCACATACTTGATTTAAGATGTTAATGTGAAATATTGCTTGAAGCAGAAATGAAATTTGATGTGACCTTTACTTCTGGGCTACCACTAAAAACACCCCTCCTATTCCATGTACTTTGCATTAAGCAATTTGTCAAAATTCTTCAAGGAAACTATTCTTCCTCTGGTTTCTCTAAAAGTTGTACCACTTGAAACTAGACTAAACTTGTACAACTTTCTCATGTGGTCTTCAAGTCTGTATTTGAAGTAGGAGTTACATCTGTTAGCTAATTCTGCTTTTGACACTAAGTACAAATTATATCTTTATATAATAGAAATATACAATAATATCTAAGTACAAATTATCTGTCAGCTCCATGGAGGACAAAGTCTGCTCTGACCATGCATTTCCAGCATTATGCTAAAAACCTGCATTCCCAGTCTTTATGTCTACACACCCTCATGGTCTTTATTAATTGTTCTCTTTAATCCACAGAAATTATGTTCTGTGAAATTTTTTTCTTCAGTAAAGTTATTTTAAATGAAATCTTCTTGTGCCAGGTTTACAAAGGCATTACTCACCTAACACTTCAGATGAATACAGACAAGAGCAGGCAGACAGCTAACCCGCCCATGCTCTTCTGATAATACCTCTGAGTGCCTACCTCTATCAGTCTGGTTCATGCTCTGGTAAGCTCACCAAATTCCCTCTTAGCCAGATCACTTCATATTTTCCATGCTCTATCTACTCCTTTCTGATGGTTTACCCTGAGCTGTAATTACTGCACTTGAAGAATTTCCCCCCCCTTTTTTTTTGACATCTACAATTCTTTACCCTACTCACTTCCCTTTTAAGCAAAAACATGTATTTTCAGGGACATTTTTTACTGCATTTGAGTATTTCTGTACTTTTAGGGATTTTAATTAGAATATTTTCATTGTCAGAGTCTTTTTAAAAGTACTTTCACCAAAAAATCTTCCCTTTCATGGTTTAGTGTCATGATGTTAAGTTTCAGCACAATTGTTTCCATAAGAATGTGTTGTATAAGATAATATGAAGGAACTGAAGCTGTCTATGAAAATAATAATTTTAAAAAATATTCTGAGCACTGTAGCAGATGATGTTCTTCAAATCCTTTTTCTGACGTGAGAGGAATTAAGCTACATGCCATGAAAATCAAAAAGCAATATGGGACAGGGAGAACGTCATCCCTTACCAGAAAATGTTGGACTCCTGATTTTTTTTATTTTTGCTAGTTAACATCCATCCTGAAGAATAAAAAAATTATAATAAAACAAGTAATTGGAGTGTTACACAAGCTCTGGCACTTTTTGCAATACGTTACTTTCTTGAAAAGCATCATCCAGCACAAAGTTCCCTCACACAGAATGTGGGAATTGAGCCACTGGCTTCCCGTTCTTCACAACCAGTTGCAATTTCAGAAGCCCAGCTCTTTGGCAAGGACAAATTCAGGTGTCAGCTCCATGGAGGATTCACTGTGCACTGCTCTGTGAAAAGCTCTGAAGGTTGATGCTCCCTGAAGTCGCCTGAAGCAGTACAGAGCCAGAGGAGCAGCCTGCAGCACAGGGCGAGGAGAGCAACACGACAGGTCCGATGGATACCACCATGGACCCAGTAAGGAAACCAGGTGAGCAATGCCATTCCAAAACACCCACTCACGGTGTGCAGCACACAAGCAAGCCCAGGCTGCATTCAGAGAAACACTCCCACAGTTATGTCCATAGCTGTCCATGGAACTGGCCAAAAGACTCATTGAACAATGACACAAGAAAAGAAAAACTGAAAAAGACTACAACAGAATATTCTTGCTAATATGGGCTATGCCATTTGTAAGATCAACACAAAACCTTTCTGCAGATCAGCTGCAGTAATTATTTTCAATCTGGCAAAGGGAATGTTCTTTGCCTTCTTTTCTCTCTCCCCCATCTCTTAATGCCTTCTCTATTGTCATGGCAAATTTCTAAATTTGCTTGCATTCTGCAGTTAGGTAACACCAGATTTTGAAACTCTGTCTTTCTGAGTATATCTATAATCCCAGTCACCAGGCAAAATTTGATATTAAGTGATGTTAAGATGATGAGATAAAAATATCTAAAATTCTAGAAATTTGGCTAGTGAGGAAGGAGAACCAGTCCCCAAGCACGAAGGTGAAAAGTAGCACCATCAGCCAGATGATACTATGGTCTCTGTTAGGTCAGAAAGCTTCACCAGAGCCATGATTTTATTTTCCTGTCTGTTTTCAAATCCCTCTTTACTGTTTGGGTAAATACACAGACATTAAAGAACGAGAGGTCACCCTGTGATGATGTATGATGTACGATTAGTATATTATAAGCCGTCATAGCTATTTTCCAAACATTTCAGTACTAACTTGGACAAGGAGAGGAAATCAGCAGTACCAATCCAGTCTTTCAGGATTCCATGTATAGACAGCAGTGCAAAAGAGGATGAGGGGATCAGCCCTTTGGGGACCCTCTGCAGTCGATGATATATAAACTGTTGTCTCAACAGTAATGAAAACAAGACAGGGAAGGTACAGATCTTCAGACTACATGTGGTGAATAATAAATCAGATGTTGTGGAGTTTAGTTTACTGCAGGAAGGTGAATTTAATGAAAACTTGTGCCTGGCAGGAGGTTCTGCATCTCATGAACAGACTATGGGAGAAATATGCTTCTGAAAAAATGACAGAAAAAGCCACAATCCAGGCTTGGCAAATTGACTCAAAAGAGACCATTGGTGTATTTTGGCACAAAGGGTGAAGGAAAATAAGTAAGGGTACCTCTGGATCCTAGCATTTTCAGGAGAATTATTTCTACATCTTAAATTTATACATTTACACTTTAAGGACAAGGTAAAATGAACTAAAAATAAAGCAGGCTCTTTGTGCCCAATTTAGGGCATTTGGACGTTTCTTCATGTTACATTTTGTGAGCTTAGTTTATTTTTTTTCAGAATCAAGACCAAGTATTTTCTGACTACAATAACTTGTTACTTGTTTCATCTCTTTTGAAGAAAACCTGATTTAGAAATTGGGAAACTGAAACTGTACTGTACATACATACCTGAGGTTATCAGAGCAGGATGGTGAAAATAGTTAATATCCTCAGTTGGACAGCCCTCCCTTCATCCCCCAATTCTCAGAAAGCAAGTTATTCTTCATTCTCTCTCCTGCCTCATGGAAAAGAAACTAAAACTTAGAAGAAACAGAAGTTCATCTTATTTGTTCACAGTGTGGGGGGAAAAAAAGAGGAAAAATAAAGGTAAAAAAAATAAAATTAAAAAATAAGAAAAAAAATATAGGGCTTTCCAATAAACACATTCAAGATAGCATTGTAGACCAACATTATCCTGACAAAAGAAGATGTCAAAAGCCAACACTATCTTCATTTTCAGCAACTACAGAACTTCATTAGCATACCAGGTATGTGTAACTTGTCCTGTTACTTTGTGGCAGCAAAATTGTTTTGTTCATTGATAATGTCCAATTGAAAACCTACAAAGACAGATCAATAAAAGACCTGAACAAAAATTCTTTACATGAATTTCTCTACAAATGAGATTTTCTTTTGAAAAAAAAAAAAGAGAATTTCCCTTGATATCCCTAAGCAGGAGACACATCTGAAGTTTCAAGTTCCTAGTCAAAAGATTTTTCCCAATCCATTCACGTCTGTCTGGAAAAGACACACTGTCCTGCTCTGTACTGCTGTGATTGGGGCACTTCTGTGAGGGAGGCAGAGGAAGAGTGAGCTCATGTCTACCACATTATTTCTGTAGCTCCACAAGTTGCTGGATTCCAGAATTTTTTACTTTGTTTTCATCAAAAAAGAAGAAAACAGAATTTTATGCCAATGTTTAATTTCAGGTCAAATGGAATATTTGCCTAAGTAGATTTTTGTTTTGTTTTGTTGGTTTTTGGGTTTTTTTACAGTATGAATAAAGATAATAAACTTTGTTTTCAGATTCAAACTGAATTTTGTCTCTTTTCTCTGAAGATGAAGAGATAAAGAGCAACTTGCTTTTTGGGAAGGGGGATGGTGAAGGGAGGGCTGTCCAAACAGGTGAATTCGCTGCTTTTACAACCCTGATCTGATTACCTTTGCCAAAAGAGCAGCTGCAGGGTGAGGGCTGATGCTTGTGCTGAGCTTTGCCATACCTGTTGACTGAGGTCTGCAGGACCCCAGTCCTGAGAGGGAGGGTTCTTGCAGCTTCACAGCCAGCTGCTTGCCCTCTGTTGGGCAGGAAGGCCACCTTTTTCAGAAGGGACAGCTCTGGGGCACTTGGCCCTTTATGGCACATGTATGGAGGGGCCAAACCTCCTGCATCATCACACACCGGAGACATGCTGAACCAGTGGACCTCAGCAGAGGCTGGAGCCCAAACCCCACACAATGTCAGGGCTGAGGCTGGGCTCCAGCCCAGGCACAGCACTAATACATGGGATATGTGGATCTGCAGGATCTTCAAATTTCCTGCAATGTACAATTGGATCTCACATATTACCAGCTAAAGCATAACCACGCTGTATCCTGGCCTGGGCAGAAGCATCTGTGTAACTTATTTCTGTCCTATGTTGCTCATTCCCACCCTCATGCCACAAGTTGCTTCTCCCTCAGATGTGTTAATAAAACATTTCATCTTTTTAAAAGATTTACAGTAGGACAGATCACTAAAAGTCTGTATTAAAACCAATCCTTTGGAGCAGAAGTAAAGATAATTGTAGGAGAAATCCTGCATGTACATATATCTAAGACACAAGAAAAGCCCCTCTCCGGACAGAACCAAATGCAAATTATAGCATTCTTTTCAATGCAAAGACCACTTACGTTGCCAGAACGTGCAAGTTACTTGTCCAATTTAAACAACACAGGCTTCCTTTCAAAACACTGCTCTCACAGAATAGTCACAGAACTGCTTTTGCAGATTGTTTATGCAAAAAACTTCTCAGGTTTAAAACAAACTGTAGTAATGTTGGTAATCTTCAATCCTGCTGTTCAAATGTCCCAGTTACATATTAATCGGTAAATCTTTCCCCAGTTTTCACCTGATTTAGTGAAGTGCACTTCTGTCCCTGCAATTAACTAAGTAACAGGCAAAAACTGAACCAGAAACCTTGTACTGACACAAACCTCCAAACCAGATTGTCAGCAACAAAGTAAATACAAGGAGAACCCTGATTCTGACTTCAGCACAGGAATACCCTGAACCCTGCTTGGCAGTCTAGGAACGAGGAAGAAGCTTACATTTTGGGAGCAGCTAAAGGAAAAAGTAAAAATAAAAATAATTTTTAAAACCCACAAACAACCAAACACAACAACAACAACCCCAAAACAAACAAAAACACACATACACCAACCCTGCCCCCTCCCCCCCCCAACATAAACTTTTGTCAGTAATTCAAATTTTCAAGGTGAACTTCATAAAGTACTGCAGGGGATGAATAGCCCAGAAAAGAGGACGGTTTTTTCATGCTGAAGACAACCATTACCAATGATGCCACTCTCGGTCCCCAATAAACTGTGGGAAAACAAAACTCAATTCAAAACCGACCGCGGGAAAACTGAAATCTCAACCTCTGTCTCATTCCAGAAACCGGGCCCTTCGTTAGCCGAAGGTGGAAAGTCAGGGCTGGCAAGGCGAAGCGTCACGCCCTTCTCTGCTCCTCGCTGCCTGGGCTCCCGTCCCCACTGGGCTGCAGAGCAGCATCCCGGGAAGCGAGAGGGGTGTCAGCCGAGAGCCGCCCGGCTGCTGCCCCGGCTGCGCTCGGCGGTGAGGAGAGGCGGCGGGCGAGCCGCTCTGCCCCGGCCGGGATGCCCGGGCTGCCGGGGCGCGGCGCGGGATGCTCACCCTGCGGTTGCGGTCGGCCTCCTGCACCTCCTCCTCCTGGGGGCCTTGGCGGATGAGCGCCTTCAGCACGATGCTGTTGTTGGTGCAGCAGGCTCGGAAGAGGCTCAGCGCCTCAGGGCTGTCGCGCTCGTCCCCCTCCAGGGACCACACGTCCTCGTCGTCGTCCTCCAGCCCCCCAGGAGGGTAGAAGGAGTCGTCTGAGGCGATGCTGCAGGTGTCGGGTAGCTCGGAGAAGTCCTCGTACTCCTCGCAATCCTCCTCCTCCTCCTCCTTCTCTTCGTCCGGCTCCTCGGCGGCAGCCTCCGCCGCCCCCTGCTCGGGGCTGCTCTCCTGCTCGGCGCCGGGCATCTCCTTGGCGGCGGCGGGCGCGGGGCAGACCCGCTCCCCGGGCAGCTGCTCGCCGTGCCCCGACAGCAGCACCATGCTGGCCACGGGGAGCTGCGCTGGGCCCCGCGGGGCGCTCAGGGCGCCCGGCAGCCGCGGCTCTGCCTCGCCGGGCTCGGGTGCCGCTGTCCCGCTCACGCCAGTGTCAGCCCTGTCCCGCTGGTCGCCCCGCTGCAGCCCGGGGACGCCCCGGGCCGGGGCATGCCGCTGCTTGCGGGGGAGGGTCCGCGGTGGCCGGTCACCGCCGCCGGCCCGGCCCGGGGCAGCTGCCGCGGGGAGCAGGGAGAGGCTGCGGGCGGGCAGGGCGGCTCTGGGCAGCGCAGGCAGCTGTCAAACGCCCGGCCCGTAATCCGCTCAGCATCGCTGTGAGGAGATTGGGGCTCGGTTTTAGCGGCGGGGCGCGGTGCCGGGGCGGTGTGCGGGGGAACGCGAGGCTGCCGCGGCTGCTCCCTGCGGGCACCGAGCTGCAGGTGCGGGACTGCAGCGTCCTGAGCGTCCCCGGTCCCTCCGCCGCGCTCAAAGGGGCCCGAGCCGAGACCGCCTGTGGCTGGCAGAGGTGGGAGTGGGGCCGGCGGGGCCCGCGGCTGCCACCGGTCCTCCTTCAGCACCAACTGCGTGCTCCCGAGAGCCGCGATGGCAGCGACGTGTGCAAAACTTTTCAGGAATACAACTAGCTTGTGCGGAATTCGTCTTTTGAAATAAACGCTGGAATTAAGGGGAATGATCGCACAGAATTTGCGTGCTTCGAAGCAGAGCTTCAGAAGCAAGTAATTCATTAAATCAGCCCTGACACTTACCAGCTGTGGAGATGTCAGGCACGTACTTTTTATGGAAGGCATTTGGAGATTAGGTTGAGAAGAATAATGCGTGTATAAATTGAGTTCCTGCTTTGTCACAGTTCCTCTAAAATCTCTTTTCCCTTTCAAATGTTGTGGATTAGCACCATTCTCTGGCAGGGAAACAGCAGGGAGAAGCCCTTTGGCCAACAAAATAGTATATTTCCTTTTTTCAACAGCTTTATGAAGTGAATCTCACATATTTGACATCCTTCATCAAGCGAACATATCTGTCTCATGGGAGAGAAGCAAGCATGTATTCCTGCACAAGGTGAGACAAAGCATGATCCACACTTTTTACAGTAAAAGAAGCTAGGAATGAAAATAAAATGTAACTATGAGTAAAAGGCTCCAAAGAGTAGGCGTTTACAGTCTTTCAAGAAAACATTGTGTAAACCAGACATGATGGTTGATGCAAAGCCCGGCAGCTTCTTGCTGATTCCTAGCTGGCAGGGTTATCCCAGTGCCCAGCAGGAGGATATCTGTAAGCAGAATTAGTATTAAAGAGCTCCCTGATTGGCTGCTTCTGCAAAGGAGCTAAACTGGGAAAGAAGGAGATTAAACCATTCCCTCACCTCCAGACACCTCTGAGATCATGGCTGGTGCATATTACCAGCTATGCTCATGCTCATGCTGCCTGTCTCCCATTACTTGCTTGGGTAAAGACAGGCCCTCACTCCACTGCTGCTGTGTTGTGTCTGCTCCCAAATCAAATGCGGTCTGAGCTGTCTTTACCTGCAGCATGACAGCACTGTAGGATTCACTTTTTACACTTATTGCCTATCCATTCCTTCAGTATTTGCATTCACAGAGTTTAAGGGCTTCATTAATTTAACTTCTTGTTTCCTTCTCAGTAAGTGTGGACAATGAACTGCTCGACAGAATGTTACCTCTTAGAATTGCACTTGTATTTAAAAAAAACCTTCATTTTTGCCTGAGATCCTGCAGCTGGTGGGGAGCATTTGAGTTTTTTCAGCCTGAACTCATCATAAAAGCCCAGAAAGACTCTTGGGTCTAGTAACTTCAAATAGCAGAAAAAAGCCCCCAAATAATTCTAACTACACGGGAACAAAGGGGTTGGGTTTTTTTTGAAGATTCATCTCATCTGTAAGAATTCAATAATCAAATATACTTGCTTTGTTTCTGTCTTATAAAATCAATGCAAGAATAAAGATTTACATTATTACCAGACTGTTTTTTAAAAAGTTATATGACATTTTCTAGCAAGGAGGCAGGGACCAGTAGCTTTGAATAGGAAAAAAATCCAAAACCAACAAAAAAAAACAACCTTGAAAAACCTTAATGCTAACTGGAGGGAAACCATAGCTACACAGGAAAAAAGTTTGACTCTGAAAAGTCATTCTTTTTTCTATGTTCAGAGTTTACCTTATCAGCTTATTAATAGAGGAGAAATGAATCCGTTTTCTCCCACAGCTGTAGTCGTTCTGCAGGGACCTTGGAGATGAAAACTGTTTTCTCTCACCTCAGCCTGTCACTTTCATCTCTTCTCTCAAAGAACGGTGCTATACTGCTTGAGCTTTCAAAGCAAGGTGTCAAGCTGGAAAAGGGCAGACATGGTGTTTCCCCTTGAATTTCTCACTTTTACAGCTGGTGTTGAGACTGCATTTTAAATTATTTAACCTGCATGCAGCCTGACAATAAGCTGGTGCAGCTAATTGGGCATAAACTGTTACATGACTCCTTAAGACGCTGATGCAGCCATTTATGTTGTCACATAGAGGCTCCCACCAAGGCTGCTCTGCTTGGACATGGTCATAGTTGTAAAGCAGATGATGTCTGGTTTCTTGGTTCTTTCAGTGACACAGCTTGTAGGTGACAAACAGGGCTTCTTGTCACTTGTGCTTCAGAGTGTAAATCAAATTAAAAGAATGTGAGGGAAGGCCATAGAGTAAGTCTGCAAATTCTTTCAAATTATTCAAAAAACCCCTGTTTTCATGGCATTTGTAAGAGGACAGCCTCAACCTTTCCTCTGGAAAAGAAACCACTTGATATAATTGAAGTTAAATGCTAGTATTTATAAACTTCGTATCAAAAGCAAAGAAATAAACATTATCATCTCAAAGCAAATACCCCAGAATTATTAGTCATTATCACCATCTGTATCTCATCAAAATCTATTTCTGGGAATTAATATACCCAGAGCAGATACCACTCGGCCCTATGCAGACAAAGCTTCCCTTGAAGAAACCAATTTTTGGAACGACTAGAGTATGGGACACCCCCATCTTGCCTCATTAAGGTTTGTAAGCCATTCCATTTATAAAACATTCTGAAATTGAGATTTAATGAGATTTGTGTGCAACAGTAAAGACAATAATAAGATTAATAGTAAGACTCAGTGAGTTTTATATGTTCTTCTCATATTCAACAGTTCATAAGGAAAAGATTCATAGCACACTGACAGCTATTCCCAGTATTCTTACAAGATGAGATCTAGTTACTACAAAAGCACTGGTTTCCAAAATAAAATAAAATATGTTTAGTTTTGGTTTTTTACATTATTTAGGTGTCTAAAATTTCTAGATACCAAGAAACCTGGTTTGTTTTGGTTATTTTTACCCATCTGACATCTATGCAGTCACTTTGGAAATTCAGAGTGTATTTCTCTCCTCCGTTAGTTGATCTGCCTGCAGCTGTACCAATACCACAGTGTTAAACGTGAGAGCCAGCTCACTTACTCCCTCTCTCTGTTTAGCAGCTTGTAAAACTCTGAGATGCACAGAAGGTGTTTCTATGGACACTGGACCTCTCTTTCATGGCAATTCCACCAGCACCACTAAAGGAAGCATTCAGAGCACAAAGAAACTGCTCTTGAGCAGCCTCATGAGAGAGGAGCTGAAGCCCCCAAAAGGCCAGCAGTGGGTTTGGTGGCATGACCCGTCAGCATTGTCCCAGTGCTAGCCCGGTCCATGCCACAGGCCACAACAGGGGGTCTGTGGAGGAAATGTGGGCACCGAGGGAAACAAGGGGCTAAAAGAGATGAGATACTGCTTTTTACCAACAGAATCTTTTGGATTTTTGGGGAGAGACTTTCAGCATTACTGCCTTGTACTGGTCCTCAAAACAGACTGCTTGCATCCTGAAAAACTGTCTGCATGAAGTTAATCTCAAGACAATATACAGGCATGGATGTAAGCAAACTGGTTTCTGGGGTTGCTGAGTTCTTAGCAGGGCTAGCAGACTAATAAATCCAACCTCCTGTTTATTATGCCTAATAATAATGTATTTTTGTTTGGGGTGACTTGCTAGGGCTGTAGCAGAACTCTAAGCAGGCTAGCTGCTGTGAGGCATCAAAATGCTATTAACTTAGTCAAAAAACATCAGGTGGTGTACTACTGGCAAGCTATGTGTGAAGAAGGCATTCAAGGTAAAGAATTAAGTTGAAAAATTATTAAGAAAATGTTCCCCCTCAATTACAAAGGACTAAAGAGAGACAGAGTTGTTTTCATATTTACCTGATGGGGGGTGGGTGTGTTGGGAGAGCATTTCCATACAAACAGATTCAGCAGCACTTGCTAAGACTGCTCCACTCAAAAAGTCCTTTGGAAGGAGAAAGGTTGGAGTCTCAGTTTTCCTAAGCTCTGGCCAAGAGTTGATGTGAAATCCTGCTGATCTGAACAGTAACAGCTGCTAAGGAGCTATGAGTGGAAGTTGCAATATGTTTCCTAGAAACCAAAGGCTTGAGCTGAATGATGAGAGCAGAGGCAGAGAATAAGAAATACTAGCAATAATCATAATCTTACTAAATGTTAGTGTTTTCTCAGTTGCTAGAACTTTCCAGCACTTGCTCAGTCAGATTAAATGCTGTTTAAAGCATCTGTAGTTCCATTTTACTGGGATCTCTGTGCAGTTAATACAATAAGGGGACATTAAGGTATAAACGTGATACTAGTTCATTTAATTTCATTTATTAGCTATGACTGAAAATAATTGATGTTCTACTTACGGTATGAACCTGTATTTTGTTTGCACTGAAGTCTAAAGCATAGGCCTTTCCAGAAAAGGAATACTTCCTCAAGACACAGTCTTGGGCCTAGCTAATCTTAGCTTAGTTTGCAGTCAAAGCTTTCAAGTCCTCTCAGTCCTCAGCTCCCTGAGGACTGCAGTGGTTAGTAGCAGGTAGGGTAAAGTAAACTCTCTCAAGGTAAACTCTGCTAGTTCTGAGCAGGTAAGGCAGTTCCCTGACAGCAAGGGGCACCTGGAAGGTGGGCACCTCCCACTTAAGCACTGGCTGGTGGGGCCCAGCTTCACTGCAGAAGTATGGGAGCTACGTAAGTCTTTTTGGCTTATTTCCTCAAGACTGTAAAGAACAACTGAAGTAGCATTAGTAAGGCACACCAAATATGCTAACAGTCTGTGGTTTCATGTGTGTGGTTTGATATTTTTTGAATGTGGTAGGTAGAAGTGGAGGAGGCTGTGCAAATGAAGAGGGGGAAAGATGGAGAGTGTTCTAGTTCCCACAGAGCTACTATTCACAAATACGAGCTGCTGTAGACTATGGTGATGCTGAAGATCCTTGAGCATCATCTGCATGGAACTTCTGTTTTCATATTTCTCTCAATTTCTGTTTTAGGGAATTTCTTGGGAGAAAACGTACAAATTTGTAATTGTCCAGATGTTGATTTATTGATGAAAATCAGAAATTTACATAAAATCTTTTTCTGGGAGTCTTCCATCTCTGAAGCGTAGATTATAAAAGTCACCTCTTCAAAACAATACTTCCTTTTTACTTTGCACATGATTTCTTAAAATGTTACAAAACCACATAATAATGGGGAAACAGTCATAGCTTGAAACATCAATGGTTTTCTTTTTCTTGGAGGAAGGCTAATAAAGATTGAGAGAAGGAGAGAAAAATGTTTTTCAAATCATAAGTCTAATTTTATTTTTCTGTGTTTTGATATCTTTTACCAAAATATCACAATACTAGACATTAATACATGTATAAAAATTATTAGGGAAAATAATCCCATATATATTCCATTGCTAGATTATAATTATCAGGTCATCGGTGCTGGGGGTGGTGATCAAATGGATTAGTGTACATGAGAATTTATTTGTGAACAGTTAACTTATTTTTGCACTCTACTGAAGCAGAAGACTCCCCACATGTGTGAAAATGTGTCCCTCAGCTGAGTATCAAGAATAAATAAGTAATGTTATTTTTATACCAAAATCTTTTGCTCCTCCCTAAAGGAATTCTTTCTACATACAGGGCATAAACCATACATCTGCTTCACATTTTCCTAAAATTATTCCCCTTCCTTCATTGTGAAATTATGCACCCAAAAATAGGCTAGTTTGATGCTGGTATGAGTAAGCCTGCTGATGCCATTCCATATGGAGGAAGTGTGTAGCATGTCTACCCTTGCACTTGTGATCACTTCACTCCTCTTCTACAGATTTCCCACATGACTGAGAGAGCTTTGAGCCTTTCCATCCCTGAGGTTTTGGTACTGAATAACAATAATGGTACTTCTCTCCGCTCCTGGGAAGGCTGGGACCTGAGGACATTGCTGTTTGATAGAGTTTCTGGTGGTGTCTGAATTCAAGTCTTGGAAGTACCCCAGATACCTGTCCATCTTCTCTTTCTGTTGCCCTGCATCAGGAAACTGTAAAGAAGTCAGTGATCAATTCATCCTAATTTTAATCTTTCTGACAAACCCTAGAGAAAGCCTTAATATGTGACCCAGTTTCTATTTCTGAAATATTATGGTTTTAATCCTCTTTCTGTTTCAGTTTTGTCTAATTCCAACTGGGGATTGGACACTGCTATCTAATGCAATCCAGTACTGGAAAATCATTGATATAAAAGCAGAAACAGAAATATTTTCAAAAAGGAAAGAAATTAAAGGGGAAATCTAGAATTTGTTGCCATAATTTATTAATATATGCCATCTCATTTTATTATTCACTCTCCTATGAGAATTTGTAGTGCTTTAGACTTTAGCTTGCATTGTATGACACGTTTCAGCAAAATATCTCACCTCATGCTGAGAAGGTGAATGTCATAACCATTTTATAGATGCTGAAATTGAATTGCAGACTACTCAAATGCAGCAGAGCATTGTGTGATATAACATCAAACATTCAGATATCTTATTTTGGCGTTGCTCAAATTCTTTAAATGACTCATAGTTCAAATGGTTTATCCATATACCTACCTAATTAGGAAAATGGGGAATAGAGTATGGTTACTAACTGGGACCATTCGAGAAATCCATCTGAGTACAGGTGGTGTAGCTCCATCAAGGGCTATGAATGGTCACCTTGGAACTGTCTCTTTGTAGAACATAATGAATGCTGGCCAGAAAATCATAAGTAGCACTTTAGGACCAAGAGTTATTATAATCAGTGCATTGAATTTTACTCCACCTGTTTCTTCTACACTCCTAACAATAAACCAGAGTACTGAGATACAAAGTGGTCTCCAGCAAGACCATGTGGATACAAATCCAACCTGTTGCCTTAGTACAGGATTTCAGAGATTGTATTTGCTTCTTCTTACAGTATCAAAATAATAACACCCTATATTCTGAAATGTGATTCCTTGTATGTGCAATGAGTCATGCTAAGAGGATTTCCTGTTTTTCCTCTCCCAACTCTTCCTGAAATAATTGGTCTCTCTGGTGTTAACTGGCGTTTCACCAGACTGTGCAAACATGTGAATAACCAGAGGCTTTTATTGAAAGACAAATATTCTGGAAAAAGCTTTGTGCATGTATTTAAGTGATTTAACAAATTAGTGCCCTGATAATATATGTGTAGTTTGAAAACATTTTAGAAACTCACAGAATAACTGTGGGGCTACTATTGTTTCCCTATTGTGTACATTATCTATTAGGTTTCTTTGTCTCTAATAGGATCATACTCATTTTCATCTTTGCAGAAATGCAATGTTCTTCAATTAGATTATTTAATATTATCCTGGAATCATTAAAATTACCATACTGCCAGGTTAAAATAAACAGATGCTTATCTCACCCAACGGTTCCCTTGTTCCTTGGCGCCTTCATAATGTGATTTTCACAAATCACAAACATCATGGGACTCATCCCAGGAGATGTTCAAGTGAAAGTAGATTATCAGTAAAACATTCCCCTTTAGAAATCATACCTCCCATGTGATCCTCATTTAAGCAATTTTAAATATCCTACTCAACTCTGTTTCATCCTTTTTTATCAGAATTCTTCCACTTGAAAGTATATTTCCATTAATTTTCTGCAGCAGGAGTTAGTAGGGTAAGTCAGTAGATAACTCTGACTGCACTGCTGTGGTAAATTCTCTTCAGTTCCACTGGTTTCAGTTCTGTTACTGCCCCTACCCCTCCGTGTGCATACAGAGTATGGAACTGAGGAGCTATCCCTGCTCAGAGCATGTGATGCCATAGAGGGCAGGTGTGGAGGGTCCTTCTGACCCCCTCTGCAGTGCTAGTTAACAAACAGTGCCAAATGGAGAGGGCAATGTCTCCTTCCTGCGCTGTTCTCATCGCCTGCATTTTCTTCGCAATTCCATGTGAAGTCTGTCACTGATTCAGTAAAGGACACAGATGTTTCTGTGTGGTTGTATTTTCCTTGGAAACATCCTACAGGTCCAGTGGGATTTCCTTTTGATTGCTTCTTGCATGTCCAGCAACAAGTACATTTTTTAACTTCCTCTGTAAGAAGGATAACATCAAGGGATGACATTTCCATAGTCAAACCACTTCAGAAGCAGCAATTAACAATCAGAAGACACTGAGATAGGTAAATGTTGTTATCTCAGCTTTTCAGTTGGTGAAAGTGAAATAAGGAGGTCAAGGTCAATGTTTTCCAATTTAAAATTTGTGGTTGGACTTCAACAGCTGAATTTAATGACATGAATTGCAAATATTTGAAGCCTACAAATTCAAAAGGACTACACATTTTCAGGAATCATGGAAATCAGAACACTTATTTATATGCCACAATGCTGTAACCAAGTTAAATACCCTTGCTTTAATGATTAGGGCAATGTTAAGTCGTGGCCAAAGATATAATCAATCTTTCTAGGCTGTAGAGTTTTGTCTTATGTTCATCAGTAGGTAACTGCATTTGCATTGGCCCCCTCTGTTTATTTGCACTTATGCAGTAATAAAACCTTAGCAGGAAATTTTCCTTAAATATCATGGTTGCTCTTAAGTTGTACTTCGATTTCTTTGGTTCGCTTCGCTACAGACCGTCTCGCATTCATGAAGGAACTTGCACACCAAGTGAAGGAAAAATTATCATCTACACTGTGGGTGGTTGTGGAAGATATGAAAATAGGCACTTTCCTCATTAAAAGAGGAAAGAAAGAGCATCTTGCTTTCCCAGAGGACAGTAGTAGAGAAGGGACAGGGCCAGATGAGGAGCTCTCTAGAAGGTTTGTGCTCCATTCCTCTCCACATCCATGCAGTGCTGTTTGAAAGGGCCTCCAGGTATGGTGGAAGTGCTGTTGCAGACCATGAGCTGTATGATGTGCTTTCCTCACTTGTGGGTACTTTGTTCATGAAGTGCTGACCAGAAGGCCCCCCACTTGCATCAATGCACCGATTTTTTTTCTCATCAATTTGGACTCTTCTAAGTCGGGGAGGAGAAAGTTAACTGCAAAACTTGAACGTTTTGGACTGATTGGCCCTTTTGGTTCTCTCCCTCACATTAAGGGACATGGCCAAAGCAGAGGTTTTTCCATATTCAACACATATGGCGCAGAAACCACAGATATGCTGCCTAACTTAGTAATCAGCAGTGGAAGAAGACAGGTGTTTTCTTTGACTTAGCAGGTGATCTGACTCCCTCTCATGCTGTATATTTCTTCTCTTGGCAGAGGGATGGAGGAGTCAAATCAGGTATCTCCTTTCTCATTACTGCCTGGAGGCAGCATGTCCTGCCTGGAGGCACTGACCCTCCTGATCATGTACTGCCCCACATGCAGCCAGTCGATGAGGGGAAGCACAAGCTGGGGGCTGCTGCTGAGGCAGATGATAACTCACATCAGAAGCCTGGAGACAGTATTTTGGCAGCCTGGGAAAGGTACATGCTTTGCCTTAATTATGAACACAGTTAGTTATATTGCTCGTGAAAGTTTCATTACACCAGTTAGCATATTAGCATTACAAGCAACATAATGAAGCATAATTGGTACAGGGGTTCAGTGTGAACTAATTGATCTGGGAAAAAATGCCATTTCAGAGTACAAACAAGAAAAATAAACCTTGATGTTTCCTAGAAATTTCCAGGAGGGATTTCATTTACAAAGTAGTAAGATAGAATTGAGAACTTGCTAGAGAGCTGATTTAATTTTTTTGTTGATTGATTTATAAAAACAGCACCTTGCTTATCACCCAGCAAGGAGATTTACCAGCAGGGACCCATTTATTGAGCTGTGTTTGATTGAAAACAGCTGAAAATGTTGGTTTGGGAATAAGAGGAAATACCATGTTTAAAAAAGATAAATTGCTGCTGATTTTTGTTGTAAAGGTTAGTACATTGAAATAAGGTTACTGAGAGAAGGAAAACCATTCCAGTTACAAAAAATCTGTCAGCATAGCTATGAGATTTTGCTGAGTCCTATGCTGTACAGTGTGCTAACTGCAATAATTAAGTTTTTACAATCAAAAATAGTGACAGGGCATTCAACTTAAACCCCCTTCTGTTGCACCTATCTTTTGTTCTTAGCTAAAATAAAAATACTTTTTCCAATACTGAGAAAATATTTGAGATCTAACACTTAGTTTTACAAATTATCTTTTTGCTTACCTGTATCAAACCTAACTCTGGAACTGTGATAGCTATAAACTCTTCCTTGCCAGAGCCAAAAACAGCTCCCGTGTTTCTGTAAAAAACATCAGGGTTTAAAATTATTGTTGTGAAAGATAATGAAATGCCCTTTAAAGAGCTAAGAAATATTGTCATTTAAATGGGCCTTGCTTCTAGCAATTTTGGTGAGAATCAATTGTTTTTAGGTGCAAAAGCACCAATATTTTTCTGGGGAGATAATACTTTGCTGATGCCATTGGGACAACTTCTGTAGCAAGAGGCAAAGGTGTAAAATGAGCGGAGTCTTGGATGACAGGTATATCTTGGATCAAATGCATGCCTTCAGCAAGTGTCAGTGATTTTATACCACACAGGGTAGCTGTAAATATTTGAATAGCAGGCTCCTGACACTCGTAAAGTGAGCAGAGTGAGTGAGCTTTCCAAGGGATTTCACTGCTGGGACACTGAGGAGGGAGGCCAGCAGCATCCCTCTGGGGAAGGGGAGGAAGGCTGGGGGCTGGCTTGGGTGAGGGGCACTGAGAGGAGCGGAGCACATGCACTGGTGGGGAGAGCCACATCACCTGGCTGGTCTGTGACCATCCTTCTTCTCTCTTGGGGTGACAGCAGCAGGTGTTTCATGGAATTCAGGGTTCCTTCTAGTGGCATCCTCCATGCTCTTCACACCATTTTATTTACCTCTGCCTAGTAAATCCCTTGTCAGGTAAGACAAATCTATTAATACATTTAAAACCACTTCAGCACTGCAAGAAACACAGAGCTGAGGGCTGTGACAGTCATATTCAACATACATAATTTGCCCATTTGAACGTTTTGCAGTGAGTCATTTTAGGGTGTGCATGCCAAGTGCACCGACAGCAGTGCTGCAAGAGGCAGCATTTCCTTCCTGCGTGGTGGTGTCAGCTCAGCACAGATGGTGCAAATCCCCAGCAGCGAATCACCAGGGTTTGTGCAACAGGTGGGTTGGCTTCCTTCAGGGATGAAGGAAGAGCAGGTGGGATGGGCTGAGTAAGGAGACCTCCCCTGCCCAGCACCACAGCTCAAAACTACACCGAGCAGTGACTCCCAGCAGGGTATAAGAGAAAAGGAATTTGAACTTTTTATTAAGTCAATAGCTACATGCTGTCTAAATTACAGTTAGATGTTACATTAGATCTTGGTGTTGGAGCTAATTACAAATGTGGAGCAGGGGCACAATTCTCTGGTGATGCTTCTTTTGTCTGGTTGGGAAGTGAGGCACAGTGTGAGCAAAGGTTTCTCATTCCTCTGGAGAGCATGAGGAGGATTGCCTTCTTCACATCAGTACCAACAATGTGCCCAGGCTAGAGACCAGGAAATAAAGATTACCTCCCAGGCCCACATAGCCAGGGCAGCTGCTGACACAAGTGGTGGGTTACAAGTGGATGTTTTAGCAAAGACTGATGCTGAAAGACATGCTTATGGGCTTGGAAGTGCTTTGAGGTCCACTGGGAGTAACTTTTGAGAACATGATAAATACTGGTGGGAAAACATGCTATGAATAACAAGAACAGGCCATGATCCTGAGTAGCCAACTGTCTTGGTCATCTCATGATGTCTCATGATGTTCTCACTTTTGCTGAAAGTCAGAGATCCTGAAATCATCTGCTTAGCTGTAAATGCCACTTCTAAACTAGAAAGATTAGTAAAAATAATGCTAAGTTTTTTAATTTGAACGCCTGATGATTTTGAAGATAATCTGGTGATTTATGTTGCTGAGTACGGGATCTTCAAAAGTTTGAGTGTGGCATTTCTTGAAATCTGTAAATCCATTGTCATGCATTTTCTACCAAATGCTGCACAAATTGGGAGGAGTCCCCAAATTGATCACCTGTCTGAGCTAATTCTTCTGCAATCTGGGATACAGATCCCACTTTCCCAATGCTTGCTGATGGTTACAGTGCAGTAATATTTCAATGACTTTGCAAGTTAGCAAATAATTAGTAAAAACTCTGCTTAATATGAAATCTTGCATCAGGGATCAGTGTTTTGGAGCCCCACTGATATGTGAGGAATATGTGAAGTACACACCTAGCATGGGAGGAATGTGTTAGTAGCACAACAGGCACTCCCTCATTTTATTGCCCTATTGTTGTGATACATAGTCAAAATAATCTTTCAGAAACAATAGGCAATCCAGTCCATAACCCAAGTTCTTGGCTACTTTTCTGCATGTATTTTTAATTTTTATTCCTGTATTGAAAACTTTTCATGTGTGGCTCAAGGACACAATAAACTTATTTCATATAAGCCTCTCATTAGTGGAGAACCATTCATTATCTGTAGATCTGCGCTGAACTTTAAGAGAGAACTTTCTGCAGTTTGTGATCAATATCAATCTTTCCATAACTAAGGTTCGGCCACTTAGGGTCTGATGTAATTAAGTCAGCTTTACATTTTCCCGTTAAACAGAAGTCTGTTCTGTTACTTAAAGCTAGGAAAAATTCTTTAGATTTTAGGAATGCTGCTTCTCAGACTTTGGGTTTTTGTTTTTTAACTAATTCATTTTGCTACATTCAAGAAGGGAAAAAAACAGAACAGTTGTGCTGTTGTGGCATGTTAAAGAAACTCTGGTGTTGTCACTGAATGTGGTCATTCTGTAAATATTATGATGAATTCTTTTTTTCCATCAGTGTCATCTTTCAGCCCTTTGAACCAAGCAGACTAGTGATCACCAGCTGTGTTTCTGCTTTTCAGAGTGCCTTGACTTCTACTTTTCAAAGTCCTTGATCCTTTTTTCAAAAATGCTGGTCCTTCACTACTGCAGCTGAAACATACCAATGTTGGACAGAGAGAGCACCTGTGAAATTCTTAAGAGAAAGGTGAAGGTAAATAGGCTCATGTACTGGGTATCTAAATATATTAAAATAGTTTGCCTGCTATGAACTGGCAAAATCCAGGTCCTAAGCACCTCCTGTGGTGCGCTCTAAATTAGTAGACACTCACAACTCTCTGTTTCATCTCCGTTGGAAAAGCTTTTTTAGTGTGCAAAAAAATTCATTTCACAGTATAGCATTCTCTTTCAAAAGTCAAATTACACTTCTCCTACTTTTTTTTTTTTTTTTTTTTTTTTTTTTAAGCCAGGAAATATGAAAGTTAATTAGAGATGAGTAGTAAATTAGTTCTTGGACTATCTTATAAAAACCGTAATTCCTTCCTGAAATTAAAGGCAATGTCTTGCCTTTACTTTTAGCAAACTCCAGTTTTTAACAGCTCCCCCCCTTCAAAAGCGTCACTCAAAACATTTTTTAGTCATGATTCCATGTGCTTGGCATTCTGCTGTGGTCCCTGATGAGGCGGTGACGCGCTGTAGCTCTGCCTACCTGCGCTGTGCGCAGCAGAGAGGGGGCCCCGCCGGGGCTCAGCTGCTGCGGGACAGGCTAAGCGGGCTCTGATCCTCTGTGCAAAGCGGCTTCTTGGGAAGGAGGCGACGCAGGCACCACGCCTGTCACTCTGTTACACAAGAATTCATGAGACATCTGTAGTTTACATAATGGTACCCAGCGTCCAGGAAGCATTTCTCATCAGTAGATAATAAAATGCTCTTTGAAAAAAAAAAAAAAAAAAGATCAGTGTCCTCACCCTCGATTTACATATTCTGAGCCTGACTCTGAAGAAAGGGTATTTTTCTCCTGGTCAGAGCAATGGTAAAAAGCATAACAATTGTGCAAAGATTTAAAACACTTGAGCAATGTGCCTGAGTGAACAAGAACTATTTAGTACTTAAGACCTGTGGCTGAATCCAAAACATGCCTAAATTATCCTTGTATAAATTTGCAGACATAAAATTAAATACTGCTAATTACCTTCTTGTTTCTGGTATTTTATATTTCAGGTTGCAGAATAAGCAGTTCCTATAGCTTGATTTGCTTTGCACTTCACACTAAGATCTTGTCTGTAGCTGCATGTAGTTTGTGTGTGGGCACAGCTGTGCAGGTTAGCATTTTCAAAGCTGTCTGAACAACTTTATCTTTAAAGACAGGTGATCTCAAAAAGTCTTTTAAGTAAATGCTTCTGTAAAACAATTCAGCACAAATTGAAGTTTGGGGGACAATATTTTTAGGCACATCATGGAGGATTTTCAGTCTAACCCTGACAGTGGATGTAGGCTTTAAAGTTGCCACTGTTATTTCTGTGCCTGCAATCCTTGCATACCTCATTCCCTCTGCTTTGGTTCTGTCCCTATCAAATGAAACAACAGCATCTTCTTTGTGCGGTTTTTCCCATATTTTGCCTTTTTGGCCTGCAAACACTTGAGACCAGAGTTCCTGTCTTAAATATACTGTCTGCTTTTTCTGAACCCAAATGTTATTTAAGAAACTTGTTGTAGCTTCACTGCAAGAAACTTATACTAATATAATATTATTATAGGCTCTTTGATCAGCATTTCACAACATAATACAAGGAAAATACATTTAGGATAAAGAGTGTATATTGTAGGAATGATCATTTGTTTGACCTTAATCTGTCATTGGCAAAGCTTCCAGGCTGCACTGTATCAGCAGATGGATAATGGGCTCCAGCTGAAATTACTTGCACAGTTAAGTAGTTTATTTTCTCATTTTCCTACAGTGAGAGTCTCTAAGAACAGGGCTGGCATATAAACACTCACGTACATTCCTGCATAAACATGTTGGGCTCATTTTTCAGGCTGTTTCGGTGAGAAGCTGAGGTGCTGCCATCTCTTCTCCAGTGCTTTGTGCGAGGAACAAAAGCGGGAGCCAGGCCGTCACTGTTGCTTCCCTTGGGGACAGTGGGGAGCCTGGCACAAAGGTGCAGCACCTCATTTGGGACAGATTCCAAAGGACATGGGGAGGGAGGTTTTTCACAGACTTCACTGGATTTTGGATCATCTTCAGGGTGTTAATCTTAGAATAGCTTGCAAAGCTTCTCTGTACTGAGCTTTTCAGTAATGTCTTTCTGCTGTGTAGAGAGAAAGTAATTAAAAGAGAAAATTTACCATAGTGGTAAACAAAATTAGAAAATCACAAAATTCAGAGGAAATAGGATTCAGGGGATAAAACCAGAGAAAACAACAGAATGAACACTCATTTTGCATGCATACAGTCTTATTGCCTATAACTTTTGTTAACAGGTTAAGGAGAGATCTTGCAAAGATTTTTATTAAAGTGTAAGCAACATGAAGTACAAAAATTATCAATGCTACTAATTACACATCTTCTGATGACTTTGACATCTCTAGAAAGGAATTCCTCACATCACAACTGGATAAGATTTGCATAGTTTTTGTCAAGATGACTACTCCCCTAAATGATTCAAATATTATTAGAGCAGAATTAAGTGATGTGCAATTCATGCCTGCAAACCAAAAATAGTCTCTCATTTGAACACAAAGATGTAGAGGGTTATTGATTATAAATTAAAACATCATAAGGAAATTGTGCACAAAGAAAGGGGTGAATCCAAGGGTTTTGTTCAGGAATTATGCATTTATTTATTCAGGAATGATATAAAGAAATTTGCATCTGATGAATGATAATACAGATGCTTAGAAGTTGCAGAAATATTCTGTTTTCATGTGGTAGGAAATTGTCATTCTAAGCTGGTTTCTTTCCTTAGCATATAAACCTGACATAACTGTTCCCAATGACACAGGGTAATTTTAATGAAACTTAATTGAAAGAAATTGAAAGGCAGGTCGGATTTGTTACTCCTCCCTCTCAATTATATTAATTCTGCTTATATTAACCAGAGACAAAAGAAAATTCATTTAACTATGCTTTATTTCTAACAGAATCATGGGTAAATGACAGTCAAAGAAAATTGAAAAAGAAAAGAAGAGCAGATCCTCTGCTTAGCGTTGTAGAAACTGAACAGAAAAAGGATTTTTTTTTTAATAAGAAAAAATCTGTAGCACCAGTGAAAGAGCAGTAGATTTTGCAGGTCAAGTTGGGGTTTAGTGATGTCTAGCAAGTCCCTGGTGTGGTTAACTGCAGGAGCAATATGGCTAGGTATCCACTGGTCAATTTAGAGGCAAGTAAGAAAATCTGGGAAGAGCTGAGTCCTGTGGATGTAGAGCTAGTAAGCTATGGCATGAAGTCACAAAGAAATACAATGAATGTTGAATAAAAAACATATTGGGTCAGGAGCCACAGGTATTTCAAAAAGAGACACAAAGCTTTGATCAGTGGTACCCCTAAAAGAGTTGCTACAGCTCATGTGGCAGAACCTGCAAAAATAGAAGCCTGGAGTCTTGCTTGGCCAGTGGCTTGCCCACACCTTTGCCACCCGATAACTTTGGGCCTGAAACAGCGTGGTGCTGTGCATGGCCTAGTGAAACCTGTTAAATTGGGACTGGGACACAGGGCTAGAGCAGGAATTTAAAGACTTGGAAATTTGCTTTGAAGTTCCATTTTCTCTGCTTGCAAATATGCATGTTTTAGTGAGGGCAGGGCATCTACAACTTTTCTGCTATTGCCACGCAGTGCACACAAATCTGCTCCAATGACAGGTGTGAAAAATCCTTGCAGATTGCTTGTGGCTACACAGGATTGATAATAGAGCAGAGGCAGATGGGATGTTTTTAATTCAACTTAGGGAAGGAAACAGCATAGGCTATGTCAGCATTAAAAATTACACACTGTGATAGGAGCAACCCTAAATGCTGGTGAGCTCCCTAAATCCATGTTGCATGAAGTTTAGGATGACATACAGACACAAGGCTCACAGCATTCCTGTACGCTTCTGACAGCCGCTGGGAGGGAGTTGGGATGCTCTCTGCCCACGTTAGGAAACAGCAGGGGCATAAGGATCTTGCATGTGCATCTGAGACAGTTGTGTGGGCTCCAGCTCCAGTCAGTGGAGTCTTCAAAGGGGAGTCAGTGGAGACTGAGCATCACTGCTTTCTACTTACAGCATTAGATGGATCCTACACCTTGCCCAGATATAGAGGTACTGCATTGTGGACACCCAAAATTCTGGGATAAAAGCCCTACCCAGCTTGTTAGCAGTTACCTCGAATATTACAGCTCTGCCAAGGCTGCAGACCTCGTTGGCACAAAAGAGGGATAGTTACATATTTCTTGTACAATCAGACCCCATCTTATTTGAACACTGCTGTTAGTCTGAGCTGCTCAGGATTCATTGAAGGGTAGAGAGAAAAGGTGTTAAAGATTACACATGTAACCTGTGAGTGAGTAAGAGATTGGTGAAACTAAGGCATTCCCTGTAGAGGCATATGGAATTTAATATTTTTTTAAAAGGTAATTTCTTTATCTTCTAGCAACCTTGTAGTGTGACATCTGTTGGTCCAGTGTAGATAGTTATAATTGTAGTTCAGGTGCTGAATCATGTGGGAAATCATGAAATTATTTTTCTTTGTTTTAAGCTAGTGTGTGTGAATGGCAAAATTACTGGCAAAAACTATACAAAGTGCAGTTTTGTTGGACTTAATATTTACAGGCAATATTTTCTCTAGTTCTGAAGAGTCCCCAGACTTCACATAAATCAGCGAGTGCTGGCATTTTCTTAATGTCACTAATGACATTTTGGCCAGGAGGGTCTCAGCTGAATTTGCTTACTACGGAATTACACATGGAGTGTCCTGAGGGGAATTACTGCATCACTGTGTTTGTTTACATTACTCTTTAAGTTGTCATCCTCAGCAAGTGTAATTAGCTGCCCAGTGAAACAAGACCTTTCATTACCATCTTTCCTAAGGCTTAATGTAGGAATAATTCTCTGGGATGTTTGTTATGTACAGAGTAAACATAATATTTTCTTCTCAATGGGGTGAATAAAGTTACCATTGTCAAATGCTGAATGACAAAAGACAAGAGTTTGCCCAAAGGCACTATTTTGGGGGGATAACTGAGGGAAACCGACATTGATCTGATGCAATGTTGCCGAGGTTATTATATGGCAAATTTAGCAAAGAACATATTATTCCAGGCCCTTCCAGAATTATATCCACCAAGGGGCCAGTTAAGAAAGTAAAAATCTCTTTCCAGGAGAAAGAAGACCACACCGAGTATTTGATAACAACTGAGTTGTTACTCAAGTGATGGTGATGGATTAAGCCAAGGTTAATGTAACATAGCTGAACCAACAGCTACTGATGCAAACAGGAGGGAGGTCTGGAGACAAGGCTACCCACTGTACTGCTCTCTGGAGAACAAGCAGAGTGTGCTTACTCTAAGACTTGTATGTCTTAATCACAGCACCCAGCCAGGCTGATTGCTCTTGGTGTCAGTGTTCAGTGCTTTGGGGGTAGAAAGAGAGTAAAAAGTGCTCCCAGAGAGTCAGAGAGGTTTTAACAAAATACCTAAATCACATATGAATCAGATTTGCATTATGGCTTGTGGTTGTAAACGGCTTCAGGAGTGTTTTGAGCCTGCACCCAGAGTAACCAGCCTCCTACCAGCAGGGCAGGTCAGCCACAACTCTGAATGTGAGCAGCATTTTAGGAGTATCATGGTTTCAAATATTCCACCTTAATTAATGAATAAAATGAATGTGTATTGCCCTCCTTCTCTGGCCAGTCTCTGCCTAAATGGAGGAGTATGCTGCTACACAATGTGTGGTTTTGCCACATCATACTCCTAAGGTCTTGACATCTTATTTCTTCACTGCACAGGCTGTGTTAGGGCAAGAATATCCCACTGGTCTCAGAATAGCATCACTAGAGGGCTCAACATAATAAAATGCACTAAGAGCCAAGGAATGTAAAAAAATAAGTATCTGACACCTGAGCAAGGCTTCAGCGCATATGATCTGTGCTTTCTATGCTCCATAGAGGTTAATTATTTGTCTGGGAAAAATAGTCTCAAATTACATGTTCCCCAGAGGTTAAAATGCTCTCCTCTTCAAATAGGTTGCTGATTCCCTTCACCATTATGAAAAAATGCATCAAGTTTCACTGGAGAATAAGGTGGGGATTGGGGGGATGGAACAGCTCATTAGTGCAGGGACTGTGACCCGTGACCCAGCTTCCATAGGCAGAGAATGTGGAAGAGAGGGTAAAAACAGAGGTGTGTCAGAGAAAATGGAAAGGCAATCCTGACATTTCTTTTGAAATCCAGGTGGTGAGGTAAGGCCTAGGTAAGGCCTGTTAGATGTATAAAAGATACAGCCTTGTCAATATTTTTTGGCAAATGAGTAATAGGGATGGTTTTGTTTTGTTTGTTTGTTTATTTGATCAAACAGAAAGTTATTGAAGAACAAGTAGGCAAAGCATTACTTTTATTAGGCTGACACCAATGCAAAGAAAGGGGGCAATTAGATACTGACACAAATAGGTTGGACCAGTGGAGAGGTTAGTGCAATGCTCCTTGGTCCTCCTTTGAAATGCTTGGCCCTTCTTGTCTAAATCTAGTTGCTCAATTTTTATTTGAACTGTCCAACAAGTGTTGGCAGTTGGAAAAGTCTGGAGGAAATACAAGTCATCCCATCACTTGAACTGTTAATCTGTGGTGGTAGAACCCATGGCATCAGGAGGTACAGCCTGGTGGATGGCACTTGGTATGAAAAGAGGAAAACTTGCCTTGAGTTGTACACGAAATAAAAGTAGTGCAGCCCTGGAATGCTGGTGTAACATAAAGAAGAAACTGAACAATCCTAGAGCAGAAAGAGTTTAACATGCTTCAGGAGTATTAATTAGCTGTATATTAATTAATAGTCCAGGGATGTACAGCAATTGTTGCATAGAAACACAGACTCTTTTAGGTCAGAAGAGAGCTCAAAGATTGGGTTCAATCACTAACCCAGAACTGCAAAGTCCAGCAGTAAAGCACATCCCCAGGCACCACATTGAGGCATTTTTTGAACACTTCTAGGAATGTGATTTCACCACTTCCCTGGGCAGCCTGTTCCAATGTCTGAGCACAATTTCCATGAATAATACTTTTTCTAATATCCAGCCTAAACCTCCTCTGGTGCATCTTGAGGCAGTTCCCTCTCATCCTGTCTCCTGTTACTTTAGAGAAGAGACTGACCCCGACTTGGCTATGGCCTCCTTTCCGGCAGTTGTAGAGAGTGATAAGGCCCCCCCTGAGCCTCCTTTTCCCCAGGGTAAACATCCCCAGCTACCCCAGCTGCTCCTGGTAAGACTTGTGCTCTTGTCTCCTAGTTCCAGCCAAAAAGAGATGAAATAAGTGACTTGTGGTCCTGTTCACTGCTTCTTTTCCTGAATTCCCTGGCATTTGTGTTTCTTTGCTACAGGATGACTATCTTGCCTTGAATAGTGGAGGGGGAGGTCAGTCTCAGCATTTCCATGTCCTTTATGCTGTAGTGGTTATGCCCTCTCAGGATCTTTTCTGTTTTAGCTGGACAGCCTCTCATGAGGAGGTGCTGGGCATGGTGCTCCCCTGACACCAGGGAATTTACAGAAGACATTAGATGAGCAGTAATCTATGACCCTTCCAATTACTTGTATCCCTTCAAGACTGAAACTGCCATGTGGAACAGAAAAGGTGTGCCAAAAAAGAAAAAGCTGCTGTCAGTTCATTCCCCTGTTGTTTCAGACACATCTTCCTCACCAGGAGGAAATATTCTTCCCCTGCTGCAGCCTTGGGTCCATTCTGTGAGAGACAGTTCTCCATGAATTTCTCCAATGCAGATTCTTCCCATGGGCTACAGTTTTTCATTAATCACACCACAACATGTCCCTTCCATGGGTTGCAGTGCCTCAGGAACAGGCTGCTCCAGTGTGGGTCCCCTGTGGGGTCACAAGTCCTGCCAGGACAAACTTGCTCCAGTGTGAGGTCCTCCCTCCATGGGGCCACAGGTCCTGCCAGGAGCCTGTTCCAGACTAGACTTTCCACAGGGTCACAGACTCCACCTGCATCCACCTGCTCCAGTGTGGGGTCCTCTGGTGTGGGGGCCAGTGGCAGGTCTGTCAGGAGCTCCTTGACTCTGCTGGGCATGGCAGAAGCTCACAGAAGCTGCACCTGTAGTCCCCTGCTACCGAAACTTTGCCATGAAAATCCAATACCTGTTGTTTTAACCAACATAATTTTTTAAATTGAATCTTAATGATGATAGAGTTTCTCTATGTTTTTAAACTTATGTCTTCATGTTTTTAAACTTAAACTTTAAGTTTAAAAAGCTTATTAAAAATCAAACTATGACATGCAAAATGAAGTTTTTTTAACCCTATTTTCAAGAAAGTGACTGATGATTGATTGTTAGCCTGGTCATTACAGCCTCCCATGAGAGGCAGGAGCTTGATTTTTGCTTTAATAAAGAAGTAAAAAAAAGTGTTTTTTGCAAATACTTGTTAAATAGTCTTAAAACACTACGCAAAGAGAAAAAAAAACATATACACAGCTATGGTCCTTTGTTTCTTGGCAGAATACCTGGAATGTGAGGGGAAATGGTTTTTATAACAGAAGAACATGCTATGTGATGTCTTTCCCAGACAATTATATCCTTTCACAGTAATGCTTTAATGAAAGATAATCTGATGAAATTCCTTTGGTCAGGAGCCTATTTTTAATTAAATACCCTAAGGACATCTCTTTTAGCTATTTAACTTTGAGCTATTTAACTCACTTGGCTTTAATGGCTGTCAGTAAACCCTGAGTAATTCACATGTTCAAAGAAGCTGAATTTATGAGTAAATCCTAACTCATCATAGCCTGAATCTGTGGTTTGGCAGAGGGGTTATAAAGGGAGTTAAGGAGTCCCTCTCTGCTACACAGATCTCTGGAGGCTGGGGAAGCACCTAGGTATCTGATACAGGACACCTTCAGATGGACCACTGGTCTGATGCAGTGCAGCTGTTCTGATGCCTCTCTGCCTAAACTCCCCAGTTTCACCTTTTGCATACTCAGCCATCTTGGAGCTCAAACATGCTCTCCAAAAATGTTTATGCACAGCTCTAACAATAAGCAGCCAAACATAAAGGGAGACCAATCAGTGATTTAGGTTGCTAACATCTCAAATACAGAGGGGGCCTGAAATTTACACATATATAGATGTATATCTACAATTTGGAGGCTATTTATACAGATTAAATGCATACATGGGTGCAGCCTCTGCATTCTGCTTCAGGAGCTTCTGGATCTTCCAGGGAAAAGGTCCAGGATCATTGGATACACCTGGGAAACCTCTGAGAAACTAGAGAGTGCTTGCTGCTGTCAGGCAAGAACAAGGGAAGGGGAGCTACCAAGGGTGGGCTCAAGCAAGCTCTGGCAGCTTCTAATGATGGTGATCAGCTGCCCTTAACCCAGCATGCCTGGAGCCTTTGTGGCAGCTGCCCATGCTCAGAAAGGGTGAAGCACCTTCAGCCAGTGCTCAGGCAAGGACTACACAAGAGCCCTGGCTCAGAGCACAGCTCCAAGGCAGCAGTTTGTGCAGCAGAGCACAAGCGAGTTGGACTTTAGTGTTGTGACAGTCTCAGTTATGGTGGTGATGTGTCACAGGGCAGCCTGCCCAGCAGGTGTTGGAGCAGTCGCTCCTGCCAGGGCAGCGGCTTGAGGCAGACTTTGGACAGCAGATGAAGCCCTCCAAGCCCTGGGCTGCAGGGAGTACCTGAAGCTTCTCTGTGATGCCCGAGAGATGGCCTGCTGTCCTGCCAGATGTGTGCTTTCTTGGAAGCTATGAAAACCAGATGGGGGAGTTACAGGTGGAAGTGAGCGAGCTGTGCAGCATCAGAGAGGCCAAAAAGGGAGATAGATGAGGTTTTTTGTTTGGTTTGGTATGTTTGGTGGTTATTTTGTTTGGTTGGATTTTTTTTGTTTGTTTGTTTGTTTGGGGTTTTTTGTGGGTTTTGGGTTGGGTTTTTTTTTTTTTTTTTGGTTTGGGGTTTGGGGTTTTTTTGTTTTTTTTTTTTTTTTTTTAAATAAGGTAAAATGTTCTTCACAGTAGTGTGGTCTGCTGCCTGTGGCACAACTGGGAATGCTATGGAGGGAGTGCTGAAACACTCCTCCAACATTGGCCACCATCCTCTGTAGAGGGAGGGGATTCTTCCCCTCTGCTCAGTACTGGTGAGGCCAAACCTGGCACACTGTTGGTCTAGGCTCCTCAGTAGAAGAGAGATGAGACACTGGCATATTGGAGAGAGTCCATATAAGGTCCAGCTACAAAGATGATGGTCTAGAGTATCTCCTAGGAAAGGCTGAGTGAGTTGGGACTCTTCAACTTGGAGAGAAGAAGGCTCATGGTTGAACTTATCAATATGTGTATATAAATATCTGGAGGAAAAGTGTTAAGAAGATGAAGTCAGGCACTTTTCAGTGGTGCCTGGTGAGAGAATCAGAGCAAAGGATAAAAACTGAAATACAGGATATTTCCTCTGAAGATCAGAAAATACATTTTAACTGTGAAGGTGACTGAGTGCTGGCACAAGCTGCCCAGAGAGGTGGGGGAGTTCTGGGAGATATTAAAAAGCTGCTTGGAAATGGTCCTGGGCAACTGGCTTTAGCTGATCCTGTCTTGATAGGTGTGGGGAAAAGTTGGATGAGATTATCTTCAGCGGCCCCTTTCAATTTCAGCCCTTCTGTGATTCTTCCTATTATTGCCACAGGGCTTTCTGATTACAAGACTAGAAATGTGCTAAACATTACTATGATATTTCACTTTTTGATTTCACTTCAAGATTTTTCACTGCATCAGAAAAGTAAATTTGCAGAGTGCTACCTCGAGACAATACTCTAATGAGAATATGCTCATTACAGATGGAGCTGTCTGAGCCCACTACTTGTGGAGAAGAGCATGTCTGAAAAACAGTCCTCAGAGTATTTCGAAAACCTTTGCCTGATTATGGCACAAGCTGGGCGACTAAACCAGAGGTGTATCCTCACATGTAACATGCTATTGATGGCCACACTGCATCAAATGGGCAGCCACTCAGCAGCCCCCATGGTTTGGCCTTGGCTGGAAGAGGGATGAACTCTATCTCACGGTGGTACACATGTAATTTTAATTAATTCAGCAGCTGGAAGGGAGGTTACACTGTGTGGCTAATTTAGAATGCTGGCTGTGCATACACTCAACCTAAAAATAGAGGTAGCCATATTGTCAGTGGTACAGTGAGTTTACTTTAATTTTGGGCTGACACCTGGGGCCATTATTAGCAAATGGAGCCATGTCAGAAAAAGATACTTGATCCAGAAGCAAAATTATACATTTTAATCTGTTTTAAATTTAGCTTCAGATTAGTATGCTCCAAAATCTTTCTAAATAGGAAAGAAATAGTGATGAGTCTTCTACTGAAGATTTCTTTTGTTTACATGTATTGATGAAATAGTGCCCACAGTAAATAAAAGATTTATTCAGTTTCTTTGAGGAAAGTGAAGCAACTTAAAGCATAATGCATTCCTCAGCTCATACAATATATTAATCTTCTATTTAGAGATACAGATAAAACCCATCCACTAGCTACAAGCCCCCCTTCCTTGAAAGTTCCTTGAAAAAAATAACATCTGTATTAGGAGTCAAGCATTTTTTTTAATCTACCAAAGCAAAGTTTGTAGCACCAACATAGGCAAGGTTTGAATGCTGCTAATAAGCTAATCAGTGAATCTCCATTTTTCCTGATCTTTGATGTATTAAAACAATTGACATGAAGTTTCTGATTAATAAGTACTTGCTAAAATCCTCACTTTAATCAAGCCCAATTGTTTTTTACTAAGCTTGAAAAAATATTCTGATCATAGGCAGTTAACAGGCTTTTAGTTAAAAACAACATAGAAGAGTTAATTTAGGAGACTATTGAAAATATAGCTAATGTATAGGTTAATCTTAAACCTTGTGACAATTTATTTTTACTATTCAATGTATTAAATTTCTTTACTAATATTTCTTTATTAAGAGTGATTAGAAATTAAGCTACAGTGTTAAAAAAAAAAAAAAAAAACCAAAACCAGTTATTACAACCAGCCACATCCTCAAAATGGTCACAACCAGCAGGCTGACAGTCAAATAGGATTGTTTGGCTGAACTGCTGCACTACTGCCATATTGTTAATCACCAATTTCCACAGCAGCAAGTTTTCTTTCTGGTGCTGTTAATGTCTCCCTTGATTCTTTCATAGGACTCTGATTGTCTTTTAGGCATAATACTGTCTTGTTAAACCATGCTTAACAGTCTATAAATGGCTGTTTCAAGCATTTTTTCCTTTCCATAATTTTTACAATGTGTTTAGTGATAGAATACAGTGCAGTGGATTAGAAAATGCATTTATGTCTAGCTTGGGTATTAATTAGGAGTCTCAATACTTACCCATTTCAAACCACAGGTGTCTCTTTAAAAGGCAGTCCTTTGCCTAATCCATCCTTTTACTCTGTGCTGGTGGGTGGGGGGCCCAAATGAATAAACATAAACCTTTGATCAGGATGTTTCAAAAGTTGTCCCAGACCTGGCCATCTGGGAAGCTGAGGGCTCCAGTCAGGGTTTGTGTACTCAAATGTGATGAGGTGAAAGAAGGGAGTACTTCTGTGCATTGAGATCCACAAGCAACATCTGTGAAGTCACTAAAACAGGTCAAGTCCTGTTTTCTGAGCTGAACTGACATGGCAGAGTGCATGCACACAGTTCTTCCCTCCCACCACCCAGAACCACGTGGCTATATCCAGAATGACAGGAGCAGCCCCTCACTTGTCCCTGTCCAGGACCTGGCAGCTCTTTGGAGGAGTGATGGGCTGGAGACCGTGTAGGAGCTTTGCAGGCCTGGTGGCTGGCACTGAGTAGGAAAAATCATAGCTCCAGATGCTGTGAATACTGTGGCTGTGTGGAGCAGGTGTAGCAGCCAGGATGCAGCCAGCTGCAGAGTGGATTGATGAGGTGAATTAAACAGCTTGTTAAATAATTAAGCTCCACCAAGAAGGTACCTTTTAGTAAGAGGATGAAGAATGCTATTTTTTGGGGTGTTTTGTGTGTTTGTTGTTGGGTTTTTTGTTAACAGGGCTTTAGTGTTCTATACTTGTGCCACAGGTTAAGATGGCAAAATAAAACTTTTTCGGAACTTTGACAACCTAGATGCTTTCTGGGGAAATTTTGGCATAAAGTAAATTGTTAATTATACTATAATGTGATCATCAGTAATAATGAGTAGGAATAGCACACTATTTTATAATATGCTTTTACTATGTATTGTATATAGCTCCTGCTAAAAAGGGCATTCTGTCCTGGAGAATATAGAGTCTAAGGTACTAGTCCTGTAATTTGCAGTATATAGTGCATTTCTTAATCTGTATGCACTGCAAATGCAGTCAGTTGCATGGGAGCAGTCACTCACTGGCTAAAGTTTTCCTAGAGCAGAACTGAAAATTGCCTGGGATAACCCAGTGCTCACTTCTTTTCAAAATTTAGCTAATATGTCTTATTTTCTTGTAAAGTTGAGGCAGCTTTCATTTTAGGAAGTGCAGGGCAGCTCCCATAACTCACTGTGATTGCCAAGTGAATACTGTTGTGATGAGTCTCTATAAATCCCAGAAGGTTTCTGGGGTATACTGTGCCTTTCCCTTAATACAGAAATGGTTATTTACAGCCACCAACCACATGGAGTACAGAAAAATGAGCAACACACCAAAAGTGCCTGTAGTTTCTGCCCTCTGACTGGACAGACAGAAGCCCCTAAAATACTGATCTTACTAGTAGTCCAAAAACTGTTGTTAGCAAATAATTATCATAATGTAGTTGTACCCACTTTACTGCAGGATAAATGCCTAAGAGAAATCATGCATTATATTTGTTCATAGTGGCTAATGCTGTTGAAGGCATAGCACTCTGCATTCTTTTATGCTAACAGGCCAGTGGCAGTAGAATTTTGCCATGTGCAACCTGATGTTTTATTTGTCAGTTTTTAAATTTGCAATTGTACTTTGCTAGACTGTCACCCCAGCTTGACACCAGCTGAATGAAGCCTTCCCTGAAAAGGACAGAGTGAGCCATTGAGGATGACGTCTTTCAGGGCTTTCAGTGGCAGACAAAACCAAAGCAGTCCCTGTTCAGCAGTGTTTACGGCCCAGGCTTGTGGTCCTTCAGTTCACTCCCTAGTTTTCCTGCCCGTGTGAAAACTGTGCAGTCAAGTCCCACAAGGACCATGAGCATTTCCCTGCGTACTTTGGGGTACAGGGCACATATGCACAAGAAACTTGCTTTCCCAGCTGTCTAGTCAAACAGTTTAAGATGTTTGTTGCTGCTGTTGTAAGATAGCATTAATTACAATACCCCTTGGGAATGCCCATCTTTCATTTACTGAAAGTCCAGCCTGTCTAATTCTTTTCTTACTCTTTTAAAAAAGAGGTTACTTGGACATACCTCTTTCTTCCCCCTCTACAAAAACTTTGCTTGGGTAAATGGTATTTCCACCATACTAAGTATCTCATGCAGCTATCGTGTCAAAATAAGAATTACTTCTGTGGGATTTTCCAGTAGCTCTGAATGCACATAGCTTAAAGCATAAGAATATGAAGTGTGAGGAGAGAAAATTAGTGTCTATTTCTCACAGAGTTTTTTGTTAATCTATCATGTATTGTAAGGTTTTATGCTGTTCTAGAGGTGCTTGAGATGCACCAACACATCTTATTGACTCTTTCTTTTAACACTGGGTATCATAAGACTTCTTCAAAACTGAATTGCTGCCAGCTAACCTAAACTGGGGCTGTGCTTTGAGGAAACTGATTCCCCAGCAAGTGTGGGTGTAGCCTGTTGAGGGATGGAAGTTCTTCCTCTCTGTCCATCTGCCACCTGCCTCAGCCCACAGTCTGCTTTATTTTCATCTGAGAAGTAAGGAGCTTCAAAACTAGATAGCAAAATAGTCAAATGTATTTTGAAATAGCCAAACCATTAAAGCAGAAGTTTAGAAAAAGCCATCATATTGGTTATTGTAGCTTAGAAAGTGCAAAAAATCTTTGTATTCTTTGTGCTATTTACAGATTAGATAATAATTCCAGGGCAAGTTTACTTTCCCACACGACCTGTGAAAAGTACACAAAGCAACACACATAGTAGCTTAAACCTATGTGCATTCAAAAGAAAATAAAGAGTTAAGGTGAGCATGATGAATGGTTAAATAGTCAATTCCTCCATGGTGTTTCCATATGTGTAGGTGTAATACCAATCTCTGTTTCCTCTGAAAAATCTGTGTCTACTGCAATTTATTTTGTACCGTATGGAGATACATTGTATCTCATTTTTTTCTATGCATGTATATATGAATGAGAGACAAAAATATTCCTTCTTACATTGACTTTTTCCTCTCTTTCATAACTTGGAAGTTATTTGTGCTGCTAAATATGTAGGAGACAAGATCTGAGTACTACTTGTACTGTGCAATATTTTGCTTTCTCCTCTGACTGCTTTTCTGCTTGCCCCAAGTCAGTTCACTCCATCTCATTTGCTACCAAAATATCTCCTTTTCAGTGTGAGATGACCAGAATGTGACTTTTCGTGCAGCAGCATGAGAGAGTAGACTCTGACAGCACTTTAACTCAGTATGTAATGAAGAACCTGACTCATTTGCAGAAGTGATAAGGGTATTTATTGCCTGCTGTTGGTGGTTAATGTTGACCAAGAACTGAAAAAGTATGTGTTTTTTGCAGGTACTCATGGTGGTTTTACCCAGAGCTGCAAAGGGAGGTGTAACCCACCTGCACCTGAGGCAATGTCCCCAGGGGAGGAGTTCCGGTCAGGTCAGACTGAATTCTGATCCCAGCTCTGCTGCTCACATGCACCACTGCTGTCAGCACACCCTGCTGTCTCTCCGGCTTTCCTCTCCATTTGTCAAGTAAAATTAATTGCAGTCATATTTTCTTTCCTGCTATGAAGATTAGAAGGGTAAAGCTAAGCCTGTGAGTGGCTTGGCTGGCATGTAGTTAAGAAACCATTTTGATGGTTTTGTGGCAGCCTGTCTTCAGCAATGCACGGTTAGGTAGGTATGTCCCCGAGCTCCCATGACCCTTCTCCAAGGGCATAATCTCATTGGCTAATCCATGTTGCTGCTTCTTTGCATTTCACTTGCAGTATTTTGCAGAGGATCAAAGAATCCTGTCAACAGTGCCTGCACAGAGGAGCAGCACAGCAATCTTCTTTATTGTCTACAAATGACAAGTGAAATGGAGAAAGGAGAACAGACAGTGGTCGACCACAAGTGTTCTGTTACCCTCTAAAGGCTTTCCATTTAAAAAAAAATCCACCCAAGCAATTTAAAGCATTGCTTTCCCATCCCCTTCCTCCCCCTCCAAAAGTTTATTCCCTGATGTTGCTCTCAGATTTCTACAAGACCTTTTTCCTTTTTTTTTTTTTGCCACTTTCCTTTTTTAACTCACTTAGGATGTTTCTCTTTTGCGATTAAGGGATTCTCTGACCCCCTTAACACAAGCACACTACCTGGATAACACTGTCTGCTGAAGCTGAAACACAGATACAAAGACACTGTGCTCTATCAGCTAAAAGCAAGAATTTCCATGGATAGCTTGA
This sequence comes from Lanius collurio, assembly GCA_020086605.1. Taxonomy (NCBI): domain Eukaryota; kingdom Metazoa; phylum Chordata; class Aves; order Passeriformes; family Laniidae; genus Lanius; species Lanius collurio. Next base: position 4,895,787 of record JACBWW010000011.1, on the reverse strand, counting down.
AATGCTGTCAACCTGGTGGTTGGTCATAAGGTATCATGAACTCTAGGATAACATCTGCCTGAGCACAGGAATAAACATTTTAGTATTGAGCTAAACTGTACTTACAAGTTTCTGGCATTGGAGTTCCCACAGCCTCTCTGACTTCAATTTACTCCAGATCCATTCTGTTTTCGAAATACAGGGTTGAATCTAGGCATATATCACCTGCAGAGGTCTTACAAATGCTCAACAGAACACAAGAAGTACTTGCAGGATTACCTGTAGGTCTTGTTCACCCATATCCTACTTACATGGTCCTGTATTGCACAGCAGTCTGCCACAGGCCTGTGTTCAGTTCCTGGTCCACTGTAAACCCCAGAAACTGTTCTCTAACACTTCCCAACTATTTGGTCCTTATTTGTACCCCTGAAACTGATTATTCCCATTCAAGGGCAGGCCTTTGCATTTGTCTTGACAAAATTTCATCCTAATTTTTTTTGCTGTCTGTTCCACCAATTTCTCAACTTCAAATTCTGCCTCTGGTATATTTGTGGGAAGGAGGTAAAACCAGTGATATACTGGATAGTTACATTAACCTCACATCCTTAGGAAACTGGTAAAAAATTCAACAAGAAGAGAATTCAAGATTTGGCAAGTTGAACTGACTGTCCTAACTGGCAGTAGGAGGGAAAAGTAGTGACTACCAACTTCATCCAAAAGTGTGTCCTCCACCAGTCAGTCATAGCTGAGTCCTGCTTTTGTTCCTGGTTGCACAGGCAGTGTTGGGGAGGATGAAATAAGGAAACCTTATAAATATGACTGCTTGGCAAAAGATTCTGGAAATATAAAATCTGTAAGTGAAATAGAAATGAAAGCTAGCTTTGAAATATAAGATACCAAGCTGTTAGTTAATGTACAACCAAAAAACAAAGAACTAGCCAGCTGAAGGAGAATCCCTCTTGGTTGAACAATGTCTTTAGCAAAGAAGAGGATGCTTTAGCAAACAGAAAGGTCCAAGGATCAGAGAGACCCTGCCAGCGTGGCAGGGAAGAAAAAAGTAGTTTTAGAAAATAGTTTTAGGAGTTAAAATATAACACAGTATGGTAATGTAGTAGTTTTGATAGGTTGTATGTAAATTCTATAAGGATTGCTGTCTTCTATTGATTGGATGTTGTACTATTACCATATTCAGTATAGGAAGAGATATAATATCATGTAACCAGACTTTTACCATTCTTATTCTTCTGCTTCTTCTTCCTCTTACACTTAAGCTCTCTCTCTTAAGCTCTCGTCTCTTAAGCTCCCTACTCTTCCTTCTTACCCCTATGCTCTCTCGCTCTCTCTGGGGCATGCTCTAAGCTGTGGCTGGCAGCTTAGGCAGAGCTCCTGCACCCACGACCCTTGCAAATAAACTGCATGTTTTAGGAGCTGCTTTGAACTGTAGAAATCATCCCTGAACCGACTGAGCACATCGCCCCCTATAGATTTGCTACAGGCAGCTCAAAGATCAGCCCAAGGATCTTGGAAAATGAAAATTGGCTGGGCTGCACTCAGATGTGCTCCAGCATGTGCTGTTAGCACATGTTCAAATCTTCCCATTGAAGTCACTTTAACTATAAAGCCAGGTCTGCTGGAAGCTGAGTGTGCATTACTGCTTTGCTAGATCAGGGTCTCAATCTTCAGTTGAGGTGTGCATATAGGAATACGAGTAAGATGAACTGAAACCAGATTTTTCTACCTTCTAGTAAGAAGGACAAACCAAGCAGTTCTGTTTTCACACTCGTGCTGACAGGTCAAAGTAGTATGTTACAAAAGTTCTCTCTTGGTGCTTGAACAGAAATGTATATTTTTCATAAAGGCACTCATGGTAAATTTGCAGAATAAAGAGGTTGTACTTTTTAGCTTTGCTTTCAGTAGAAATGATGTGTCATTTACAGATATATTTGTATATTTGATAATGATTCCAGTATTTAGCAGCAGCTATTTTTGCCTGTTTGTTTGGAAGCCTCTAATGGCTTAGTCCAGTTGAGCTCATTTCATAGCTTCCCCTCTCTGTGGGGCCACCTGTTTTCCACTCACTTTTTTTCTTTCCCTGATTGGTTTCCCACAGGCTCTTTAGTTCATCTCAATTAGGGTAGTTTGGAGAAGATCATACTATAATCTGCAGTTGTGTCATGTGTGTGTTGTCCCTGTCCCACTCTGCTCCTCCCCCCACAATTAGATGGAAAACATTCCATGACGAAGAATGTTGTTGAATTTACCAGGCTTGGTGGAAAAAGACTCTGTGGGGATTTTCTCCAAAGCTGGAGGATTTCTGCAGGTAAGCCTATAAAAGTTGAAGAAGAGGGTAATGAAAAAAATCTAAAAATAGAAAAAAGGAATAGAAAAAAAAGCTAAAAATTTTGACTCTTTAATCACAGTGATGACCTTTTATGTATATCTGTGCATATATTCATACATATATGTGTATATATAAACACTGTTGACCTTTTAAATGTATACATAAATAATATATAATTTATAAATATACATTAAATAAGAGCACGCAATATAAAAATATCTATCTCATTTCCTTGGGGATATTCTCTTTAATTTAAAATTTTCTGACTTCCAATTCATACAGGTCATGAGTGGGGCTGGAGAAGTATAAGAGAAATTAAGAGATATTAGAAAATTCCTAGGAGCCCCTTGAAATATATCTCCAGACAGATGAACCTGAAGGCCTGTTTTGCTTCTGGAAATTCTGTTGTGGGTTGTTTTTTTATATATATAATTTCAGACTCTGAGCAAGAGTTAGAGAATGCTGGACTGGGGAATTGCTGCTGTGGGGAGGATTTTGAAGCAATAGTTCAGAAGCAGAAGGGCAATGTCAAGCTGGAGGAACTCTGCCTTGCTTCCCTTGTCATTTTGTCATAATGAACAGAATGCCATGGAATCCTCTGGGCTTTAAATAATTCTCATTTCAGATTGGGGTGGGCAGGCATCAAGCAATAGCTGACAAGTTCTAATATCTGTGTTGTGTGCAACACCGCTGCAATAGGCCACACCACTGAGAAGAATAGGAGCAATCTTAATTTGAGATGATCCCTTTCAAAGCACAAATTCCTCTTGCTGCAGGAAAGAGGGGTTTTGTAGAACTGCTCATGGCATCTTACTGCTGTGGGCTTTGTCTGAGAGCAACAGTTCTGCCTGTCTTACGGTGCCCTCAGTCTGATCTTGGCACAGGCTTCTCCAGTTGAAATTTTCTTGTATCTCTATTCCATAACCCCAGAGAGAAAAAGAAATGCATGCAAAATGTCAGCCTGGAAGCCTTTCCACTTTGTCAGGAGAGTTGCTCTGTCTTCCCTGCCCACACTCTTGCAGAAGGATCACAGGTGCCAGCCTGCAGCCCTGGCCTCTGCTGTCCCTGTCTGCTCCTGGAGCCGGCAAGAGCCGCCAGGACAGTGCAGAGTAAGAGAGAACTGAGCTGCTGATGAGGGAAGGTTCACAGGATTTCTCTAGGGGTTGGTAAAGAAAACCCCCATATAAAATGGGGAAAAGGCAGGGTGAAGATGTGCTCCAGGTTTATAATGGGAGGAGGCGAGGGTGATGTAAAGACACCAGTCTGCTCTAGGAGCCAAGGAAAGGCTTCGTGCAAACCGTTCCATTACTGGAATATCGCTGCGTCCGCTCTGCTGTGCCATCCCAGGCAGCGAGGCAGAAGATCGCGAATCGCCGCCTGCAGCAGGCGTGGATGCGACAAGGAAGAGCCAGGGTCGCAAGGCAAAGCTGTGGACTGTGTTTGTCCGGGGAAAGGGAGCCCCTCCGTGTTCCCGGTGCCGGCCGGTGTGCGGGACTTCGCTGCGGTTTCCACAGCCCCACCTGGCGTCGGGCCGCGGCAGGGAAGAGCTTCCAAAGCTGTTCCTGTCCCAAAACCTCCAGCTGCCCTTCTCTCCGTGCTTCACAAAACTGCTTCCCCGTGAAGGCCTCCCGAGGGGCCTGGTGAGAGCCCACCGCCTCCTGCCTGTGCTGTCTTTGCCCCCTGCCAGGAGCAGCGCTGGTACCTGGCACCTTTCAGCATCGCAGCTGCCGTGCTGTAGAGTGGATGTCTAAGAAAGGGTCAATTGGCATTTGGCTCATTTATGCCAAGTATCACTTACTGGGATAAACTGATGATGGCATTCTCATTTATCAGCGTGACCAGACCGTGAGCAGTGAGAAACCCCAGGTGCCACCCAGAGCGTGCTGCTGCACCACTGGCTCATGTGGTAAAACAAATGCACCAGCGCAGCTAATCAGGCTTGCTCTCTGTGGGCAACAGCAGTCACAGCTTAAGGCTTTTTTTTAGTAACTGTGTTTACAACTTGCTGCCCTGCTGCCCCTGCAGATCCCAGGCTGAGGAGACAGGGAGCTCTCTGACTCCCACCCTGCAGCTGCCGCCTGGGTGATTGCACCTGAGCAACCCCATGAAGAGTCGGGAGAAAGCTAGGTATCAGGGAATGGGATCCTGAATCTTCAGCTCTGGGGTACCTGTCTGCAACCAACAAATAAACCCGGTTTTGCAGGATGTTGCTTTTTTCAGTGGCACATGGTAGCAGCTGCTTTTTCCAATACTGAGTGAGTAACTTCCAGAGCAGAGGTGATGCTACTAGACTTTGAACCAGTATGTTTCTAAATCAGTGTTTCTACCCAACTCCTCATCTGGTTTCCTGTGTAGCCACCTACAGACTATGAAAGGCAATACTGAGTTGAGGTATTCTGACTTTCCTGGCTGCATCTCCATTCCTGTAAGATGTGTAAATGTCCTTCCTCTCTCTTTAGCAGGACAGGTTTAGGGTGGGAGGTGTGGCTTGCAGAAGAGCTTCATACTCCCCAGAGGCAACCATGAGGATCTTCAGAGGGAGCCTTTTCAGCTGTGGGCTCCTGTTTATCCTGTTTCTAATCATGGCTGTACCCATTAAGACTCTGCTACCAGAGCCAGGAATAGACCAGAGTAATCCTGGTGCCCAGCATCCTTATAGAGAGTTTTGTAATTCACGGCCATGTGTGTGTCATCTTAATTCAGCTCATTCTGCGTGGCATTGCCTTGTGCAATATGTACAAGTACAACCTGCTGCCCACCCACCAAGGCTCTCCACGTGTGCTGTAGGCGTGAGAGGCACCAGCAGCGCCTGTGGACTCTCAACTACAGATCTGGCTGTTCCTGCATTGGAGTTTGCAGCTTGAACCATGTAGTTTTAAACCAGCTCTTTTAACACAGCTTATGACTCAGTGTGTGTATTAGGCGGAGTCTGGATTGATTATTGACATGGTTTGACTTTGCTAACAGCTTTTTGCTGATGGGAGTGGAGCTGTTTGCCTTAAGGTATGTCCTATTAGTGCTTCTGTACTGCTTCTGCTCTGGTGGGCGAGAGAGCTGAGGTGAGACATTTCACTGCAGACTAGTGTGATAGGCACGGAGAACAACACATACAAAGTTCTGCCTAAAAGTCTGGAAAGTGGAATAAACAAGTGCTCCAACAACCTAATTCTTCATGCACACTTGCAGGGAAGTATGTGCTAAGCTGCTATGTGCACTGGGATGGAAGATGCACCTGGAGAAAGTGCATGAGGGTGGGTGCTTTCCCTTCTCAGTGCAGCCAGGCCAGTTTGCTCTTGCAAGGCTGTGCCTTGTGAGAGACAAAGTTCGTGCTGGGGATAGGCAGCAGGATGGTTCAGACCTGCAGACACAAAGGCAGGCTGGGCAAAGTGGTGTTGAGTAAAGGCTTTGGGTATCAGTGAACAGTCAGAAAGACCTGGGATTGTGCAGCTTCTGACATAATGGGTAGGGAGGACTCCAAAACCACAGGTCTGACTGAGGAGGAAATGGGGGAAAGCCTGCAAAGAATTGACAGGATAGAAAGAAGTCTGCACCAGGGAACAGAGGGATGTGGAAACCACAGTGTCTGTGGCGAGTGCAGTACTTTAAATGCAAACTTGTAATGACTTGTGTGTGTGTGCAGTTGAGAGAAAGTGTCTAAGGGGTGGAATTGGATGTTGTAACTGAAGCATTCACAAGTGGTTGAGGACCATTTGTGATCACAAGCAAGCAGCAATTTTGCTTTGTGTCTCAGATGAGACTGGGGTACAAGGTATTGTGCTGCTGAAATCCTATCATTGATGAGCTCAGCAAATATGGTGATCTTGAATTACGAGTTGCTGTGAGAGCTAAAGCCATCATGTGTTCTCCCCATTGGCAAAGACTGAGCAGGATGTCCGTTTCTCCCCTGCACTTGCTTCCTCCTCCCTGCCCCCGTGAGCTTGGGGAGCCAGAGTGTGTGACGATTTGAGCACATGCCAATCTCTTCAAAGATTCTCTAATCCCCTATGCTAATCCTCCTGCAAGAGGAAGGATGCTTCTAGGCAGCACTTGCAAATCCACACCAAAAATATTAAGCTTGTTATAACACCTGGCCTGTCCTTGCAACTGCTGACTTGTTTCCAAGGAACTTGTGCATAAATTCCTCCTTCCTGTGGACTTACTTCGAAATGTTGCTTCAGGTAAAAGTAATATTGCTTGTTTCACATATGCTTATGAGAAGACGTAGCAGCACCCAGGGACAGTTCTCATTATTCACTACACTAACAGTGCTGAACATGAGAGGCCACATTTTTGAAGTGACATCTAAGGCTGCACAAGTCTGCAGATACAGCAAAAGTAGGTGGCTTGATCCATGTGTCCAAACATTGACTGTTAGCCTCATGCCAAGGATCCCCCTTAAGGGATACATTGGGCCCCAAGAGAGGAGCTGAAATTCCCTGGACCAGTGCAAAGTTAGGTACAACTAAGACATGTACACATGACAAATGCAAAGGAAACTTTAGCACCAGCTGAAACACACAGCTGGCACAGGACTTCTGTGTTGCTCTAAAGCTTTCCAAGTGCAGCAAAGCACTGAAAGTGAGGCAAGGTCTGTGCTGTTTCAGCTCCCTTGCCTTGCGTAGCATTTTCAAGCAGGCATCAATTAGAAATCGACAGCATGCTTTTAAAAGTCAATCATGGACTCGTCTGTGCTTCCTGACAAAGAATACAAGGAGACCTATGCTGGAAGGGTCTCCTGTGGCACAGCTAAGGAAAGCAGGGGCCAAATCACCTGCCAGAAATTGCCACTTTCCACAGTTATAGTGACATTTTAGTTTAGCTGGTTTCCTTCTCAGCAGTATTTGTGAAAATGTATGGAACAGGCTTTTGTTCTTCACAGGGATTATGTTTAATCACAATGGGTATTAATTAATGAAAAATTAATTAAATAAAAAATGATGCCCACCAGACCATTAACAACCAAGGAAGAAAAGGCAAGGGAGGAACCTTGGCTCCAAGCAGGCAGCAGGTACTGGGGCTCACTGGAAAGCTCACAGCAAGGGAAGGGCAGAGAAGGAAGCAGGCAAATAATCAAGGCTTGCAGTGCAGGAAATGTGAAGAGATTAAAGAGAAAAACCCATTATACCATTCCACTATAAAAGGAGAAGCCAGGAAGAATTCTTTTGATAGATTTTTCTGACGAAAAATCAAGCATTGACATGGCAATATTACATCTTAAAACAGTTTATTGAAATTAAAAAAAACCCTTAAGTGTTCTTATTTTAAAAAAAAAAAGGGCGGGGAGGGGAACAGGAAAAGGGGGCAGAGAGAGAGAAAACAGAGAGAGGGGGAAAGAAACAGAAGATGGGGCCAGCGTTACCACAGAACGGCGGGTGTTTGTCAGCATCGGTGCGGCAGACGGAGCGCGCTTGTTGCCAACTGCGGAGCGTTTGTGCGGCTTCCGTGGCAGACTGGCCGCGATTTTTAAAGATCAGCAGGCTACGTGTCCCTTCCGTGGGCACAGACAGGCTGCTGTGGCTCCAGGCGCGCTCCCGGAGCAGCTGCGGTCTCTCAGCGCCGGGGCGCGGTGGCTGCGGGCGGCGGCGGCTGCAGGTTGAGTGCGGGTGGCGGCTGCGAGCACGGGATCCTCACGGCGACAAGCTCGGTCCCGGAACCGGCACAGCAAGGCAAAGCAGGCACGGGCAGGGAGACAGGACCACAGGGACGAGGGAGTCAAGGTGGGAGCAGAAGGGGCCAAGCTGACCCTCCGAGCTACCCAAAACAAAAAGACAAGCCAGACCTCGTGGTGTTGCGGCAGCTGCTTTTATGTGTCCCCAAAGTCCTCCCCCAGCTCGGCTTCGCAGGCCCGTTTTTGGCGGGCACTTTTGGCGGGCATTCGGATACTTGCCTTCACCAAGTACAGCAAACTGTGTGTGTGAGGGCAGGGAGCTGCTCGCAGTCTGATCATGGAAGCCTTCTCCGCCCTGACTGGCAGCCAGGTGAAGCTTCTCTGGGCACAGGGCAACACAGGTTTTTTATAGGAATTTTCTTCACCTCATTTGTGACATATGTTGCGGCATATATTGGTCCCTCTCACCCATGCAGGCTTCAAAACACGTGTTAAAACTTGAGTGTGCAAGAGGGCATTGGATTTTCTTCTGGCTGTTTAACAGTGAACTCCCAGCTCCATCAAGTAAGAACACCATGCTCTATCTTTAAAGATGAGGATCACATCAGCCTGATTAAACAGATCCAAATCTGATGAATTCATGAGAGATCATAGAGAGATACAGAGAGAGGAATCAATAAGACACTAACAGATTATAGAGTTGCTACCTGTAAATCAATTTGGAATTGTCTGGTGCACTGCAGTTCATAAAATACACCACAGGCTATAATTGTGAACTGGACTAAGTTACAAAGGAAGAAACATCCAGGAGGCAAGGACTTGCAGCAGGCTTTAAGTGGTACAAAGCTGAAGGAATACATCAGCTGCAAAAACCTCAGCAGAGAAAGCAGTGAGGTCTGAGCATTCTCTGAGTTCTCTGGTTGCCATCAGCATCTGCACTGCTCCACACCGGCACTTCAGGATGTCAAGAAAATTAATCCACAAACACCAGAGGTTTATGTCCAAAAAGGAGATAGTGGAGTCCCGTTACTTTATTCAAATAAAGGGAGAGGCCATGGGGCATTTCCCTTGGGGTCTCTCAAATTTTTGGAGGGCACAGCCTCCTTTTTATCCTAACTTCCCGAATGCATTTCCCTCTCTCTTTCCCCATTGGCTGAGGTACTTGAGAAGTACAGACTTCCCTGAATGCCTAAGGTTCCCTTCTAATGTATAATCCCCTCTTTACTTTTAGTTCTTATTAAATTTTATGGCTTTTCCATTGTTTCTTTAATATCTCAATATCCAACTTCATTTATCAGCAGACCTACTGTTTGTTTGTAGAAATAAATCTCTTTCCATCCATTAATCAGTGGAACTCTTCTCTTTGTTTCTTTTATCTCTCAGTGCTAGTTTCATCAACCAGCAGTCCCAGAGCTTGTTTGTAAAGACAGGTCTCTCATTCCTTTCAAGGATGAGCTGGGAGGGTAATAAAATTAGAACTTGGACAGGAAAAAAAGAAAATTAAACTCTAGTCAGTGGTTTGGTGAAAGGAATTTTGAAAAATACACCTGTGGCATAAAGGATGCTTCTGTAAATTGATTCATATGTGCTAGAGAAACTCACCTCATGTCCCCATAAATAACAAAGCCAGTTCAGCTGAGTTGAGGCTACAGATTTCAAATGTGGCATCTTAGCTGAAGTCTAAGGAAGAGAGTAATAGCAACAATGACCAAAAAAAAGTGAAATTTAAGTGTCTGTCTGCTTCATCTTCACAAAATCTTTCTCTACTTCAGTTGCTTTTGCAGAGTGACACCCATGCTATCAGCCTGGATATCTCAACATCTTCCCTGGAGAAAATGAGGTTGATGTGTGGGCTCCAAGGGCAAGGGAGAAGGGATGGCATCAGTACAAAGGCAAACTGCCAGAGCTGCTCTGAGATGAGTCAATCTCAGCACCCAGGTGCTGGGAACCCCCACGTCCCCATTCAACATTCCTGGCTCCTGCAGTCCAAGAGGTGAGTTACTGACACAGCTGCAGTTTAAACTACCCGAGGGCAGATGTCGTGGGAAAGTCATTCCCTGCTGCAGGACAGACTGTGGTCTACCAGGTGCTGGCTGCTTACTCCAGACCCTTTGCAAAGATGCAGAGATCTTGGCTGTAACTTTGCTAAACATGTTGGATGGAACCAGCAAAAATTTATCACAGCTGCAGGTCAAAAGCTGTCTTTTCTATCTGCCAGGCCTGCATGGGCTGTCTGCAGCCATAAACCAGGCTGCTTCCATTTTGGCTTTTGCGTAGTTCCAAGAAGTTTCTATTCATCCTACAGCTTGCTTTGCCTTGCTCCCTGGCCCTTTACCCATACAGAAATGTGCACGCTGAATGTGGTAGGGATTGAGAAAACTATTACAAAGCTTATTTCTCTTTACCCAAAGCATGTTTAAAAAAATTAATAAATTGGGCTTTCACATTTTCTCCCTTGTTTCCAGGGGGAACTGTGAACACAATAAAACTGTAAATAGTGTTTTGAATCTAAGGAACAGAAGGAATGCTAAATATGAAAAATATCTTTCATGTTAAGAGTAAAATTCATTTTATTCAAGGAGTCAATATACTTCTAAATAAATATTTGGCTGCAGAAAGTCTACAAGGTTTTATTTTATTATTAGTGGAGGAATAAACCAACACAAGCCATGGGATGCTCCTCCCTGTGTCAGCTGTGTGGGCAAGGGGTTTGTCACTCAAGATGAGCCTCCCACTCCTGTTGCACACCCATTAGGAAGGTTTGGACCTTAAAAGCAGTGTGATTTCAGCAGGGTTTCAACCTGGCACTCTTGGGGGTACCAAATGGCTTTGTTGGGTTGGGATCACTCAGTCTAGCTTAAGCTTTGTGCCCCAGGGTATGGTCTTAAGCTAGGTGGTTGCTGATGTGCCAACAGCTGGAGTATCTAGTGATATAAATTCTATCTGAGGGAAGACACAAGGTGATACATTTAAGGAGGTCTCCAGAAGCAGTGTATGGCCTTTACATTGGCTTAATATATACACCAATTCCCTGTTGTACCTTCTGCTTGTCCCACAGTTTAGGACTGTTCTGCTGCACTGTGAGGATGTTTGGGGCTGATTTTCCCCAGAGACTTTCTCCAAACATCAACATTGTCCAGAAAGAGCATCTACAAAAGCACCACACTTCCGGCATGCTCAGAATTGCAGCTCTGCAAAGGTGCCAGACCATACTCAAGTACCCCTGTTCCAGGATGCTGCAGCCAGGCAGCATTCTTGCCTGGGGAAATGCAGCTATGGAGTTTCCTCTCTGCTTCTCAGAAGGGACCATGAGACTGAATGTGTTAAATTTACATTATTAACCACACTGATTACAAAGTCACAACACTGTTGGGGGGCAGCAGCACAGTGCTAGGTACAGGAGAAGAGGGTGCATCACAGACTACAGATAACAGCTGGGAAAGAGTTTTAGCTGAAAGACTGTGACAATCCCACTCTTTACTTGATGGGAAGCCAATGTATGTGTGATTTTGCCTGGAAGGAAAAGTCGTGCTATGAACTTTAGTAAGCCGATGAACTTTGTCTCCCATCCAGTCAGATTGCTCCTGGAAAGACTGTAGCTACATGATTGTTTCATGATAACAGGAACTGGGTTTTTCTAAAGAAAAAGGAACCCCTAAGATAATTTTGAATCATTCAAAATGTTGCTGTTTAGCAGAAGAAAACATCTATCCTGATTCTTATCAATTTAATTTATAAGCAAAAAAAATCAAATTTTTGTTTAATCTTTAGTCTTAAAAAAATCTGCTTGGATACTTTGTTGAACTTGACCTTCATGACTTTGAAGAAATGGTATTTTCCAGTGGAGATGGTCAGACCAGTTTTGCAGAGCTGTTCTTAGTACTGTTTTGATAAAATGTGCTAATGTTAGCGAGTGTACTCCTGTACAGCATAGATCAAAATGCAAGGGCAGCTGGGAAGTCTTCACAACAAGTATTCTGTATCGTGTGATATCAAAGATCACCAGGCAAACGTAGCTAGAGACAGCAAATCTCTCAAAGGGCTAAAATCCCAGCTGAGTATCAAACTCACTGTGCAGGAAAGAGCTGTAATCTGCTAAAGAAAAGCAGACGTATAAAAGTCATTCTGGCAGCTGCATCTGTCATGCTGCCTCTCCCCCTCCCTGCCTTGACAGACCCACTCTTCCTTCCAGTCGTGTGCTTTTCACATAGACGACAGAAATAGGCAAGCACAAACGTCAATCATGTGAAGTTTATCCCTTAAGATAGTCCTTCTTTCCTCATCCTGCCTTACAGTCTGATTGAGCCCTATTGCTCCCTCAGCCCCTCGGGGAAATACTCTCAGAATTAAGGCCAAGTACTGGGCAGGATCCCTGGGATATCCCTGTGCAACCACGCAGCAACCCCCCCCCAGCCCGACAACACCCCGGTTCTCCACAAGGGGACAAATCCATCCTGGTTCTGCACTGCATACCGTGGTCCTTAGGGATTCCTCTCACGGATCCGGCGGCCGGAGCCTGCTGGAGGCGTTGCCGCCGTCTCGCACCGCATCCCTCGTTTTTGCAAGAGGGAAACGGGCCTCAGAGCCTCGATGGCTGATGCTCCTCCTGCGTCGCTACGATCAGGGGTAGCTCTTTGGGGGGCTCTGGGGCGCCCAGGCAGGCACGCCCTGCGCGCAGGAGAGCAACTCTTGGCAAGGCTGGCGAGCACTTCCGAGCCGTGTGTAGGGAAGGCGAAGACCACGGCCCCTCGGGGCTGGGCGCGGCCCGTCGCGGGCGGGGGCTGTTCCTGCGACTTCCCGCCGGCAGGCGGCGCCCGCGCCCCTCAGGCACCAGGGCATTCCCGGGCTTTGTTCCCGTTTGCGCCCGGTAGTGAGCTGGGGTTGAGCCGCACAAGGCTGCCTCCCCGGGCATCGAAACTGCACGCTATTTTCCCATTTCAACAAGCAAGGGCATCAGCATTCATTGGTTGTAAACTACGTAACTTTTATATTAATTACTACTGAACCCCCATTTGCTGTGTCTCTCGCGTCTCATGTTAATCAGTCCGCAGGCGCGGTCCTTCCCTCCCATCTGAGCCTGGAGTCCGTTCTGAGTAGGTGGCCAGTGAGTCGGTGGTCGCGATCGCCCACTGCTGGAACTACCATTCCCCAGTTACTGCTCAGCCCCGCTGACTTTCGCTCCTGGTGGCTCTCGTCCAGAGAGCCCATCCAATTTGGAACTGTCTACCCTATTCCTTAAAAGAATAACCGATGCTCACAATACAACTGCTTATTCGTAACTGTGCGGCCACTGGCTACTCATTTGGAAGAACAAAAGGCAGAGCTTGACGCAACCCTCCCCACACCCCCGGCAGGGCTCGGTGCCGGCCCCCCCTGAAGGGGGAGCGCCCTCAGCGATCGTGGCCCCGCCCCCGGCGCGGTCACGGGGCCTCGGCGCAGCGATGGCGGCGCCCAGCGCCGTGTGGCTCGGCGGGGACCCGGTGAGGCGGCGGGGGCTGCGCGGGGTAGGGCGGCGGGGCCGGCGAGGCAGCGCTGACTCGTGTCCCCTCGCAGGTAGAGTGGGTGCCGTGCCCCTACGACGTCCATCACCGCTTGCCCCGTGCGTCGCTGGAGAGGCACGCGGCGTCCTGCCGGCTCCGCAAGATGGGATACTCCGCCGAGGAGGAGGTGCGAGCCCGGCTCGGGAAGCGGGGCACGGGGCCGGCGCTGCTGCTCGGCGGCCCCGGGCCTTGACCGAGCCCTTTGGTCCCGCAGGCCGAGATGTACGACTCTAGCTTTTTCTACGAAAACCTGAAGGTTCCCACCGTCGCCATGGGTGAGCGGCAGCGGGCACGGGAAGGGACACACCGCTGGGGCTGAGGAGAGACCCCCGGGGAAGTGCAGAGGATGAGGGGCTGAGGGGAAATCCCTGCGGGGGCAGAGATGGTGGGTCCAAGGAGCCCGGGTCACAGTAGCACGGTAGCACAACCCCACTGCCTTGTCAGCTGTAAACTCCCCAAGGCTTCCTGAAGCCCTTGAGTGTTTCAATCAGTAAGTTCATTTTCTCAAATTGCAATTTGCCTTATTTTACCGTTTTTATGCCTCTATCACTGTGTAATTCTATTCTGTAGGTCACTTTTATATTTTCATCTTAAAATTCAAGGAGAATGTGTTTTCCTTTTAGGAGTTTCTTCCTATGTTCTCAGTCCCCGCTCTTGCGCCAAGTGCAGAAAGTGTATTAAAATGCATGCTTAGAAGGTGGGAAAACTGTCCATAGAACCTTGTGATAAAGTGGTGGTACAGAGAGCAATACACAGACATTCCTTTTTCCATATCCTTGTAATCCAGAAATACATACTATTTTTCTTAATTTTGTCTCCTCATTTCAAACATGGAATAGATGAAAATTACATTTTTAGTTCAAATATCCCATTGTACGTGAATGAAACTATGATGTTCTTTACCATACCTCATAATAGAGGTTGGGGAATAAAGACTAACCCAGTCAAATACCCGAGAACTTGATGTAAAAGTTACATGATTTTATTTTCTTCTCTGCCTGCAGATAAAGAGCTACAGTTTCATATTGTTAAGCAGGCTAGAGCTCAAAGTGTGAAGGAAGGTACAGGCTACAGTGAAGGTAAGGAGCAAGCAAATACTGAGGTGACTTCGCCAGCCTTCTGTGGAGAACTGCTCTTGTCTCCCTCCTTGCTGCTTCCTTCATTTCACTGAGAACTGCTGTGAGAAATGTCACTTCATTTATTTTTAATATTCCTTCCCCTGTGTATTTTGGAGCATGATTACTTTATATACTTGGGGCAACTAGATGAGAGACTTTGAGTCTGTTGTGCTCATACCTCTATTATCTTCAGGACTGAAAAAAAACAAACAACATGTATATTACTATGTTGGACTATTTCAGGACTGATCTAAGAAGTTGTGTAAGAGCTATGCTGGCTCATCTGCAAATGGGATGTTTTCCTTTGTCACTGCTCCAAGCACAGTAATTCCTTTACATTTCATTTTTTTGTAGGTTTTGTGACCAGCCAGGGGACGAGCCTAGGACAGAGGCTTTGAGGGTTCAGACTTAGAGTAGAAAAATAGGCCTCTCCATGGAATCTGTAGAGCTTTAGTGTATGATTGAGGAATTACTGCAACACCTGAAAGATACAGCTTTTGCTCTCTGTAGACTTTGGTTTGTTAAACATATATGGGCAGAAGGGAAAGTGATACTGAAACTTTTCTGACAATGAAATACAGCAGGACTCACTCAGACAGTTTTTCATGTTGTCTTTGTTTCTCTAGCATAGCAAATAGAGGCTTGAAGGACATTTCCTGGGATGAACACTGTGTTTTGAGCACATCAGGTGCATTCCCTCTGAAGGGAAGTGGGAACTCATTAATTTGACACAAGCACATTCAAGTAGAGAAGCCACAGATAAAAGCTTTGTGGAAAGGTGCACCAGTGAGCCACTAGATGCCAGTGTTCACTGCCCAGATTTCTCTGCAAGCTTGCCTTCTCTGAATATAACATTAAAACTGGATTGGTGGTTTTCATTGTGGCAACTTGGCCTATTGTAAGATTTACTGACTTGTTTGTTCAATTTAACATCTTTGGCAACAGAAACAAATGAAAAATAATTTTTTATTGTAAATTTCCTTTTGACTCACTGTATCAAATGAAGTGATTTTCTTTGTTTTCTTTTTTTTTTTCAATTCTAACCATATTTAGGATATTAGCATAGTTACACTGTAGAACAGAAAAACTGGTCTTCATCACAAGTTGTGTAATTCTTGTAAATCACAAGCATGTAATTATTGGTGTGTTATTATGGACTTCTGTGACCCTGTAAGAACAGTGCATTTTAAAAAGAGAATTCTAGTTTTTGTGTTTAAATCCATTTGTTCATGTTAGAACAGTTCTGCTTTAGATTCCAAGTACAATAATGATGAAATCTTGTATTTTAGATTTGTTGGGAGACTTATTGTGGTTCTTCTTCTTTGGTGTCTTTAGTGAAAGTAGGATGTGAAAGATTGCCCAGCTTCTGTTAAGAGCTGCATAATCTGGAGAAGCTCCAGGTTTGCTGTTGTGAAGGGTGTTGCTTACACCCTTCTTGTGTGTTGGCTTTTCTATCTGCCTGGAGACGTGTGGGATTGTGTTGGGGGAAGCAGGATTATGGAGGTCAGGTCAATGGTTGCTGGAAAACTGAGCATTTTTGACTAAAATGCATTTTTGCAGGCAATGTCCTAGAGTATTGCATCCTGTATCTCTAGGGAAGTCACTTTACTGCAGTTGCAGTGGACTGAGAATGCATTTATTTGTTTGGAGGCATATATATTTTAACTAGGAAATGAGAAAAACAAGTACCAGGGTGATGGGTCAGGGAAAGAGGAGTGTGCATGCAATGTGTTTGTTTCCATAACTTTAAGTCAGTTATCTGAACTGATCTGGAGCACTTTGAAAGTGCCTGTGTAGTCCTTTTAGCTGTAAATTCCTCTGCCAGTCTATTACAAAACCTCTGCAGAGAAGGTGACAGTGTGAGTGAGACTGATTTACTCAGTTATCAGTTATCTAGTCTGATAACTGATTTACTCAGTGCTCAGTTATCTAGTCTCCTAGAAGCTTTCATTCTTGTTGGCAGAAGAGCTACTTTGCAGCTAGTACTTTTCACAACATTTTAGAAGTAAGATAAACCCACAAGTTAAAGCTGCAGCCTCTCTTGTTTTAGCTTGTAAGCCAAGAGCTGAAACTCATGGGAAATTACAGTGTCATTTTGATCTAATCTAGGATGATTCCTTCATGGCAGATGAAAACTTCTATCTGTGTAAGCAATCAAAAGGGGTTATACAGCCTGCTTGGGGCTTGGGAGGGATCTTTGGGCAGTTTTTATCTTTTCTAATTAAGAAAGTTGAAACTTCTTACAGATACATAGGGGAAGGAGGAAAACAGCATGGGAGTTTACTGCACTGTTTGTTTGTTGAGCTTCTTGGTATTTTCCTGTATAATTATGCTACTTTGCAAGTAACAGCTCTCTGTCCAACCTCCAGGATCTTACTCATTACTGCCTGTAGAAGTTCCTCAAAACCACAAGCGTTTCACCTGTGACCTGACTCAAGCTGACCGCCTTGCTCTTTACGATTATGTTGTTGAGGAAACAAAGAAACAGAGGTCTAGATCCCAGATAACAGAAAATGACAGTGATCTCTTTGTGGATTTAGCAGCGAAAATCACCCAAGGTTTGAAGAATGATCTATTGTTGAATTTATGGCTCACAACTTTCAGTTTGTGAGTTACATGAGTTTTGTTGAAAGCCAAACAGAATTGGTTGTGCTATTTTTTTTTTTTTTTTGTGGAGAGCATACAGTTCTTAAAAGCTACAGCCAAGACCTGGCATCACAAAATGCTAGTTTGATGCCCTTCGTGATGTTTTGCTTCTGGGAAAGCCTCATTGCTCTGCTTTTGGCACATGTATTGTGTGCATCTCAGTGGATGGATGTTCTGTCTTTGCTGCAGCTGATTGCAGGTTGCTTAATGTTGCCAACTTGCTGTGCAGCTCGGAACAGTTGTTTGCTGTAAGAGATGATGAGATTAAAGATTGCTTAAGAGTAAAAGCTGAGCAGGAGAGGTTGGCAGTCATCCAGGTACATACTGTGGTGTTGGTGGGGCCTCTCACCCCTGTTGAGTCACGCCAGTTTGTAACTGTACCAAGTGCAGTAAAAGCATCCGTGTCACCCTGCAGGCCCTGCTGTGCCTAGGAGGTGAGACAGTGCTTGTCATCTACACGGGTAAATTTTTTACAGAATCTGGCTTTCTCATTCTGTGTCTTACTGTAATACTGGCTTTGAAAACATGACCTGTGTTTAGAAGGCGTTTGACCAAATCACAAACCCATATATTGGTTTGGATCGCAGTTTGGAGAGGGAGATCACATAACAGCATTTTCTTGGTGGCTTTTTAGTTGTGTGTAAACAGCCAGCAAGAAGGCTGGGGAGGAAGCTTCAGATAAATTCACCATAGTTCCTAAATACAGAAGGAACTTGAGAAAGAATACAATATACTTAATGTTCCTGAACGCCTTCATACTTACAGGTGCTAATGTCCTCCTCATGACCATTTGTTTTACTCCCAACTTTTTGCTAGATGATAGTCAGAAGGGTCCAAAGTCCCATCTTGAAATTCTGGCTGAAATGCGAGATTACAAAAGGCGGCGGCAGTCATACAGAGCCAAGAATGTTCATATAACGAAGAAGTCCTACACTGAGGTGAGATTGGAAAAGGAAGGCTTTTTTGCACAAAAGTGCTTGTTATATATCTGCATAAACAATTATATACTCTTTCAAAGACAAAGAATATGTGTCTTTGCTTCTTGTACCCTGCTTCAATATTGTTGCAAACTATAGAGGAATGTTTTTGGTTTGTTGCAGCAAGTTACAAATAATGAGCATTTCTAACTGCTGAGTTTTGAATGTCAAAATGCCAGCAAGATACAGCTGACTATCATAAAATGGTGCTATTTAATTTTATGCTAAAACATGTTTCTGTGAATAAGACTTCCCATTCAAGCATCTGATGTACAGGGCTGGGGGGAGATTTTTGTGGGGTTTGGAATTTTTGAGATCTTTACAGTTTGTCTAGTGCTAGTTCAGGCCCTACCCTGACATGTTTGTTTTTAACATATCTTAATCTCCAGGTCATTCGGGATGTGATTGGGGTGCATATGGAAGAGCTCAGCAATCAGTGGCAGGAGGAGAACAGGTTGGATAGTGCAGAGATATGTGAAGGAGGGAAGTCGAAATCTTCAGGAAGGTATGCCACAGCTGACAGATTTTTCGGGCATGGAGCAGATTGTAATTTTATTTTACCACTTTCTTCTAACAGCACATACCAACCTTATCTCAAATCATATGCATGGTTTATTTTATACTCATTCTTTTAAATCTTGCTTGAGAAGCTCTGCCTCCATGAAGGATGGGGAAAAATTATTAAGTATCTTTCTTTCAGAGGTAAGTAGGCTAGTTGCAAGTGACTCAGCTGAACAGGTAGTTTCTTGTGGATCTGGGTGATGAATAGTGCTTCCTCTGTGCCCAAATGTGTGCATATGTTGTAGCTGGCTACAGAAGGACACTTGGAAATACAAGTACACAATTTCTTACCCTTCTCTACCACATGACATGTGTTAGCTATATTACACCTTAGAGTAAAGGTTTCCATAACATAATAAATATGGAGAGGCTTAACAGTTCTTATCCCTGCAAATGCTGCTGTGCTAATTGGGAGTGTGTTTTAGCTGTACATGTTTCTGCTGTGTCAAGCAACACTGCACACCCTTCCAAACATTTGTCACTGAAGTAAATGTGGCATCATTACCTAGTGATAGCCTATTTGTGCCTCTTCAGCAGGCCTTTGAGAGGAGAATGTTTTTGAAACAATCTAGAAAATGACACTCTGTTCCCAGAATGAAAATGAAGCTGAATGGGTGGCAGAGCACTAGAACAGGGAGGTTGTGGAGTCTGCCTCACTGGAGACATGCTAAAGCCACATGGACATGTTCTGGTGTAACCTGCTTTAGGTGACCCTGCCTTGGCAAGGGGAATGGAGTAGATGATCTGCAGAGGTCCCTTCCAGCCCTAACAATTTTGTGATTCTGAGAGATCAGGACTTGGTTTCTCCACTGTAGGCTGCAACTTAAGACAGGTGGTTGAAGAGTTAAAGATTTAAAGCAAAAGAGAGTGAACCACTTCTACTGCCTCCTCTTTCACAAGCAGAGGTGTTAAGACTGAGGAGCCGTGTTTATAGGAAATAACTGGATAAATAGCGTGCAGAGATATGCACATGTAAGAGCGTGGACTTCAGGCCTCTTTTGGGAAGTACTGTATTTCTTAGGCTTAATAAAAGGTATGTCCTGTGTCTTACATCATTAGTAGGTCATTATATTACAAAGCTGGTACTGCAAACAGTCACTGTGAAACTATTTTTATTTATTAAAATCATTAAGTTTCAGAAGGGAAGACAGGCGGTCGGCTTCAGTGGATTCCCGGCAGTCTGGGGGAAGCAGTAAGGATACGGAATGCACGAGACACAGGAGAGACACCAGCAGGAGTCCAAGTAAACGAAGAAGGAGTCGTGAGAGAGGCAAAGACAGAGACTCTCGGAGAAAAAGAGAGAGGTGAGCAGACATAGTGACAGCTGACTCCAGCTTCTAAGTCAGGCAGCTGTTGCCAGTGAGAATTTAGTGCAGAGATTGAGAATGTCTAGTCCAACTAAAAAGCTAGCTAACCTCATGTGCAGTATGACAAGCCAGTGACATGAGGCTACTAATACTAAATAAAACATGCTGTAAGATCATAAACTGTGATCCAGGCTTCAGAATTTACTCTCACATCTGAAAGCTGGCACTTTCTGCAGCATGCTGCAGGACTGCAACAGTAGTGTAACAGGCTATTTGTTTTACTCCTTGATCAACATGGTTAAATGGACACTTCCTCATCCACAACTAAATGTCTGTCATGTCTACTGCTGGTTTCTGCTCTAGTTTGCTCTAGACCTTAATAAATAGGATTTTTTGTTTCACTAATATGCATAGACTAGCCTTTCCACATTAGATGCTTCAAAACAAAGCTGTCGCTCTTCAGTACTTCTGGACATACAGTTTAGCAAAAGAAAACAAATGTAGGCCACACCTTCTAAAATCATCAGCATCTGCAGGTGTGTGTGACCTGTTTTGAGCAGAGATGAGGACTGCTGTGCAGAACTGCTGCCTTGTCCCTCGTGTTTGGGTAAATGCATTACATAACTGCATGGATGGCACTGATGGCTTGTCTTGAAACTGGCTTCACTACAGTGTGATGCCATTCATCCTAAACTAATTGCCACTCTGACACTGCGTGACAAGGCTTTGATTAAAGCAGCATGGAAAATAAACTATCCAAAAGCAGTTTACTTTCTTAGAGGAGGACATGACTACATTTAATGAGAGCTTTCCATTTTCCAAGTTGCTTTTTCTCTTGAGACTCTGTCACTCTGAGGCTAACAGCCCAGATAATGTTCATGTTTTTGTTTCAGGGATGAAGACAAGTATCACAACCATAAAAGAAGAAAGTAGAAACAAAAACCTGATGATTTTGTTTGTCAGCTGTTCCAAATATAACTTGCACAAGAACTATAGTTACTGTTTAGCCTGAGACAGTAAAGGTGTGCACATAATAAGGGTGGTGTATCACACCTGTGCTTCTCAGAGACAAAAAAGTTTCAATGGTTGTCAGGATGGAAGCAGTGTATTTCAGAAAATGTGTAAATCTGTAACATTTATACATTGGTTAATAAATTGTATTGATCTCGTATGTCTTTGAGTTGAGTCTGACAAGGCTGAAAAATAAAATCTATGAGAGGTTGTATTTATTGGCCTTCCTGGCTCACAGTGGATATAGAACAGTGCTAATCCCTGGTGTCCAGATCAGTTACAAACAGGGAAGGCATGAAGAGTGCTCCTCCTCCTACCTCACACTGTCACCTCTAGGTGACATTGCCTAATTACAGCATGTATGAGAAGGCAGATTTCAGAGTTCTCCAACAAGCTAAAACATCTTCATCTGCAGCTGCTGTTAAATGGACAGTAACACAAAAGTTAGTGTTCCTGAGCTAATGCTCAAAGAGAATTTGGCTCAGTATCATCTGGCAAAGATGATGAGAGTGTAGCTCTCCCCAGAAGCTAAGGGCAAGGCACCAAGGACACTTGGGATATTGCTGAGTACCATATTGAAACATCAGGTGCATTTCCTTCCAGCTATAACTAGGAAGACTTCCCATCCTGTGGACTGTCATACAAATATTTGTGAGAGAGGTTGATAAAACAGACTTAAAACATGCAGATCCATCTTAAGGATGTGCAGTTCTGTTAATTCCTCACACAGTCTAATTCAGCAAGATCAGTCACCATCAGCCAAGCTTCTTGCCTCAACAAAGTAAGCAACTATAAAAGAATAAGCTTGCAGATCCATCTTTCCTAAAATACTTGTTTGATCAATGTGCTGGGAGAGGGCACTCCATGTTGCTCCTGGCTGTGGACTTCTCAGTCAAAGGGAATCTTTCCAGTTTTACTGTAGCCACTCGTATCCTCTTTCATACCTCAGTTATTTCTGCAATTAAGTGTGATTATCTGTCACTAAATACTTGGTCTAGTTCTGATGGATTTAGGCTTGTATACCTGCTAGAGCAGTCCAACCAAACAACTCTGTGTCAGGTATTCCTCACCTACATGACAAATGCAGTAGCTTTTCCTGTCAGAAAACAAGACATGTTTTAAAACATCTTTATTAGACAAGTTTATACAAAAATGAAAAAAAGATATTTTAAGTTCTGAAAGGGTTCTAATTAGAGGGAAAAGAACATGGAACCATTGCAGTCCTTGCAGTGGTTTTGTCTACCAGCTCAGCCACATTTTCAGTAGAGCTTGGTAAAGCACTTTGTTTAAATAGATGATGTCCAGTCAGACAAGGGAGTCCAAGGACCAGCTGTAGTTGTGCCAGAGTCAAAATGAAGTCAGTGCTACCAGACACAATGAGAAATGCTCCAGTTACAGCTGCCCTGTCTTAACTGAATTCCATGTTTTACTTAACAATCACTTACAGAGTGTCAGTAGGAAGCTCGGTAACAAAACAACTTTTGCTCAATATAAGCAACTAAGTGAAGGGGTCACACCTTTGGGGTGGCCATCAGTATTTGGGAGGCAGGAGAACAGTATTACCATGTATTCAATTAACATCCCCTGAAGGGCCATCTCAAGAGTAGGACGAAGAAAAGGAACTGCCAGAGAAGAGGATCGTGTTGTTCTGAAATGTGCAAATTATGGTATTGAACACAAATTATGTTCTTGAACTTATTTATTCCTTTTTTTTTCCCCTCCCACCTCATGCTGAAGAGTAGGGTTGATCAATAAAATATGAAGGAGTATGGCAGGAAGTGTCTGATCAGCACCATGCCAGAGTGTTGGTCCCTGGAAAGGAATAAACCAAATTTTTTAAAATGTTACTTTCACATGGTAAATCCTAGTGTGTTGGACAAGGTACAATTTAGGGCTATGTGAATTGCAAGCAAAAGGGGTGTGATTAAAAAGTGCTTCTTACTAAAAATTGTCATCCTGGTAACTAATAATGAAACAGTTCATTTGTATGCTCGTGTATGTATGGAGTTCGCATGGCAATGTTCTTTGTGGGAAGATGGGGGCCACAGTGATGCCTTCCGTGAGTTTTGGAGAGTTGGCCCAGCAGTGATGGTGGTAGTGCCTCTGGGGTCGTGGTGGCCCACCATGCCCAGAAAGGACAATTGCAGAGAGATGGTGGCAGGAGTTAAGTGTCTGCATGCAAACACCCTACACAGGCAGCACTTCGAGGACAAGCCTGTTACGGATCTTTTTTAATGGCTTAAAGTGCATTTTGGGTGATCTATGTGTGACTACGGATACAATGAGAGAAGTCCCAGTCTCTCTCTGGTTTATGATCTATGCTAAATCAAAGGAATAGCCCAGAAGCTGCTGCTGGTCGCGGAATCAGTAATATGCAGATGTTACATGCCTGTATATAACAGCTTCCTACAAGTAAAATTATACCACCACATAGACTTCAGTATTTCAGAGGAAGATGGATAAAGAACAATTTAACAGTGCAAACAATGAAGTTGACAAAAAATAACTATGTATACTTTGATAAAATCTCAGTCAATCCTTACTCCTGCCATCTTGCCTATGCCCAAAATGAAGATGGACTATTCACCTGAAATTAAAAGCTCATTAAGAACCCAGAGGCAACTGATACATTAAAATTCCTTGCACAGATTTTTACTTACGCTTGTTCTTTAATTCCTTGGAGGAATGCATTAGTTTCGGTCTCTGGTATCTCCCCATCAATACCAGCCAAATATGAATAAAGGAATGAGAATGTTTCAAAGGGAATTCGAGCTGCTCCACCTTCTGGGTCTCTTGTTAGGATGTTGCAGGCCTGTTTCATTGAACTCAGTAAGGACTGCAGGGGGTTCCAGCAATAAATGAAAGCAAAAGTATCAGAGCCATGAACATCCTTTGCATACCATGACAAAATCCACACTGTAAGCCATTACAAGTGAGGGTAAATGAGATGAAAGTGTTGTCATCGCTGCCTAGCTTTAAACCCCAAATTTACTCTCGAGTGCAGGCCCAAGGATGGAAACAATAATGTAGTTCTAGTAGAGACAGGAGAAAAAATAGCAGAATTTTGTGATGGTTAAAGATGGCATAGGGTAATCTGAGCTCTGTCTCCAGTAGGGCCAAATTTCTTGGCTCTGCTACTGTAAAAGCTCCAACATCACTGTATCTAGTAAGAGATGGGGTTTTTGTGTGTGTGTATTAATGGTTCTAAATGAATTCTCAGCAGCAGTTAAAACAGACAAATCTGCAACCCCCAGAATATTAATGTAGGTTTCATGATTTTATTATGATATTATGTAATTTTTAGATTATATTTTAGCTGATATTTACTGTTTCCCCTATCTCTATGCAAGTTCCATTTTAATAGATAGTAGAAAAATCACTGAGGCAAAAAGTATTTAAATAATGTTTCAATTTAGTCAAAGGCCAATAACATGTGAGTTACCTTTAAAAAACATGCCTCGAATTACTAGTCCCAAATCTACTTTGAAAAAATCCTTTATTTAATATGGTATTGGTACTCCAGTGCCCTATGCATGCTGAGCTGTATGGGGAAAAGTGGAAAAATTCAGCATTGAGTTTCATTCAAAGACTGGTTGGATGCCATTAAAGAAATAAACAAATAAAACCACACACACAATATAAAAGCACAAAACCAAACTCACACAGGCTTTCTTTAACTTAAGTCTTAATATTTTTCACTTCAACATTTTTAAGATTTACTCTTACAATTTCATTAGCTAGCAAGCAACCAATGTCTATGTAAAAAGACAGCATTTCCTAATGGTAGAATAGCAATACTTAAAATAAATACAGTATCTGCTTAAGATCTAGAACACAGGCCAGAGAAGTGTCATCTTATAATCCTTTAACAGTTTTACTTAATGTATCTCCTCCCCTGGGAAGCTTCTCAGGGCAGAGAGAGGCAGCTGAATCTGTGATGGCCAACTCCACATTTTGCATTTGGCTATCCCTCTACTGCCCTTCCTGGTGCTGCCACCCCAAGCTGCCACAGTCTCTCTCTCACAACAGTGACATTATTCATATCCATTCTGCCACTTTGGGCAGCCAGTTTAACAGGCTACCTGTGTGGTCTTTTCTCCAAGGCTTTTGTAAAAACGCATCAGTGCTTTACAAAAAAGATACTTCAGACTGATGCTCTTAACAAGTTCATACTTGTCTACTCTTCTATCTCAGCTGTGACCCTGTTTAATTGTGAACACTATTTACAGCTACAGGAAATGAATGCAAATTTCTTGTGTGCATCTTTCTCTCTGGTTTAGGAAACTGAAATTTAGGTTTCATGATGTAGTACTGAAATCAAACCATTCACTTAATATCCAAAAGGATGGTGAGGTGGTGAAATTTAGTCTGTCTAGCTCCATCAGAATGATGTTCCTGTGACTCCATTTTTGATTTTGGTTTGTTTGGGGATTTTTTTGGGGGGAGAGAGGAGTTAGTGTTTTTTATATAAGTAATGTTGCTGTCACTATTTTTAAATGAAGAAAAGAGCCTAAACTACAAGATCATTTTGAGAGGGAGACTGAAATCAAGAAATACACATTTGAAATAAAGATAGATAGATAGATAGATAGATAGATAGATAGATAGATAGATAGATAGATAGACAGATATACACACACAATTGCATTGCCAGGCCAGCTGAACATTCAAGGTTTCAGATATTGCAACATTCACAAAATGTTATTTTGCATATATGTTCATTTTAGTACCTCTTCTTCCCTACTGTAGAAATCATTAAAAGTATTATATTTTATAAGAACATCAGCTTAATACATTTTATAATCTTTCATTCTGTTAAAATGCTCTGCTGAGATTTTATTACTGACATTAAAAGAATTAAGTGCAGCTTTAGTAACATTAAGTGTTGCTGTGAAAATTTTATTGGCTACACAATCAATTAAAAATTGGTTCCTTAATTTCTCCGTCCAGTTCTCCCCCATGGACATTTACACTGATGCCATAGGCATCATTCCTCTATCATCCTCTCTCACACAGTATGACCTCCCTGTGGACTTGCTCTTCTACTGCCACTCCAGTAAACTGAGGACTTAGCCATCCTTCTGGTTACATTCCCCAGACCAAAATCTGATGGGTAACAGAAGTAAACGTGCAAGCCACTTTGCCAGCTACTGCAAAAGCAATCACCATTCCCCAAATCCACCTGCACTGAGTGTTCTATGGTCTATCTTTTATATGAGCCTAGACAACCACTTGTGTTTGGATACAAGGGCTCCTGCTGTGAACGTACCCCACCAAGCACGCTGCATCCAAGTGCCAGAAACTTCATCCATTCCACCTCCTCGCCAAAACTGTCCAACTGCAGGATAGCTTCCAGCTGCTCCTCTGGCAAGCCCAAATGCTTCCATTTTCCCCTCAGGTCTGCAACAGTCACCACGCCTCTGGAAGAAAGCTTTGAACAAAATCATGGTACCACAATAAGAATTAAAAAAAAAAAAAGAATGAATTTAAGAACACAGAGTCTCCCCAAAATACTTCAAATACTTGACAGTCTTTCTCCCCAACCATTTCCAACACATCAGCATTCCTCCACAGCACTGTGCATTTGATAAAGAACAGCTTGTACCTGTTTGTGCAAGACCTTAAGGAGTCCTGGGGTCAAACCAGCATCTGTTTTCTCTGTTGCTGAAGGCATTTCCAACCTCTCCTTCACAGGAAGGGGTTCACCTTTAGACAAGGCTGAAAAATACCTAAGTGAATAGGAAGAGCAACACACCTCAATGCCCATGGCCATTACAAACTGCACAGAAGTAAATGCTCTTAGAGTTCAGTGTAAGAATCTGCAGGCTCCCCCACAGGAGCAGCAGCACCTGGCAAGCTGTCTGCGTGCACAGCTCCCGTCTTCCTGTGCCCAGAAACCACAGTCTTTAGACTTTACATGTTCCTTTTCATGACACTCTAATAATTCTTAAGGCATTTAACTTATTTTGTGCATGATATACTCAGCTCTTTTGACTGATGAACCTGAGGCTTACCCATTTTACATTCTCCTCATGCACTACCCAAAATGTACATCTGCCTATTCACATTGCAGCTCTCTCATCAGCGTTTCTGCTATTTCAGTCCACTCCACAATAAAATGTAAGAGTAGAGCATAAAGGGCATTAGATGCACATCCTTTTAATTATGAGGCTGCCACAACCTTAAGAGCTGCTTCTGCCTTAACTGGCCAGCAATCTGAATTGTGTAACAAAACTGTGTTTTCATTCAGGTGCATCTAATTTAAAAGTTTCTCCATTTGTCCTGTCTTATCTGCCCTGGTCACCCACGTCCACGTCCAGGCTATCCCATGCTGTGCAAATACCTGCTAAAATACACAGCAGGCAGCAGTTTTCCAATCCTCCCAGATGAGAACATCTCACAGGTACCTTTCAACAGCTTGCCCACACAAACCACAGGACAGGAAAAAATTATAGTGAGCAGCTGAGGTAAAAGAAAAAAAATAGATGCTAAAGAAGAAACATTTAAACATCTAAATCAACTTTATAGCTAGGAGATTTATTATGTGGATTATCACTCCAAAGGTGCAATTTTTCAGGCACTTTTCCCAGAAAGAAAGAATGGAAACCTAACCAAGCTTAAGAATTAGAAAGCTAATGTCTGTTTTTTCCCTTAAATTCCAAGAATTAAATTGTAGATGAGAGAAGAAAAACCAAACCGAACCAAAAGGAAAAAGGGCTGGTCTTTCAAAAAGAAAAACTAATAACAAAAAGCAAATTAAGATGCATTTTTCTGCATGGAAATCCAGCTATTTCAGAAGACAGCCCTAAACCTCAAGGTAACAGAAAATAAGTAACATGCCACAATGTTTTTAAAAGGCCTACATGCTGCATTAATACACAGAAGTGTGTATGCAATGGACATTTAACAATCAAAGCCAGGTCCACTACATAACAGAGAAGCAGTGAGGTTTTGAGGGTCCCTATGTATAAGCTCTCTGTTGTTGGGTGAACATCATACTTACGCAGCTGCCCACTGCAAAACATCATAAGGCTGAGTCCTAATAGCAGCTTTAGTAAATTGCTTCAAAATATCAGGTAGCTCCGGGGGGATTTTGATCTGCTGAGCACAAAACATGGTTTCTGGAAGAGGCATGGTGTCCAGTCACAAGGACCTGAAAGAAGTAAAACAGCAGTTCACAGATGCAAGATGCGAATGAAAAACTGTGTGTGCACACAGCAGTGAGCAGTGCCTGGTCCCCAAATTCCCTCCTGCCCTACCTGATAGCTGGAGCTCCTGCAGAGCTGACAGACTTGGAAGGGTAAACAGACAAGCCCCACATGGCTCTAAAAAAACTTTTAACTTGGTGGCAATACCAAGTAAAACACTGGAGCTTGGACACCAATGACAGCTCTGGGTGAGGAGAACTACTACTTCAACAGGTTTCTTCAGATAGCTTTAAACTGATTTTTCTCCTCAAATCTCTCACAACACAAATTTGTAAAACAGGCAGTCCAGACAAGTCATACCACACATGCCAACATGAAAGGTATCTACATTGACAAGTCCCTACTGCATGCCAAAGAAAATCTTGGCATTTTTGTACAGACGCCAGAGTACGCAGATGACCAAGTTTCTACTGTGCTTATGCATTCAAAAATGCTGCAGCAAAAAGTTAGTAATTTTTGCTCCTGACAGATTTTACATCAAACAATTACAGTGATGAACAAAACATTCATGTGATGCCTTTTCCTGGTCTTAAAATCGAAAGTCAAACACGGTTAGAAGGGAAAAGGGATTTTTCCTTGGTATTTATTTTAAGGGTCCTTAGGAGCACACATGTCCAGGTGGAACGCACCTCCATGCACACCACACCACAATGCACCCCCCAAAAGATCTGGTATAACCTTATAGGTCTTACTAATTAGCATATCTATCAAAAATTGCCCAATGAGAGGCTCAAGTGAGCTCCCCTCCCCAAGGAACCTTCCCCTGGATGGTTCTATCTTAGTTTACAAAATGTGTTCTGGAGAGGACCTGGGGGTCTGGGGCACACTGCTCCCTAATTACGAAGCTTCTAAGATGTTTAGTCTCCCAACTGAACTAACAAGTCTAAGAATGAAGGCAAAAAGCACTAAGAATACAGAAGTTGTAAAAAGGTACAAAGTGGTATAAAAGAAAAGGCAAAAAACCATCATGGCATCACACGTGCTGCAAGCACACACTGCACTTTGCTCATACAGCTGTACAGGTGTTTGTCTCATTCAGGATGTAACTCATTTGCTGCAAGGAGTCCTGCTCCCCAGGATCCAAAAGATGGGACAGAGACAGGCTATTGTATGGTCCTTCTGCCATCATAGGGCACATTTGGTGGGAAATGAGTACTCTCTTCATTGCTTCCAGGACAAATAGGGCATGGTAAGTTGATTTAGCAACAAGAACTGAAAACCCATTAGTTATTTGCAGGAAGGAGGAGCAGTGAATGCAACAGCATCAAGAAAGAAATCAATGTAACAGAATCCTCTATGCCTTTAGACTCTTTTAAGTTAAAAATAAGAGTACCTGGCAGGTGGCTTTCTCACGTGAATTCTCCCGTAGTAGAAAAGACAAAAAGTAAAATTCAGTGATAGAGCAATGGAACTGCTGTGACTCGAGGCTCCTTTGAGGATCAAACTGTACTTAGAACTTTATTTATGGAGAAATGCAGACAGGGTACAGTATCTTCATCACTCCAACGCAGCCAATTTGCATCAGGAATAGACTTCAAAGTGTGCATTTAATTACCACACTGGTCATGTGCTTTCAGTAATGATTCAAAAATACAGCTCTAGACAAGGAACTGAAGCCGAAGGCAAAAAAGCTGAGGCTTTCAGGACAACAGAACAAGTCTGAGGAAGGAATACAGGTGTGTGTGTGCACATACCCTTGGGAAGCAGTCAAATAAAAGACTAAAAATATAATCAGAAAAAAAAACCCAAAAAAACAAAAACAGTGCAAGAGCTGCTTTTCTACAGAAAGACATTAATCACAGAGTCTCAGAAGGGCTGAGGATGGCAGAGACCTCTTGCTCTGACCCCCTGCACAATCTATGAGAAGAGTACAAAAGATCCATGTGAAGGTGGCTTTTGAATGAATATCTCCAAGGATGGAGACTCCACATCCCCCCTGGCGACATGTGCCACTGCTTGGTCATCCTCACAGGGAAAAAGTATTTCTTGATGTTCAGAGGGAGCCTCCTGTACATATACACACACCTAATGAGCAAAGAAAAGCACAGGCAGCCTCTGCACCCCTTCACCCCTTTCTTTCTCTCGCTAGAGACAAAGATCAGCTCATCACTTTCACTTCATGTTAGCTCTTATTTTCTACTTTTTCCCTTTCACGTACCCAAAACCAGCCCCAGGTGTTCCTGAAACAAGGTTAAGGCCAAAAAGCGGCGCACGCAGGCGGCCGCCGCAGCCCACCCGTCCCGAGCTGTGGGGAGGCAGCGCCGGCGGTCAGCGGCCCCGGCGCGGCCCCTCGCAGGCCGCAGCGAGCCCAAGGGCCGCCCCACGGCCCCAGCACCCCCGGACACCCCCGCGGCCGCCCCGGGGCTCGGGGAAGGCCCGGGCACGGCCCCTGACCTGCCACGCTCCGCGACCCGCTGCCTCGGCAACGCGGAGGGACGGGCCGGGGCGGGCGGCCCGGGCGCTGGGCGGGTGAAGGCGGGCGCAGGGCGGGGGAGAAACTTGATGGCGGCGCGGTTTAAAGCGCAAGAGCAGCAAGTGTTTTGTACAAACTTTCGAAAATACCCAAACCGTGGATGAGGGGATTGAGTCTACCACTTAGCAAATTCATGGACGGCAGCAAGGTGGGTCGGAACGGGCTGGAGGGCACAGCAGCTGAACATGAGCCAGCAGTGGGCCCAGGTGGCCAAAAAAGCCAATGGCATCCTGGCCTGTATCAGCTTAGTGTGGCAAGCTGGATAAGAGAAGTGATTATTCCCCTGTATGCGGTCCTGGTGAGGGCACACCTCAAATTGTGTCCGCTCAATTCAGGAAGGACACAGGAAGGTGTCCAGAGAAGGGTGACAAAGCTGGTGAAGGGCCTGGAGCCAAGTCCTATGAGGAACAGCTGGGGAAGCTGAGGTTGTTTAGCCTGGAGAAGAAGAGTCTCAAGGGTGCCCCTACCACTCTCTACAACTGCCTGAAAGGAGGCTGTAGCTAGCTGAGAGTCGGCATCTTCTCCCAGACAACCAGTGACAAGAGTAAGAGGACATAGTCTTAAGCTGTGGCAGGGCACAAATTAAGGTTGGACATTAAGAAGAACTTCACAGAAGGGGTGATAAGACATTAGAAGGGTTGATCCAGGGAGGCGGTGGAATCACCATCCCTGGTGGTGTTTAAGGAAAGACAGGATCTGGCAGTTACAGCCATGGTCTAGTTGCTAGGGCGGTGTTTGGTCAGAGGCTGGTCTTGATCTCAGAGGTCTTTTCCAACTTCATAGATTCTATGATTCTGTGAACATCTTAGCACCATGTTATTGGCAGAGCCCATGGTGGGGAGGCTGGTCCCTGAGTGCCTGGGCTCACTACAGCCTGCTGCCCCCTGCATGTCCCCTGGCCACAAGGATGCTCTGCTGGGTGAGCAGTGTTAGGGTGGCATGTCCATCTTGCCTTTGGCATTCTTGCACCTTCTTTCCTGACTTGGATGAAATGTGAAAAAACGCTGACTGAGCTGAAAAAGAGGGCAATGTATCCCCAGAGATTCCCTTTACTGGCAGTAGCTGCTGCTTCCACGGATAGCTCAGCCCCAAACAACCTCTGCTGGTCAGGCTCCATAATCCTGGACATTTAGGACAGGAGCACCATTGAGAGTCTGCCACCACCAAGAGCAGCATGGCCAGTGCCAGCTGCTTCTCAGCATCTGCTGCTCCAACTCTGACACCACGAAGCAACGTGAGCTCTCCCACCACTCCAGAATGCCAAGGAACCAAAATGCCACAAAGTCTTAGTGTGTGGCTGCAAGTCTTTCTTCCACTGCAGATAAAAACAGCACTGGAGATAACCTGCCTGGCACCCTTTGTAAAGACAGCAGCATATCTCTTGGTTACAAAGCAATACCCCTCCTGTATCTTCTAACACAGACTGTGCCTTAACCCAAGCACTCAAATGAACTTGGTAATAGGATTATTCGCTTCAGAAACCCCTCACAAGCCATTGCTCCAAAGAAACTTGGGTGCCGCATGCTTGAAACAGGCCAAGCAAACAGTTACTGCAGAAGCACACAATCTTATTTGAAGCCAGGCCTTTTTAATCCACATTATGTCCCCACTGATTAACATGTAAGGCCATCCAGGACAAAGATAGAAAAAGTGGGCTCTGGAAAGCAAAAAGCCCACATTTTAACAACTGTTTAATCTTTCATAAAACATAAATACTTAGCATAAGCCACAGGCTAATTATTTGGCCTCAAAATACTTTGCAGACTCCTGTAACTACATGAAAACAGCAAACTTCTGACATATAATGCCATATCTATCCTTCAGTTGTTTTAAAGCATCATTTAAGACCACTATAGCAAGAAAAACCTGATGCAAACATCATCCTGCAGGAGCTTACAGAATAGAATTCAATTAAATTGATTTCGCAATGCCATTTTTCAGAGGTGTCTAGTGATAACAGATAAACAGCAAGTTTCATATTTTCTCTGATCTGCAGTCTTTGCACCCACTCAAAACTATCCTTAAAAGGCTGAAAAAGTAAATGTCATACTCTCAATTCTTCCAGCAGTTTGGTCTAGTGCAGGGAAATCATGCATAAAGGTGCCACACTGTATTATGAGAAACAGCTGCATGTGGGTGGAATTTTTCTTCTGTATTTAATGAAATGTATTTTCATAGAATGGCCTGGGTAGGACCTTACAGATCACCTAGTTCCAACCCTCCTGCCACAGGCATGAGCACTTTCACTAGATCAGGTTACTTAGAGCGCCATCCAACCTGGCCTTTAACACTTTCAGGGATAGGGCATCCACGTCTTTTCTGGGCAACCTGTTCCAGTGCCTCATGACCCTCACAGTAAAGAATGTCTGCCTAACATCAAATGTAAACCTACTTTCAGTTTGAAGCCACACCCCCTTCTTCTATCCCATGCTCTTGTAAATAGTCTCTTTATATGAATCCATGCTGCTTCCTAGAAGTATTTCCCTGCACACTATAATACCAAGTCTTGTATATAAAGAACATTTAAAAGTATACCCATGGATGTAATTGTTGCTTTTTAGTAGCACTGCCAGAAATGCTGCTACATAGCAGCATAGCTTACAATTTCTGCCGCTTCCAGCTTCTGTGACTCCTGCTCACTAGTCAAAATACCCCATGTACTCTCCCTTCTAAACCAGCAGTATTTTTACTTTCATCACATTCCTTACCTAACTCTAGCAAGCCACTTAGGCAATTTGTATCTGCTGAACATGGCACACCAGTGCAGCTCTGCACTATTTAGGTTCTAGTACAGGAACTCCATCCAATATAAATAAGTGTTGCAGTGGTCTCTGTTTTTGTAAGCAACAAGGAATTTTAAGTAAAACTAATGCCCTTTCCAGGAACACACGCCTTGAAAGGCAAGTAAATACCACCACCTCCTCTCACACTTGACATCAGACACCTCTGACTTCACCTTATATAGGGGAAAATACCTCTGCAGCTTTGGTTTTGGCCACTACTCAACAGGTAAGAGAGAATAGCAGGTAAGGAGAAAAACTGATGGGCAGAGCTGTGAAATAATCTTGCCCTTGCTCCATCTCTCAGTGCTACACTGAACTCAAAACATTCAGTTTATTTTGAAACGGTATTTGACCTCTGGAAATACAATATTTTAAAAACTTCCATTACTGAGTAACTTTTATTTCACCATATAATTTCTCAATTTACAGTGACTTCTCAATGAAGAAATTAAAGCCAGAAGTATAGCTTTAAAAAAATGCTATTACCTATGCAATTCTTTAGTTCCAGTTACCTAACTAAGAACTGAAATGTCAGAGTAAGAGAGTTCCAACTTACCATTATGCTTGACAAAAGTTGTTTCCTCATTTGTTTCAGCAAACAGCTTCCTTTATTTTGCATCCTGAACTTCATTACATTACCAAGATTCAATTCCTTGTTTCATGTTTTTACAATCTGTATCATTTCTACCAAGAACCTCACTCATTGCCCAGGCTGTACAGTGGCCATTATTCCCAAGGCAAGCAGAACAAGAAAACTGACCCTAACACAAAACCTTTCAAATCTAGATGTAAAAAAATGGACAGTGACATCCAAGGAAACAAAATGATGCTGATCAGCATGCCAGGCATTCAAAACTCAGTCATTTGTGCTTTGTAAGGTACAGGCCTTTGTGAGGCTTTTTACAGAGTTCTGTGAAGAACAGTGTGGCTGCTGTGAAGATTTTTATGAAGACCATTACGCAAGCATAGGGGAAGGCAAGGAAAGAATTAATGCATTCATCTGAAAAGTGATGTGAGCACTGTAATAGGATGGACTTGGCATCTTCCTAAGGAAGTCACACACAAAGCAGTTACAGGTACCAAAGGGCCCTCAGAAACAAAATCAAGTAACTTTGGCTTCACTCAATAGAGAGGGGGCAGACAGAAAAGATGCAAAGTTTTAACTATTTTTAATCAATATAAAATAATCTGTGTAAAAACAGTCAAAGTCATGCTGTAATTAACTTCTTTCAATATGCACAAGATAGCTACAGAACCATCTGATGGCTCTTGAATGAAGGCCTGTAGAACTAACAACAGCATTAGATTCTCAACACACAAAGGGGATACAATTGAGCCAGTACACACCTCCAACCCCTCCAGTCAAGACCAAGGCCAACACAATTTGTGGTAGAAGAGCACTTTCCCACTTGAAAAGTAATAGGAGCCCACCCCATTCTGCATCCCTCCAGCACAGATGGAAGCCACTGGTACAGAGCTCATCAGCTGTCTCACAAACAGCCACTTCACTTACATGCTTACTTAGCAAGTTCCTGTGCCAGGGGAGTGCACAGCACACAATAAGGCAAACCACTGAAAATTAAAATAATGGATAAAGGACTGTTATTTAATTTCTGTTGTCTACAGCCACCATATTCTTTCAAAAAATGTGTAAAAACAAGGAGTGAGATGATATTTCTAAAAAGTTCACAATGGACAGTTCTGGAAACAAACTTCACCTGGGATCTGTAAAGCAGTGCAAATGCCAGCACAACATTTGGATTTGAAACCAGTTTTCCATTAAAAAAAAGCAAAAGCAGATAATGTAAGCTATATCAAAATAGCTGCAGTTCATATTGCATGATTGGCCTGATTCGCTATTTTCTTTCAAGACTTGTAAAATACCAGTAGTAAGAAACAGCACAAAAGCTTTTTCTTAATAGATTTTAATATTAAGACCAGTTTGTCTGGATAAAAACATGAAGTTACAAGTACCTTGTAACCAAGTACCAAATTTTGCATGATGCACAGTAGTGCTCGCAATATTTGAGTGGCAAGACCATTTTAGAACTGTTTGTGAAAGGTATGTCAAAAACAGAATCTTGGCATAAGTAAGAATGTATGTTACTAGTGAATTTATTATTGTGAAAATATATCTGTCCCACAATGTACACCACTGTAAATAATCAAATGCAGTATTTATGCACATCAAAAATATATGGGGCGAATATATACTCAGTTTAGCATTAAATCAGCAACAGTGAATGAAAGAAATATTTTGGCTATTTTTCTATGATTTCATTTCACTGGAAATTTCCTAATAAATCACTCCAAAGGGTAATATTTGTGGTTCAAAACCATCAGGATAACAATAATTCTGTAAAATAGTATGGATGTGAGAGTGACAGCCCAATCATCCTGCCACTACATTCAGATGCATTTGGCTTGTGCTCGCTGCCTTAGAGCATGAGTCCAGACACCAAAAATAAGAGCTACCACCATCACAGCCTGGATCACATCAGCTCATACCATATCAGCTCAGAGATGCAACATCAATAAAAGGAGATGACACTTTGAAAGCACCTGCCAGATTCTCAAGTATTCATTATATACACACATGGTAAAGTACAGAATACTGAAGGAGAGTGTACTGAATAGCAAGTTAGATGTTCCATCAATTTTCTCATTACTGCAATGGATATTCACATTTTCCGCATTGGTCCAGGAAAGATACTGCAATCTAAGCATGTGATTTGATGCTACTTAAAGCTCTGTGATACTGTTATGTATTCTCTTTATCTACATAACCCCCACCCCCCACATTACTGCAAAAGAACTCTTATCTACATATAGAAATAACACAGACTTGATTTGGTGGCTCCTGTTTGACTGTGTTCTTGCAAAGAAATCTGCTAACTTTTCCTTGCCGGTTTAATAACACATGTATTTCCCTGCCCCTCAAGCCATAAATGGTACATGATAAATCACTTCCTCAGTATTATTCCCATAAAAATTCACAGTGACCAAATTCTGAGAGAATTTTTTTTGGTTGGGTTTGGTTTTTTTTAAGAGTAATTGTGCAATATAAAATTCATACCACAATTTTCAACTTTGGTAACTTACAGAAAAAAGATTTCAAGCTCTTTAACTAAGGATCAGGTCAGGATGTTGCTTACACAATGCTTTTTGTGCTGTGCAAGCACATCAGTTAAGGTTCATCCCTTTTCTTGAGATCCTGAAAAATTCTAGTATTGATAAGAAATTGGCTACAATTTAAGTTGCAAACCTATCTAATTTTAAATGGTACCTTTAAATGCTTCCATCACTTAGCCTTAGTAAATTTGTACTTACTGTTTCAATTTATGAAATCCTGATCCCAAAGCAAACATCCACCTACCCCCTTCAACCAAACAGAAAAATCCAGCTGAGCCTCAACAAGTACATCTGAATTCTCAGAAGAGGAAATATTTTCTTGATTTAACAGCAACTGTACAATATTACAAACTCTGACACATGAAAAACAATCAGGCAATAGAAAAATGTACAACAGCTTTGGTGTTATACAAAATAATAAAAAAGACTTGACAGCAAGATACATAGTTCATTATGTTCTCACCACAGCAACTTCATTGCTGACTGTAAGACAGTTATTTACTTTTGATATTCTCTACGTGGCCTTTCCACTCATGAAAAATCATACTGTATTACTACAATAAGAACTGTTATGAACACCATAAAGTAAGCTCCAAATTTTATAAAAACATCTTGCCTCTTCGCACTATTGCTTTGTGGCACATTGTCAACAGAACAGCAGTCCAAAATAAAGTGACAACTAGATTTAATAAATTAATATACTTTTTAAAGATGTACAATGCACATTCTTTTTAATCCAAGGTTTTAGGGTGTCAGGACACTTCTATATACACATATACAGACCTCAGACAGCATTTATAACATCAGAAATTGCAGATAAGAAAGAGAGCCTTAACTGCTATCTGAATGCTACCAACAGAAGCCAAAACACTGCTGAGAATATTATTGGGAGAGATATCCAAAGACGAGAAGAGTCTATGAAAAAAGGACATGTAAAGGCAAAGGGAAAGTCAAGATGTTTAATATGACCATCTATTCTTGTGAAGACTGAGGTGGAGTTGTTGATGTGCCTGGTTTACCAGATTTCCGTTCGTAATTCACAAGTCGTTGTCCAACAAGGTACCTGGGATTACAGTAAAACCAGAAATTAACACAAGGCAATACTATTTTGTAACACAAATCCACTCTACCTCCTTTGCTGCCAAAGTAGTTTTTTCATTTCAATAAAAAGTTATTCTATAAATTATAAAGGAAGAACTTTAGCTGATGCTTATCTTTCTTAGAGGGGGAGAAAATATCCTGATGCTACTTCATGGAAAGCTTCAGCGGGGGAAGATTCCCTTGGTATGATATTGAAACAGAATTTAACTATCTCACAGTTTTCATCCTTTTCACATTATTCCTTTCTTGCTCTATATCATGGATTCATACTTTTTACCACCTAAATTCCTTTCCATGCTCCCTATTTGCATGCTAGTTCTATGTGTACAGGAGCCTAACACACCTATGAATTCTTCCCCTAAGATCTGCCATTTCCTTTAGAAACTTTTTCACCACCGCTCCTTTTCTCATGATACATAACCAACAAGCATCACACATTCTTTGTACATTTTAGAATGTCACAAAAACTTGTGTATGCTTTTAAAATTTGTTACATGAAAGATTTAATTATGCATCTTTCTAAAGCACAAATCTACTGGCTAGCATGGCTATGTCTGCTTACTTCCTGAAATGAGATAATTAAGTCATACAAACTTCTTGTCTACAAGGATGTTATGGCATTTAATAAGCTCATTTAATACCAAACTAATTTTCACTTCAGATGTATATTCATAGATTTGTATATCATTTATGTGTCTTATTTACACAAGAAAGCAACTTGCTTCATTAATGCAAGTTGCAATTCAATCCACTCTCTGCCTGAAAGATACTAACAATTAGCTCTAAACCCATTTGTAAATGCAAATGCTACCTATACGTACTACCGGAGGCCAAATATTACAGAACACGCTACAAAGGCGGGTAGGGAACAGGATACAAATCAGCTGATAAACTAAAAGGTGCTAAAATATAAATTGATCTTCCATGAGTTTAATGTTACTTACAACTCTCTTAACATTGCTAGATGCTATTAATTTCACATGTACACCAAACAACTGATCAGTCGCTTCTTAACATTTAAAATTCAAAGAAGTCTGTTTTAGGTTTGACTCCTTTTGTAGTTATTGGAAAGTAAAACTCTTGTAGAACAACTCAGAACACAACAAATTCATTTATTCCTTTTCAATACAAAAGAAGCCTAGGAAGATTAGCTGCTAATCTTCTTAATAACCAATAAAAAAGGTAATTAAGGTAACACCAAAAATAATGCAATAATACAAAAAAAAAAGTTAAACTAATCAAGACAACCAGAAAATAATAGAAAAATTATTATTTCTATCAGGCATCTGAGTAATACAGAGTAATAATCACTGAAAACATCAGAAAACCACACATGGTTTTGGTACACAAATTTGGTAAGGACAACCTATCAAATCAACTGAACATTCCTTAACAGGTTAGTCAGACTAATGAGTTGGAAGAGTAGGAAAAAGAGTTATGCAAAAAAAGCTATAGAAATGGTTTTATAGGCAGCAGCCTGAGAAACGATTTTAACTTCCAGGTAGGTTGTAATTCATGACATTTATTTGTCATTTAAGACTACAGAGGAGAGACAAACAGTCAGCTTCATTTGTGGGAAAACACGTTCATGTTAGACATGGGGGAGTGTCTTCCCTTTATAAAGACAGTTTATTCTTGTGTTTATCTTCCAGAACCACAGATAAAACATCTCCCAAGAATGTTGCCTAGTTCTGTTAGCTTCTGGTATTTACATTTTTGGAGTCAGAGTTCTCACAGCATTTCATGTAAACAATGATCACTGTTTTTCTAACTGTGGCAATGTTTTTCATTCTTGTACTATGAAGGGACTACCCTCATGGACATTCCATGTAGCCAATGTGTTTGTAGAGGAAGTGCTCTTTCTGTCCAATCCACTGTATTATTAAGAAACCTATAAATATGGGAAGTTGGTAAACCTCAAGAAGAAAAACTCTTCTGAAATCTCTTGTGTGAATGTCTTTCTTTCTTGTGTCCTAGAGCGACACAAGAACAGTTTGTCTTAGAGTCATTTGTTTAGAAAACTTCTTAAAATCCCTTTTAGTCCTAGGGATCTACAACACCTGAATTCAACCTGAAGTTATCATAATATAAAAGGGGAAAGATTTAAAAAAACATCACTGTATACTCACTTGTCATTTTTAATATGTTCATAAAGGCGCTTGAACTGGCGGACTTGGAAGGACAGAATTCCCATCAAAACCACCACCATAAGCAGAAAAGGATAAATCCGTCGCTGCACGAGGTTCTGCATTTCAGCGGTAACTCCTACAAAACAAGACACAACCCCTTAGATATTCCAATATTGCTGAAATAACTCATGTATTGCTGCTTCTCTACTTGCTTCCATACTTTTTGTTATACTATCACTTCAGTAGAAGAGCTGTGACATAAATTACACATCCATTTACATCAAAGATCCAACATGACAGCTGCTGTTCTTTTTAATCTGAAGCACTAAGAGTGGAGAGTTTTCCATTAACAAGAGTGAAAATCCCCAGTGGAAAAAAAGGGCTTATCAGTTCTTTTTGCTTATTAACTTGTTTATCTGCTTACTGACTTCTCCTTGTAAAATCAATGCAATAAAAGTTGGCATTCAAGCGAGACTAAAGAATAAAATGGGATTTTTTGAACATGTTGTTAACATTAAAACTAACTAGTAAAAACAAAGTGTTGATGAAAAAGCTCATCTACCCTGGTTCTAATTAGATTATCTACCTCAATTATGAGGAGATAGGAAAATATGAAAAAAACCTATATATTTAAAATTTACATTTTAATACTATTAAAACCTCAAAATAAACCCAGGATTTTCACCTAAGCTTCATTTAGAATTTGACAAGTCAGAAAAAGATGGCCTCAGCTCAGTATAGCTCCTAGAGGGACTAAAATCAAAGGCTGTTTGTCTAAAGAAGAAATAAATTAATCATTCCTTCCCCAAGCTAGCTAGATACCTAAAATGCACAGAGCAGAAATAGGTGTCTCCCCCTCCTCTCACCCCCACAAGGGCAAGAGGAGGGGCAGACACTGATTTTTTCTCTGTGGTGATCAGCCTCAAGTTGTGTTAGGTAAGGGTTAGGTTGGATATTAGAAAAAGGTTCTTCACCCAGAGGGTAGTTGGGCACTGGAACAGACTTCCCAGGGAAGCAGTCACAGCATCAAGCCTGAAGGAGTTCAAGAAGCATTTGGACAGTATTCCTGGAACATGGTGTGACTCTTGGAAGCCTTTAAACATTTGTTGGCAGAAGATTTTTTCTGTTTGGGTTTTTTTTTTTTGGTTGTTGTTCTTGTTGTAGTTTGTTGTTTTGTTTTTTTTTTTTTTATAAACTAAGGCTTGAAATTTTATTTCCACAAGTATATTTACACTGCTGTAACCCATCAGATGATAAACAGGTATTCTGAATGCATCCATACCCAGTAAAGGTACGACACCAGAAGCGATGATGTACGGTACACACAGGGAAAGTAAGAGGACAGAGATTACAGGTGCTGCCAGTTTACGGATGATGAAGTGTAAGTCAATGTTACGAATCCCATTTGCATATACCTAAAATGGAACAAGTTAGAACAGATCAGTCAAGAAAGCCTTGCTTTACTTACAGTAATAATTACAAGGTTTTACACAGTTCTCCTTATGAAAGGAAATGGGGTGTTCTCATGGCCACAGCTGAAGAAGGAAAAACTCTCTGCCAATTTACATTATGAGGATTCTAGTAAATCATTTAAAAAATGCCCGAGACCAACTTGATCTGGAACAGAGCTGTGATTCAGCTGCAGGAATGCAAGAGACCTTCTGAAAGATCATTTAACAGAGCTGTGGTCAATAATTTTGTGGGTGACCTGGGATCACTTTGTGCTGTTAACTTACTAGAAGAGGATCCTGTATATGCTAATAGAATAAATTGCTAAATTTGGTAATGGGAAGAAAATAGGATCTTATTTTGTACTTGGTGGGGCTGACCAGAGCCTCTGTACGTAGAGTTTGTGCCTGAAAAAAGGCCTCCACAATTCTTAAGCTTCTGCAGTTACTACCAGAAGCTAAAGTCAAAAGGTAACCAGATTAAGCATGGGAAAAGATCAGTTTTGAATGGCTACCAGCTACAGCTAAACAGTGGCCTCTGCCCCATAGCCTGGAAGGCTCAGTAGAGTGTGCAAACAGCCAATGGAGAGCATTCAAAATGGAAGAGGGAGCTGTGGTATGCATCAAAAGGTACTCCCAGATGAAGACTATATTTCTGCAGTGTGACAGCTGAAGTGATTTAATAACTGGGACGATGTGCTAAAACATACTCAGGAGAGGCACTTGGTGTACAGAGGTTGGGCCGTGCACCACACACAGTGCAGGGTTGAAAAATTACCTT
This sequence comes from Lanius collurio, assembly GCA_020086605.1. NCBI lineage: Eukaryota > Metazoa > Chordata > Aves > Passeriformes > Laniidae > Lanius > Lanius collurio. The sequence continues at coordinate 4,853,644 of JACBWW010000011.1, read as the reverse complement.
CTGACAAACAACTGAGATACTTCATTGAGATGACAACTGTGGAATTTAAAGCTGATAACCAAGAAAAAATGCTTCAGACAAAACAACAGGCCATGTGACTGAAATGCTCAGAGAAACTGTCCTGTGTTGCTTAATAATCAAAGGGAAACGGAAATGGTGTCATTCATCTCTATGAATGGGGCAATCCCTATAGCTGCAGAAAAGGCAAAATTCTTTGCTCTTGAGTTGTGGATGCAAATAATGTCCAATATTTGGACAAGTATTTGGGCACATGGACTTCATCTGAAGAAATGATCATGTTTCTTTCTCACTTTATTACAAACCTGATAAAAATGTATATATACACAGCATTTTCTTGAATTCAGATTTCTCAGTTTGTTTTTGTTTTACTGTTAAGCGTACATTAATGGATTAGGCTATACAATTTTAAAGGTTTTTACAAGACTATCTGAATTGTACTCAATTACTCCGTTACTATAAGAGTAACACTGCTTTCTGACACACACTGAAAAACATAAAAAATGTATTATACAGATAATTCACATGGACAATTTTTCCCTACCTGTTCAATAACAGTTTTCAGCCACCACTGGGGACCCATCAGTGTTATGGCAGCAATTATTTTGGCATGCAGAACTCCAAGGGCCCAGTCCTAATTTTGTAAAAATATAATGTTAGCATTACCCTACCCTTAAAAAGTCAGAAAACCAAAAGCTTTAAGAGCAATGTTTTAATATTACTTATAAGTGAAAATATAATTACTTTTCCATTTATATGAGACATTGCTTCAAAGAGGTGACATCATCTATAAATTCCTATGAAAAGGAGGATGCTCTCAAGATTAACTGACATCTGTAAACTTAGCTCCCTTACCACTATTATACCAAAGGCAAATACAAAATAAAAGGATTAGACTTACTTAAAGCAATTCACTATCATTCTGGCACAACTAATTTACATAAAAGGGAGTTAATTTCCTTTCTTTATAAAAGAATAGAAAATAGATATGAAGATGTTCACACGCATCAGGAAACAAGTTCTTTTTCTTCTTTTGAAGTTTAATTATTCCCAAAACCGTACCTGATGTAAGGAAAGCTTAAAGCAAGGCAATGCTCATCACAAAAAAATTCATAGTATTCAGAGGAAGTTTATGTTTTAACATGCAATTATTATGGCATGGAATTAGGACAATATAACTACTGGCTTCTAGTAAACACATCATAAGTCCATCCTTTCTGGATTACATATATTTATAAGAGACTTTCAGTAAATTTCACCAAAAGAAGTATGCAAAATATAGGCTGATAAGGCAGAATAAATAGCTACAGAACTGCTAAGACTTAAGACTTATTAACAGACTAATTAACTTTCTTAAACTGCAGGGGAAATACATTTTACCTGATTAATTAAAAAGAGACCTTTTGTTAATATCAGTTCTAAAAAATTTTAAAAATTCTTACAAAAAAAACCCCAGTGTTAAAGTTGATTCATCTTTATTTAAGGATGTAACCTTTGTATAACTCTCTTCTCTTGTGAAAAATGGAAATTAGTTTCAATTTTGATAGCTCCTTGTTGATTTAGAACAAGTCTCAAATCCCACTTATCCTGTATTTTGAAGAAGTTCTGCCACATGAAAATAAAGTTTTTAGTATACTTCTTTTAAACCTTTTAAAGAACTAATATGCAACAGTAAAGAATTTTTATAATCTTCAGCATTAAAAATTCTTTCCAAAGCTGTTTGGAAACCATGATCATCTGCCACTGTAATGATATGATGTCTTGATTTTCTGGTCATCTACTCAGCTAAAAATAAACTTAGATTTCAAAATAATGGAATAATTAAATTAGTCGTCAAATTCTTCTTTGTATTATGGCTTTCAAACATTTGGATACTGAAAGTAAATGAAAGCTTGTCTGTGGGCAGCTTAGAAAGTCACTGTCCCTGAACACTTTCTTGTTATTTAGTAATGGCATTCTAGATGTTTTGTGTTATGGTCCCCTAAGTTGGGTTTCTTTGAATTATGACTTCTTTCATACTTCAGCCTAGGTGATGAGAGCATTTGTCATTCAATCCACTGTATCTTCATTTTGTCTCCCAACTTGCAGGACAGAAATTTGCACTCAACCTGTGAGACTTGAGGTAAGAGTAACAAAAGACAACTACCTCAAAATTTTGTACTAATGATTTGACAACCCAGCCCAAAATCAACATGATCCTAAAGCATATCAAAATTACATTCATAATGTGCCTCATCACTGAACTAAAATCTTACGAGGAAAAAAAAATTACCTGAACCTCTTGCTGCATAACTGTATGCAAAACAATCGGAGTGCATACATCTGTGCATACATACATACAGATATATATATAAAAAACTTCACAATTATGCTACTGAAAAAGTAGCCGATCATTGAAATGCATCCTTTTCATAGTTTAAATTTCTCAGCATGTCCTTTGGTTCAAATAATCCTCACATCCAGACTGGCTGCCTTTTCTCTGCCACACGTTAACATACTTGTGGAAAATGCTCTGAAGCACTGAATTCACAAGAAATAAGGCAGCCCATACTCCTTACATCAACAGCAGCAAAAGAACGGGAGCAACTGACCTGCCAAGGATAGAAGAGAGGTGTCTGATCCAAAGGAACTCTCAAAGGTGCGACGATGACCAGTTCAAACAGAAGACCGAGCAAAAGTGGAACCACACCAGCAAGCAGTATAGCCACTATCAATGTCTTCATTATCTAAAAAACCCAAGACATTTAATTAATATGTTTACCAGAGGATCCCTTGTTTGAACTCTCAAATGTAACTTAAACTACATAAGCACACAGCCCTGGTGAAAAAACCCCAAACCTACATAGACCTCTATTTCACACATATACACCCCTAGAAGTAATTTTTACTACATACACAGTTTTGCAATGCAAGTTTTCAAGACTGGGTCCTATTTCGTGCCCCTCCAAAAAAAACATGACTGTGCTTACTAGCATTCATATAGTTCTAAAACAGAAAAATCACCCTTGACTGTTATCAACAGGGAATACTATCCAATGGCACTTCAATACATTGGGTGTTCTTATATGTTGGGAAATTGAAGAATTTTTCCACAACTGCCAGTTTTTCTCTGGAGCAAAACAAACCTTTAAAATTCAGTCATTGCGGAATATTTGACTTAAAAATGGAGGACTCTGAATACCATGCTTGAATCTTTATTTATTCTGGAATTCTCTTAATTTAAATGCATCATATCTAACCTGACTTAATTAACATGATAAGGAGAGGGGGTAAAGAAGAAGAGCAGGTTACGTTCTAGATCTGAATTTTCTTAAAGAAGCTAAAATCAAAATGATGGACGAAGTATTTGGAAAACATGGTAGTACATGAAGAGCAGTGTAACAATTCATTAAGCACATTAAAATGCTATAACAAGATATCATTTATGGTATTGATGTTTTAAGGAACTTGCAAGAAATCTATCATAGAAGTCCTCAAAATCAAAACCAAGATAAAAATGTGGGGTATAAATTTGTTTTCATGCTGAGAATTTGTACTCCTCATAATTAATATTTTTGGGGAAAATATCTTTCATTTGAACAATTCAAGTTCAACAACTGATAAAGATCTTTCTGAAAATATGCATCGAGCTGCTTTGTAGAGACATGGTCATCATCTATCAGCTTTATTAGTTTTTTTTTAATTTAATAATTTCATGTTACTAAAGAAGTAAATAGTTAAGCTTCCAGGTTTATGTGAACGGGTAAATGTCTTTGAAAACACATGGGATAACAATGCAATATATTTGCCTATAAAGGAAAATAGAAAAATATATACATAAATAAAAACATACATACACACAAACGTATTTACACTAATTGCCTTCCAAAAATAGTTAGCCTATGCAATGGGAATGTAAGCTGCCAAAGCTTCAAAATGGTCTGAAAAGGAAAATGTAGTATACATGACAGAGTAAAGCCTGCAAACAAAAAATGAAACGATTTCCATTAGCTAATTTATTGATAATTCAGTAGAAATTTTTCTCAAGACTCACCATGAGAGACCATTCTTTGACCTTCTGGAAAATCACTCTACGACCCTGTGGCATCCAGGCAACCAGCACTGTCACTGCTCGGATAGTCAGCCAACAGACATAAAGACCACAGGCAGCTGTGTACAGTTCATGGATTTTGGCAGTGCCCGTCCAAAATGACATTAACCACCGGCCAGCAAACACTGAAAACACAAACACTCTTAAATACAGTAATACTTAAGGATTTATTAGGGAAGGATGCCTATTGAAAAAATACTTATCAAATTTATCTGAAATATCCCTGCACAAATATTATTAATCATAAAACAGTTATTTTGGTACTATTCCCATAATGCATAAATATGTGAAGCACTACGCATATGGCTTCAGAAATGATGCCAAATAAACACAGAGAAATCTTTTTGCACCTAAAATTTCATTCTGACAGCAGTGCAACCTGAGCTACAGGTCTCAAAACAAAGCACTGAATACTGCCCTGTTCAGAGCCTAAACACTGATATTCAGAACTGCAAAAGGCAATCATGCATTAGTGCATGAACTTAAAAATTGTATGAGCTATCTTTGGGTTGTTTCACTGCCTCATGTAATTTTTTCAGACTTACTGATGGAGCTTCTGAAGTTCTCTAAAAAAAATGGGAGACTAATTTGCTATAGATCATTTCTTAATAGTGTTTTCATTCCCTAGTATTACAGTGGAATTATTTTAAACAGAACTTATTTTAAACAGAATTTATAACTTTGATCTCAACACATTATTGACTTCAGGATCATTAATACAAGAAGGTATAAATTACATGGTATTACAGCAGATAGGTTATGACATGGCTTCATTTATTACAAATTATTTTTAAAAATACCAAGTGCTTTTGATTTAAAGCACTTATTCAGACATTTTAAGGTGATACACATACCACTTCACAAAATCTCCTAGTGACCTGTCAAGATCACAGAATCATAGAACATCTCAAGTTAGAAGGAAAGGAAAGGAACTCCTAAGGATCATCGAGTCCAACTCCCTGCTTGTTACAGGACTCAATAATGACACCTTCAGAATATTTAATTAAAGAAAATACTGTAGAAGACCTGTAAACAATCTACATATTTTCTTTCTCTAAACAGTAAAATAGGAGCAAGAGTTTCAGTTCTCTTTTTCACTCAGTACTACTGAGACTGTCTCAGCACCCGAAGCCCTGTCCTTAGAGGAAAATTATTCTACAGCAAAAAGGGAATGGCAATCTCTGTATTAGGTTTTTAGATTATTACAATTTGATGAAAAATGATTAAAAATGAGACAAGTTTCCATGTTTTTTGCCCTTTAGCTTTAAACAGTGGTTTCAAAACATCTGCCATGGTTAGTCATGGCAACATACTGATTTGTTTTTAATCATAGTTTACCATAACAGACTCACCTGGTAAGGTAAGGCAGATAAGACTAGCAATCAGTAATGTTATGCACATGAAAACAATCAAAAGAAATATCTGAAAAAGGAAGAAAAAAAAAAGGAGGGGAAGTTTATAATAAAGTTATTTAACTAAACCCCAAGAAGCCCCAGCAAAAAAAAATACATCATTCTAGAAAGGCAGCTAAACTAGGATGTTCAAATGCTAACTAATGTTTCACTGCATAAATAAATCAGCAATAAGAAACCTAACCACAGTACATGCAAAACACCCACAGTGTTGTGTATTTCTAAGACTTTCCATCAGCTGTTCCAAGAGTAAAAAATAACATTTGAATCCAAAATGACTGAAGTTCTTTATTTTGCCACATTAAAAAGATCATCTCTTAATTTCTGCACTGACCAGCATGACTCTCAATCCTGAAAGCTTTCTAGCCCTGTATGCCATATGAGCAAGACAGTGGTTTGGAAGGAAAACTGAGACAGGAAAACCTTGCTGACAAAGTTCCTCCAGATGTGCTCAGGTTTCTGAGTCCAGAAGCTGACAGTGAAGCTGGTTGCTCCTCAGTCAGGTTTCCATCTCACCAAATTACCATGTAACTTCTTCAAATATGTCTCAAGCACCAGGTGTTATAAAGTTCTGCTTCACTAATCATCAAAGCCACACAACAAACAAGCTTCCTATGGGAAAGCTAACACCTTATTCTAACATATTACCAAGAGAAAGTTAAATCTGGAATGCACATTTTCCTTGACAATACTTTTGGATATAAGGGAAGGAAGCAATACCACAGTGACCTAATGTTAGCCATTACTTCCTTTCTTGAGCCATACCTGAAACCACAGCAAGTGAGCTGTGGTGAAGCTTGTACTTAACTCAGAGTTCTGGTAACAACAAAACAGTTACCTAGTCTAAGCTGTATGTTATTCTAGAAGTACAAGTATTTGCCAATGAAATCTCCCTTCTAATTTTAAGGATTTAGAACTCGCAAGTATTATTTAATGCCTTCCTATGTTTAATACAGATGCAGAAGTAACCTAAGTTCTCTGTTTACTTTCTTAATAAAGCAAAATAGTTTAAAGTATGCTTCAGCTAGGAAACCAAAATATGCCCCCTTGAAAGCCATGCCTTCTTGGAGGCACACTTGAGCTACCTGTTCGAGGGGAACTTTTTCTCTCCGTTACTAACTATAAAGAAAACAAGACATCAACTAACAGATAATACTCAACATATATGGGTCTATAAATAAAATTGTAATTGAAGGTCTTAAGTTACAGGCTGAAAAAAGCCAGAGCTACAACTCTACGTTTTAGAAAGCTGCAAACCATACAAAACAGGACCCCACCACTTCTGGTAACGTAGGCCAAATCTTTTTAAAAAAATATTCAATTTTTTTTTTCAAATGCCTTTTTCTTTTCTCTCAATGTGTTAGATATACATACCCTGAGTGGGAATTTTAAAGGCCTACGATAAGGCTGGAAACCCACAGGTCCTCCTTGTTGCAGTATGGCTTGATGGGCTGCATGGAGACCTTCTCCCACAACTGGAATGGCATTATTATTGCGAGCATGCTGGTTGTTAGGTTGCTGATTTGCATTGTTTTCATTCTCTTCCTGATCACCAAGTAGGTAAGAATGAAGATCCCTGTAACAATCAAAATTTCAGTTTGGTTCTGTTTGATATGAATGAGAAACTTACAGAAATACAGGCCTACTCAGAATGTATAGAGGTTGTACAAAACTAATACAGGAGTACTGGCAGAGTTAATAAAGGAAAATAAACCTTTTTTGATAACCTACTCAATGTCATCATACACAATTTAGAAGAAAAATGCTGATGTGGATGCAAGCAGGAACAGAGTCACAAGGAAAGATCACTTATTTGACTGCTTTAAAAGCATCATCTGGTATTAAAGTTGCTGTGCATGTGAAAGGAAAATTGCATGGATATTTCAGTTCATGTAAGCACAAGGCTCGACTGACAGCTTATATGATACTGTCACTAAGCTCCACTGGAAACAAGGGCCTTCAAACCTCAACTGTACAAGGACAGTGCTGCATTGCTATGGCCGTGCTGTCAGAAGCAAAGGGGCAGGCAGAGTCTTTCAAGAAGATTCAAAATTACTCAAAACCTGTTCACAACTTTTTAACAGTATCAATCCTAGAAAAAAAAAAAATCAAACTATTTTATGTCATTATCTCCAAAACTCTCATTATACCATACTTAAAACACAATCAAAATTTGAAAAATTAACTTAAAATTCTTTAAAATGCAAGCTAAGAGGGAGTGAAAAGAGTTGCCTTATGAGAAACTAAAATAAAAATTTTGCATTATAGTGAAGAAAAAGGTCATTCATTCATTTACTCAGTTTCTCAGACTTGGCAAAGAATAAATCTTGATCCTACGAATGCAACAATGACCAAAACATGGTGGGAGAAGGACAGTACACTTTGAAGTTACACTGAAAAAACTGTAGAGAAACAAAATCAACATTACTCTTTCTTGACTAATTTGGCAAACAACAGATGAACTAAAAAATAATTTCAAGTGCTAGAACTCTGCCTGGAAGTACAATAATTTACTTTATCTGACAAAGTGCCAGTTTTATCCTTCTCTACATTCTGAACTTTTACCTTTCAAATCTCCAATTCAAGGTTGCTCACTTCTTCAGCTCAGCATTCTAAATACTTTTTCTTTTTTTTTCCTTCTTATAGTAAGAAATACAAGAAGTGCACATATATTTTATTTAGATGACTCACGGAAACACTCTGCTGACATTTCTTTATTTTCTTACAATAGAGAGTTAAGATGATGTTAGTCATACTTTTACAGATTTTTTTCACTAAGCAAATGCTGTAATAGTGTGCCAAAAAAATTACTTGTCAAAGGCTAGTCCAGAAGTAGATACAACTACTGCTTAGAAGAAGAATGCAATCACCATAGAAGCTTTTCATCATGTATTTAGCTGTAAAACAGCTATTAAACCTGTTTCTTGGGATAACTTGCTCAAAAGCTGTCTTATATTTAAAGGCCAAACTGGGCACAGTGCTTGTAGCTGATTTTGGATTTCTGTACTTACAGCAAGTATCCAGCAGTTACAGTCCATGCTCGTACAAGACCTTTCAACCACTGTCTTGTATGTCCTTGCTCTAGCAAAGCTGGAAGCACCACCTGAAGCAAAAGCAGCTCTAGGGAAAGTTCACTTACTGGAGCATCACTAGAAACAATGGGAAGAGCAGGAAGTCAAACATAAGGAACATTTTAATAGGAGTCTTTTACACTGAATCCTACTACTGCCACCACAATACAAAAATACATTGGATGGCAAAAAGGAAAATTCTTAAGTTTTTTGCAAACATTTTCCCCTATAATCCTGAGCAGAGATTAGGTGTTCGTAAGTATTTAAGCACTTTGGCATATAAGAAAATTAAGAAAAAAACATTGAGAAAGTTTATATCTAAGAATACAGTTTGTTCCTCTATTTGCTGCTATCGTTACTGCTTCAATTATTACTCAGAAATAGAAAAAACTTGCTATCATTAAAAAAAATGCAGTTACAGACATTCTTTTACTCTTGAAGCAATGATAATCAGGAATGAGTATGTTAAAAAAGCAAACACGAAAGGAACTTCACTATCAGAAAGTTGAAATGAGAAGTGTTTTGAGGGCATGAAGCCTCAAACAGTTGTTTTTATGGAAGTAATACAAAATGCTTTTTTTTAAGAAATAGGTTTTCATTTGCCACATTGTATGATGTAGCCGCATCCTTTACCCTTTATTTCTCTTAGAACAATTATAATTAGATTAATTGAAAACAGAGCAACATAAAAAATGTCAAAAAACGCTCAGGGAGTGCAAATACACCTTTTCCAGTTATAAAGACACTGAAAAAGCCCCATCTTTTTAGAAACAAATGCTCACCTGTAGAGCATAACATTATATGGAAGAAAGTTAGGAAGGAGATACTTAATAATGCGTATAGGAAGCCAGAGCATGAGCAGCACAATTGATCCAAAGACAATCTGCAATAAGAAAATAAACAAGTTAGTCCAAATAGTAGAAACAACCAAAGCTAGCTCCCCACCCATCTGTGACAAGTTCCCTGGGTGGGGTGGGCTAGCCCTGACTAACAGCTGAGTACCTACTCAGCTGCTTGCTCATTCCCCTCTCCAGCCAAAGAGGAAGACATAACAGAAGGCAGGCAAAACTGAGATAATGGCAATTTAATAGAGAAAGGACCAAGCATGCCAACAAAACAGTAAGAATTCAGACTCTACTTCCCATCAGCAGTCAGACAACCAGCAACTTCCTGGGAAGTCAGGAAGACAAACACCATAACCATGAACATCCCCCCTACCTCCTTTCTCACAGCTTTTACTGCGAGCATGATGCCATATCCCTTTTGGTCAGTTTGGGTCAGCTGTTCCAGGCATACCCTCCCCCCAGCCTGCAGCTTATTCACTGGAGGTGAGGGAGCAGGGCAGAGCAGCAAAGAGAAAATGCCTGGATGCTGTGCAATCACTGCCCAGCTACAGCCAACAGGCCTGTGTCAGCAACACTGTTTCAGCTGCCAATTCAAGGTGCAGAAGGACATTTGCCACAATGACTAAAATCAATTCCAGGCAGGCCAGTACACTACGATGCCCTCGCCAAATAGGACAGCTGAACAAGCACCTGAACAAGCCTGCTGACAGCTAGGGCAACATCAGACAGTTCTTTCTTCCTCTTTCCCAGGATTACTTATTTTGTACTCCTCTCTTTTCTAAGTGGCTGACTTTTAAAGCAACTTGCTGAAGTGTCAAGAGACCTTTCAGTTCCTCTTTCAGTCAATTTGAAATGTGAGGAAAGACCAAAATTTAGTAGGGTACAGCAAGTGCCTGAAGACAATGCAATTTTATGAATCTAGCTTCCTTAAGGAACCAGATGAAATCTTAAGTACATTTTAAACACATTCTTACACTTCATATAAATGCACCACTAGAGATTAAAAATGTGGGGAAAAAAATTGTTTAGCTATGTCACAAAGAAAAACTGAATCCTATTCTTTCTGAAAATGAACAGTTTATGTTCTACACAAGACATTTCTTTACAATACAGAGAAATAAACGGAGCTTGAAAGGTGTGACTTATTCTTTGAAATGGTAAATGATTACCATTCTGGGTCCCATATTCTAGCATGAGGCTAGTGAAAGTTCTGAATTAATGAGCTGAGCAAAACAAAAGGTGAAGTTCAAGTAATGCCCATTCCAACACAGTGTGACAACGTAAGTGACACCATGAGCAACCAGTAGATCTTGTGTTTGGGCCACCTGATGTACGACGAAATTTCAGGCAGCTGAAGAATTACAATTATCTAAGAATAAAATGCTCTGAAAGGTGGAAAGGTCAGCTCTGCTCAGATACTGAAGGGCTCTCTAAGAGATCCAGGATGTCTCTGAGCTTTCACTGCTAAAGCACCTCAGCTGTAACAATACAGTACATCAAAGAATGCTTCTGGTGCGTCAGTGTACACACTTGGTGTGACATTTGTGTCAAAGACATTCTGAGATCCTTCCTTGAGTGCATGCTCAGCAAACCTCAGACAAACAAGCAAAGGGGAAAATCTCTCACTGTTTTCAGTATCTTCCAATGACAATCTGGAAACATCACCACTGGCTAGAGCAGCAGAATCCAATCCAAAATTTAACTAGAAAATTACTCTTCTCTGCTGCACTATTTTGGCTGAACTGGACACACAACGTCTTCTGCAATAACTGAGGGCATTTATGAGAGTTATGTGATTGACAATATCCATAATAATAAACACTTGTTTTCTGAATACACAAAAATTTTCTGTGACTTTGCTTAAGATACTTACAGAGTCCAACCAACTCTCCCCAAAATCCTGCTTCTAAGCAGACCCAGACACACTGGGCTGCTCAGAACCGTATCCAGTTGAGTTTTGAGTATCAAAAGATGCAGATTCTGTTTGGTAATGTGTTTCAGTGTTAGTTCACTTCCATGGTGAAAATGTTTTTCTTTGAATACACAGTATTGCATATAGGAGCCAGCACATGAAGCTTTCTTTCCCAATAAAAAAATCTTTGAGATAAGTCCTTACCACTGATAAGATAAACCTCCTGAGATGTCTATAGATGGGCAAATGAATCATTTCCTGCACAGGATTGAAGTCTGGATCATTCAAATTCCTGAGAAACCATAAGACACCAGGTCTCAATACCTGAAGTAGGAAATAGAAAACAATATATGAGGAGAATATTAATAATCTTTGTCTTTATTTTTCCTTTTGAACAACACTGCTGCAGAAAGTAAGTTTTAATGTAATAGGAATATTCACTGAACAAGATTCAACAAAATCGCACAGAAATAGAACAAAGAAAGTATTATCACAGAGAAGTAGGGAAGCAATAACCAAATATGAGCTTTATTTTCAAGTACTAATTGATCTTAAACAACTAAAACATATTTGGATTAATTGAAGGCAACAGTCAGATTTAAGAGCTTTTTGTAAACCAAAAATTTTTACGTAAAACATACTCAAAATCATCATTTTCCACTGCAGTAAGTACCAGAATGGCACTTTTAATGCAAAACTGAATCCAATATACACACAAAAAATGGTAGCAGTAATACCCGCATGTGAAAGATTTAACAGTTCTGTATGTAAGCCTCTAACTGTTTTACATAACAATCTTGTTCTTACAGACTTACCTCTCTTAGCAAAAGAATGAAGGATGCAAAATAGAAGACATAAACCATGCCAACCAACCAGTGCAGAAACATGGTGGTGCCAGGGGCAGACTGAAAGCTCAATTCTCTGTCTTTCAGAGTGGCGTCAAACATCTCCTAGAAGATAAGTAGTAAACAAGTATGAGTAAAATCTGGCAAACATCCATAACTACTCAGTTTGTTTGCCCTAGTTCATATATACTACTAAGCATAATTTAAATGTTTGCTTTAACACATAAATCATTACACCATTTAATTAGAGAAAAAAGGATTTACTTTATGATAAAAACAGCAAATAAAGATTAACTTCTGATCAATTTATTTCTTCCGACAGAAAGAAGAAATAAGTCAACTTGATCACTAACAGATCCTACATAAGTTATAAATCAACTCAAACAAAGTGACACTATGATGGAAGCAAATGATTCCTAAGCAAAATTCTGTTTCTACTAAGGCTAGAAAAAATTAATTCTGTCCATTTCAGTTTTATCATTCAGTATTTTTCAGGACAGAAAAACTGTCCTCAATTCCAAGCAAATGCAGCATGGATCTTTTCCAAAACAGAAAGAGACTGAACCACTTAAAATATGAAGTCATCATCATTGCACATAAGACGGCTACATAAAGATGTTTATTCAGTGCACAAGTTTGCCTATAAGAAAGCTCATTAGACAGTGGTCTTGTAACTGCACCAAAAAGGATCAAGATCTTGATATTTTAGTAACAGCATGTTAATTTGTATTCAGTAACAAAAAAACCCCCAAATTAGATTAGGCAGTACCTAAAAAACCCATTCCCTCTGGAAATGCTGTTTATGAAAATAGAAGAGTGCTCTCAAACTCATATTGACAATTCTTTTCTCACCAGAACTTTTTTTTTTTTTTTTTTGCTTCAAATATAAACACTGTTACAAAAGATTTTATCCCATTTGTTTCTGTTCTTACCAAGGAGCATATATCCAACCACCAGCCACAGATGAGAGGAAACACACCAATTTCAACCACCACTAACAAGGAAACCTTTAGGAAAAGAGAGAAAATTACATCTCACTAGTTTAACAAAAATTCCTAATAAAATGATAATGTCAGCTTAAACTGAGATGGCTTTTTTCCCCCACACAAAACATTAGGATTACCTTGACAACAATATAGCACACTCCTAGTAAACGACGTGATCGCTGGAACTTGACAAGCGCTGCCAAACCCTGAAGAACTTTGTCAAGAAAATAATACTGGAAAACACTTTATAACAGTTTAATTAATATCAAACACTATTATGCTGCTTCTAGCAACAAGAAATGTTAGAGAAAAATGAATTAGTGAGCATGTGCTTTATCAGGGTTCTATTTTCAAAACTGGCTGTCACTCTAGAAGTCATGATCTGGTGTGTTGGGTAACACCAGCAAATATGCACCTAAATGAAATAAATAATTATTGACAATACTACCCTTCTTAAATTAAGCAACCAGAAGTTTTCTCAAGAATTAAATAGTTGTCTCTGAAAATATCTGCCAAACAAGTAAGTCTAAAAACTGAAGACCCACTTTAAATAGTAACTTTCCCTTCCCTGCAGTCTAAATTAAATTCTCAGCTTTTCCAAGAAAAGCTGGTTGCATATTGCACTTAGGGAGTTTGTTTTGGGCTTTTTTTTTAGAAGGCAAAATCCACATGCCAATCAACTAATGTTTTACCACATTTGCACTGCATATTGGTATACCGATGTAGAAAGTTGATGTTAACTTTGTGTACTTTTGAACAGAAAACTGCTAACAAATGTATATTCTTTCAAACTGAAGTTGATGCAAAAAAATGCAGATGGAATGCAGCCTTCTTATTTGTGACCAAATAAATCCTTTCAGCTACCAAGACTTAGTTTTCTACACCTAAGAGAAAGTAATCTTCTCTAATACAGTAATCATGAGAAGGAAATTCTTGCTGCAAAATCTCAGTAGTTCAGAGACATAACAAAGAAACTAAAATAATTCATATTCAAAAAATCTGTCAAGATCAAAAATATTTGAATAAATTTCCCATCATACCTCACGTATTTTCATAATCCCTCCTTTCATAATCTCTCTGCTCCAACTGCAGTCTACAGCAGAAGCATAAGGATAGTGAGGAAAAAAAACCTATTCTACACTCTTCTCCTCAGACAGACCTTCAAGCAAGCATGAAAGCCTTTGATTGTGTTGTTAAACGTGTGCAAGTATTTGAAAGCAGGCATCACACTGACAACTTCTAAATGTTCAAGGGAACAGAAGACACCTTTCTTTCTAATTTCACCAAAAGAGCAGAGAAAAATGATGAGTTAATTGTACCTGCATCACGTCTCCTCAAAGCACAGCCAGAAAAATTATTTACATGTAAATGTGAACCAGGCAACTACTGGCAAAAGGATACATGACAAACAATTAGAGTCACTGCTAGCAGAACGTATCCAACTATAGTTGTAATCAGGCCTTCAAAGTGAGATGCTTGGACCTGGAGCAAAGAGGAAGAAAGGGCAAAGTTTATCAGTCTCTTAGAAGACTATATCTCCTTTCTATGTAATTAAGAAAAATTCCAAATTTCAACTATTCAAGAAGAATGCCAAGTTTCTCTATTTTTTACATATTTTAATAATCTAGTACTATTTCTGTATCTACATCAAGAATAGATACTGTTTACATTTACATTACAACTACTTTCTTCAATCTCAAAACAACCACAATAAATGAGGCAAAAAGTGTCACCTTACACTATTTCATTATCCCCCAGTTTTCCCTACTTATTATCATCCTCTATGAAAATTAGTATATAATTTAAAAATGTACACAAGGAACAAGAAGACACACTCAGTTTTTACAAAAAGCAGGAAACCTCACTTGAGATGTAAATAATGGAGGAAGTGGAAAAGAGTGGGAAAACATTTTTAATCATAGATTCAAAAAGGCTGATGGACTAATAAGAAGACATACTCCAAGTTACTTTTGCAACCACAAATAGAAGTGGAAAGATGCTACAAAAATATTGTGATTGAAATAAACAGTGGTAGTTTCTTTTTCATTTTGAAATTATAAAACAGTACTCACATATTCCTCAAAGCCCAGGCCAACAATGGAGAAGTGACCAATGTGGTATGGACAAAATGCTGTATAATATAAGCAGAAAGGAAAAGAAAAGGCCATGAAAACTGCTAAATGGAGCCTTATTTGGAGGACAAATATTGTAACATGGTACTATTCTACTTCTCATAAATTTTATGAAGAAAGTAAAAAACTAATTTCTGTGAAAATACTTTCAATAGTTAGATTTCTGAAATTTTACAAGCCCTGAAAATCAGAATTTGCATTTAAGGACTAAAACAATGTAAAACTAGAGAGAAGAAAAGGACAGTCTTTTTCTTCTTACTTCAACTTGCACTGTGTAAATTAATTTAATTCAGGCTGGTATCTCTCTCAGACTGCTGTAGGAACCTATGCCGTATATTCATTCTTTCCTGTGCACTAAAAGACTCCAGTAGCCATTCTACAGCTTAGGCAGATGGGACTTGCTTTAGCAAGGCTTCAGTTCTAATGCTTTAATTCTTAAGAATACTGTGAAAAATACAAGCCCTGCAGAAATTTGCAAAGGGAAGAAGAGGAGAAAGATGACATCCAGTGAAGGAATGAGGAGCAACTGAAGTCTTTTACTTTGAATTAATGTACTGAAAACTGTTCATCATTCCTGATAACTCACTCCTGACAATTCTGAGGTTTCATGGGAAATGCATTAAAACACAGCACTTCTCCATTTTTAGAAACCAGTGTATTTGCAAGAAAATATTTTTTTTAGTTATTTTATCTCACTCTGTTGTTTTCTAACCAAGTTACAAAGGACCACATAATTCAACATCAATTTTTATAGGAGTGGAAGGCATCAGTATAAAGGAAAGGGTCTGCAGAAGTGGCAAGCTTTTATTTTCACCTATATTGTCCTCACTATGTCATGATAGTCCACTCTGGGACTAAGTCTACAGACTTAACATTTCCTCAAATGAAAAGTGTGATGATTTTCTCTCTCCTCCTAATTTCTGCATAATCAACATATAAAAAAACCCCAACCTCAAAACCCAAAAAGCATACAAACAAACCAACAAAAAAAACTACTCGAAAAAGATTTAACAGGACTCATGTTACCCTAATCAAGCATAAAAAAAGTTTTAATTTATGTCCCTTTCAGGAAAATCAGTAGTTACTGGGAAGCGTAAACACATCAAAGATAAAGGGAGGAATTAAGCTCTCCCTGCCCAGCAAGAACAAAAGAAAATTGAGATGAAAAAGATGACACTCACAACTCCTACAGATTATCAGACTAATGACTTAAAAGTTGTATTTTTGACAATTTTATGAGAATATAGTGCACAGTTTATCATATCTTTTAAACAACTTTATTTAAGAGATTTTCTAATAGATCCCTTAAAAAAAGAAGCATAAAGGAGCACAAGCTCCTCTGTGAGTACCAAAATGAACTATAGAAAATATTAATTAAGTTGAAATGAGTTAATTTGTCCAAGGAGAATTTCTGGACCACTAATTAAGGTTACAAGTGCTTTACTTCTGTTTTATCTTTTATAAACTACCTCCTGTGACATCTGAACTCACAAGTACTATAATTACAAATTACTAGAGATTTGGCAGTTGTAAATTAAGCAGTATTACTTAATGGGAAAGTTACTAAAAATAGGCTTGAGAGGCACATATTAAATTCCCAGACCTCGTGCTTGCTTAGGAAAGTCATTCTCTTCTCTATTTGCAAGTTTCCCACTTGGCAAAGCAGCTACTGAAAATGTTTCTATATGGCAATGTCATTAATTATTCTTATTACTTACATATTATTGAATTTTAATCTATGGTTTAGAAATCTCATGGTTATGATCTACTTACTAAAAAAGTCTACATTTTAGAGCAGCTAAAATAACCTAATTAAGTTCTGACAACTACAAATTGAAATAAAATAATTATCAGAAACAAATAATTCCCTTATTTTCCAACTTTTATTTTAGAACATTTATTTTCTTGTGAATTAAACATACAGTGTAGTAATTTTTATTTTCTTTTTATCTGCTGATTTGTTTCAATATCTAGATGCTCAAATCACTGGTTCAGTGTTGTGAGCTTTACTAAGCCAGTAAAAACTTATCTACAGTACAGCTTCAGATTTTCAACCTCAAACTCTTCTGCTAAGAAAGACCACTGAAAAAACACCACAGCAATGTAAAAAATTCTTTTCTTAACTGATCATTCAGAGCAAGTGAAATTCTGTGGTATTTTTGTCTGGTATCTCTTGAAGTGTATAATATGCTTCATCTTGTCACTAAAACGCTATGTATGTTCTTGCACACCTCCCTTCCTTCCAATTTTGAGCTCCAAAAATGGATTCTTGATGGAAAAAGTGATATAACTCTATCTAGTAAAAACTTTAAGGAGAAAAAAAGTATCTTAGCCATTCCTCAAAGTACTGCATTTCAGCACAAATTAAATTCCATGAGGCTCCTCCTTTAATTTAACAATACTACAAATAACTGTTATTTTCTGTGCTTTGTTTGACATAGTTAGGCTTTTTGGTAGATTTCCTATTTTAAATCTATTCACTTAAAGAAATTAAAATTACAAAACTAGAAAATAATAAGTATTTGTTATTCATATTCCCAATTCATTTTTGGTTCTATTTTTAGATGTCACCTCTTCATTTTTCTAGAGCAGCCTTAAAATTGACCTGCACTATCACTTCACAAAGAAGGATAATTTCAAAACCTAAGAGCAAACGATACTTACCAAAGACAAGTATGAACAGCGTATTTAAAGACACCACCCAAAAGACATGTTCCTGTAAGAAGTATGCGGCAAAGAGGAGGGAAGATGACAAGAAAACAGTACATAAATGTCAGTCTTTTAAACAAGTGACTTGACTTTTGTATCTCAACTTATTTCAACAGTCTGTTATCACCAGAACTTGCACATCTCATGTTAGAACCAGGAAGTTTGCTCTAACACAAAGACAGAAATGTGCAGCACAGTTTGTGAAAGCATCTGTTTTCATTCACAAACATTTACCTAGATATTTACATTTACATTACTTACATTTGCTTATATTTTGTAAAAATAGGCTTTTATTTTAAAATCAATACAAACAGTTCCCTCTCTAAAAAGATTTACATGAAATGTGTGTGGATATTTTTTTTATAAATGAGAAAATGTTCATTTGAATGTTTAACAATTAATCTTTGCCACAACAAATGCGTTACCAAAATTGACAGCTCTGACTCTAGAAATGACAGCACATGTCTATTTTTTAATATTACTTTTAGCTAACACGTGACCTCAGCCACAAGTACACTGCAGTTTTACTTCTTCTGGTATTACTATTTAAGGTTAATGACTAATAACATAATAGTAAACCTAAGATGTTACATTTAAATATGAGACACTGATGATCTTGGAGGTCTTTTTCAAACTTAATGATTCTAATATAGACTATTTTGAAGATTAAAAAACCAAATAAAGTCAACTGAAGATCTTAGATTTTAAAATCCAGTCTACACTAAAAAGCCACTAGTGGTGTTATGGTGGTAATAGGGCAAATAAAATACATCTGAATGAGTACAGTATTTGAACTACAACAAAGAACAAAATGTAAGGTTAGAACAGATATGTATTTTCAGTATGCACGTTTTAAAAGGTCTAGTTTTTATTTACAGTGGGGTATGTGACCCAAGCTTATCCACATTTTTTAAGAAATTCCACTTTTAAGCCACACACACCACTCTAATTTGTGAAACTCCTAAAAAACTCAATTTGCTACAACATGACATCATATGAAACTCTCTTTTAAGAAATATATATATATGATGTGAAAATAAGGATGCTAAATACAATGATGTACTTTTAAAAAATACAGGTACTTAAAAAAATCCTTCTGCAGAAATTGTTGAAAAGCAGGATTGCACTTACTAAGAAAACCAGAGATCCATCAAGTCCAAGCATCTGTGAAGATGAGAAAGTTATTTTTACTTACCAGAAAAACTAAGCAACCTGAATCTAAAATATGCCTCTTTCACATTGACCTTTAATGTCCAATACAGTCAAAAGCTTTTTTTATGGCTCAACTAACAGTACTGGAACATAAATTCTCACAGATAAAGACAGAAAATAAGTTCTCTTTCAACACAGTAAACTCAAGTATTCAAAGGCAATGATATATATGTGGAATATCTGAATACACATGTATCTATATGCATCAAACCAAACACAGAATCAATTCATAAACTGTTTCTCTGCAAGACTTTGACTAAGATTTTGTATTTACAAAATGTTGTAGTGATTGCATGGCTATTTAAGTACATGTTTAATCAATTCCATATTTCAACATGGACAAATTTTTGTTTCATCTTATCAGTTTATGTTGCACTGAGAAAAGTTAGTATTTTACCCTTCATGTATAAAAGAAACTACTAGAAGGATAATTTGCTACAATATATGTTATTAACTTTTGAATACATTTGCTTTATAGTTAGGGAAGATGGGAAACAAATTCTTCATCATTCAGCACAGCTGTTATGGGAAGCAGCCAAAAACAAAGCATCTATTAAAAAAAGTAAAATGAAAGTATCCTTCCCCCCCAATTCAACTGTATCTTACTCTTTCAATCCAGACACTCCACAATTACTGCTGTAAAGGTCCAGGTTCAAGGCTCTTTTGTACGAGGACTTTGCACTATGTTACAAGATATGAGTTGCACATATTTTACAAATTAAACCAAGATGCAAAATCTTCTGAAAATTTTGAAAACTTGTGTGGTATTTTCACAAGATGACATAGTAGAAGAGCCTACTCTGATTTTGATACTAAATGCCAACTGCACATCTCTTGCCTATGTCAGCACCTAACACTGGAAGTGGTTATGAGAGTATGCTGAAACTGATTTCTATATTCATGGAGAGGCACCAAAATATTACCAATTAGGAACACATCAGCACTTTCTAACCAATAATTGGGTTCAGAAATGTAACACTTTCATCTTGAAATACACAACAGAATGGTTCAGGAATCTGAACTTATGTATGTCCTTTTTCGTGAAATATGTTTGAAAACAGACTAAGAAGCTTTCAGTAGATACAAAATAAATATCAAGATGTGCCACTCATGATGAAAACTGTATTTCTACTATCCTGCAATTGAGGCAACAACTATATCACAACCTAGGAATACAGTGTGTAGTGGTGCTCATAAATCACAGGAAGCTGCTGCACCTACCTTCAGGCAGATTTTGCTGCATGTGATGAGCTTTGAACTCAGATGTTGGCTACTCCTAGACCACCTACAAAAACCTAATTCTTGAGTCTCTACGCTACTCTATGACTACAGTGTACATGCATGTCATGCTCTAGTTATGGAATTTGTGATCCATAAACAATACAGAAACCATGTTACATGAAAATGCTCCATCATTTTTAGAAAAACACATTTGCTTTTTGCAGAGAAACCTAAATTTCCATTTCTCTCCTTTCTTTAGTCTAATGCTTTCACAAATACAAAAATTAAGCAATAAACTACATCTGATGCAACATCTGCGCATTCCTAATCTGGCTCAGTGTCCTCAAAGCGAGCTGCAATTCAGTTCTACACCTCACCAAGTTGAAGACTTCAGAAAACTAAAACATATTTTGAAATACTAAAACATGTTTTAAGCTTCTACTATACTTCAAACCAAAGAAATGCTTTCTTTGATAGTTAAGAAGTAACATAACATTTTGTTTATAATACAACAACTTTTCTAGGTCACTGAAGGCTCTTACCAAAAGAATGATTTCCAAATCTATCCCAAATGCATTTCAACACAGCAATACTATGAATCATTTCAAGCAGAAGCCTGCATTGTTGAATTCAAGAAAATGATTCTTACTCACTCGCTCCCAAGTAAGCTCTTCTGCCGCTCGATCCCATTCCAAAGCATTCCAGTTCATGTCATCTGAGGAGACAATGGCCGTTTTTACAGCTGTTAGATCACTCAAAACAAGATGTAACCACTCCATGCTACGTTCTAAAAGAACAAAAAGACTTGAGTGCATAATATTCATCGTATAACTGTCAGGAGCTTTTCAGCAAGCAGATGCTTCAGCACTCAAAATGCATGAAATTTGCAAAGCCAAGATAAATAAGCTGAAGCAAGAATTTGCACAGCTTCCTTCAATTATGACAGTTCTATATTCAATTAATTTTTATTTAATAAGAACTAGAACATTAATGTTTTGAGTCACCTGTTACCTTGTGCTCCATTGTTTGCATCGGCTGCATCTTCTACTACAGCATCCTCTTCATCTTCGTTATCTTCCTCCTCTTCATCTACTTGTTCCTCTTGAATTTCAGGGTTCTCACCTACCACTACATTCTCAGCAGCTGGGTTAGCAGGTTGATCAAGCACAGCATTTTCAACACCTCCATTTACAGCAGCCTGAGCCTGCAGAAACAGGATTTAGTATTTGGTTAAATTGATCAAGATCTTTTCATGCTTTTATCCTGTATATACATGAATCTGAATAGTATTTTAAAAAGTCAATAATATATTTTCTACATAAGAATTACATTTGGGACCACTAAACCTTTAAAAACAGGAAAAGAAACATTCAGATAACTTTACAGTGTAGCTGAGGTAGGAAAGGGCCTCTAGAGATCATCTAGCCAACCTGACTACTCAAAGCAGGGTCAGCTATGGCAGGGTGCTCACTGCTGTTTCCACTTGGCTTTTAAGCCACCTTTTCCAGAGATGGAAACTCTACAACCTCTCTGAGCAATTTGTTCCAGTAGGTGATCACAGTAGTAGTATAAAAATAAAAGCCAAAACCCAAGACAAAGTCCATCTTTTTTTTTTTTAAATCTAAATAGAATTTCCTGCATTTTAATTTAAGCTTACTGCCTGTGGTCCTGTCCCTCAATACTACCAAGTCAACTCTGGCTCTGTCATCTTTACAGCCTTCCATCAGGCATTTACACAGACTGATAAGGTCCACCCTGAGCATTCTCATTTTCAAACTAAACAATTCCAGCTCTCTTAGCCTCTCATCCCATGTCAGATGTTCCAGTCCTTCTGTTGGCTCTTTACTGCATTTACTCCAGTCTGTCCATGCCTCTCTTTTACTGGGGGAGCCTAAAACTGGATACAGCATTCCAGATGTGGTCTCACCAGTGCGTAATAGAAGGGAACTCTTATGAAGACTATAATTATATTAGAAAGATGAGAATTCAAGGCCAACCTGAGTCAGTCACCAAGATGAGAATCTCTATAAAAACTGACATTTACTAAGAAACAAAATAGTATTTTGAATTATTTCTTCCCTTTGCAGAGATTGCATGTATCATCTCTTCTCCCACCCAAGAGACTCTTGTAAGCACTGAAGGAGTGCAAATGTGTGTTGAGAGTGGGAGGAGGGCAGAGAAGCTCCAACTTCAGTGGTGTTAACAAAACCTCCAATTGCTTTGAGAACAGTGAATTGTTACCCCTGAACTACTGAGATACTTTTGAAAAAGACAAAATAAAAGCAAGCTGCATCTTCATTGACTATGCCTGAGAATTCAGCTTCATGTGCACAAAATTATCTTTAAAAATGGTGAGATACAGAGATTAGAATCTATGCAGTGCTACACAATAAACAACTTCAAAAATATTAAAAGTGGTTTTCCCTGAGTTTATACAGGAAC
This sequence comes from Lanius collurio, assembly GCA_020086605.1. Taxonomy (NCBI): domain Eukaryota; kingdom Metazoa; phylum Chordata; class Aves; order Passeriformes; family Laniidae; genus Lanius; species Lanius collurio. The sequence goes on along the minus strand of JACBWW010000011.1, from coordinate 4,830,749 downwards.
ACGTGTTCAACTTCTGCTAACGAATACCCTGCAATAAAATAACATTACTGTTGTGTTCTGATAATTCACAGAACCACATTTTCTAAATTAATTGTGAACTAATGAGCAGTAAGTTTTACCTCATTTTGTTGACCAACACCATTGAGTGGCTGTTGTTGATTTTGTTCCAACCACTGTGGTGCTCCTCCATGGACGATCTGTTCACGTAACCAAACAAGGCTGATAAATGCACACAGAGTGCACGTTACCACAAAACAGCCCTGCAAACAGTCAGCCAGTAAGTTCTCCCTGTTAAAAAAAAATGGGATCAATGAAAACGATATTTTGCTGGTAAGGCTAGAGAGTAGTTCAGAAAAAATCAATCTTCCAGAACAGCAAAGGAAAGTTACTACATAGTCACTAAGTAAATGGTTTGATACAGTAACAGGTTTACTTAAATGGCTAAATGCATAATATCCAGTCCACCAAAGCATTTTATCTGCTGAGCTACCCAAACCAGAAGAATGGAACTGTATGGTTTCCCTTCAACTGCTCTACATTTCAGGTAGCATTTTACCTCAGATATTCTCTCCATACCTGAAAAATTATGTCATACATAATTGTATAGCAGCAACAAAGCAAAGTTCAGCCAGTCAACCAAAATTAGCGTTTCAGGCAATGCAAGAGGTAGTTAAACCATCTTAAGCAATCCTCATCCCTAATTTCAGGCACCTCCTCAGAAAACTATAATATGTTCTTTAAAATAAGTAAGAAACACAGCACCATAGTAGTCTGCCATCTCCCAAGGAGCATCAGTCTGGCCTTCCTTGCAGCTGCACACTTGTGCCTGCACAGCACAGTGAATACCATGGGGACATGAAGTCCAAAATGAAAAGTTGACACAAAAGGCTACTGTAATTGACTCTGCCAAAGAAATAAATGTCAAAACACAGTTTCACCATTAAAATCTGACAAATACTCGAGTCCCTTATTTTTTCCCTAGACTGTAATACACATGGTGTGCTCTAGGTTCAGTTATTTCAGATTCTTCTCAAAAAAAAAAAAAAATAGAATCTATGCTCCAGAGATAACAGGAAAAATACTGTTACTATACTGAAATGAGCATCTCTCTCCAATAATGAAAATTAGTTAAACACAACTTGACCCAGTATCTCAAATCAAATAGCCCAGCTGAGATGACTTAACTGAACCACACAGAACATTCACTCCCACTTTGCTTGATATGCAGCTGATTCTACTCAAACTCAGTTTCAGTTCCTCATGTTCAAGATAATGAGAAAGTAAGAGGCAGCTTGAAATTCTGTTGTTTGGTATTTATTGATTCTTTAGACAAAACTGATTTAAAAAGGACAAAGAAAGATAATGTACAATAGCAGATGGTGTTTGAAGCATTAAAAATTCAATTATCTGCTAGAAGGAAATCTGATAAAAAAAATAATTCCTCTCACATAAGAGACTCAGAATGGATAAAATTAAGTTCAAAATATAAAAATGCAACAAAGAAAACAGAATGTGACATTATTAGCAATGCATTTCTTAATATTCTACTATGCATCTGATTTAAACCATAGGAAATCAATTTTTTTAATTATTCAGTGTAATTTTGCAGCATAAGTTTTCTTGACATCAAATACAAATCTTCATTAACCAGGGCCCACTTTGTAAAGTAGGTTTTCCTGCTCCAAAGATCCTGAATAATGGAACTCCAAAGTGAAACGATTTCTACTGTAATGCTATTGTCCATACATCTTGTTGTGCAAAGGCTAATGGGCAGTCGCTTACTTAATATGGTGGAAGACAACAAATGTAACTGGATGAAAGGGATACTCAGTTCCAAAGTTACTGTTTTCAGGGTAATCTGACTAAACCAGGTTTTTATATCAAATTGCTGAAGTACTTACGTGGAAAGAATATCTAATGGCAGCGTCAGTAGTGAGCTCACAGAGCCAGTAAACAAGCACTTGTAGATACGACCTGCATGATTAAACAGAAGTTTGGTATAAATCTGATTTTGGCTATAGCCTCACTTGGAAAGGACCACAGGTACCCTCTTTTCACCTGGTGTCCAACTAAATTTATGACACGGAAGAAAAATCTCAACTTTCAGTACATGAACAGAACTCAAGACCATATACAACTACATGGAACAAAGCTGTATTTTATACTTATTTTATATTATACCGCATATCTTTAAAAGTACCCGTGCAAAGTGTAAGAACTGCCATACTAGGTCAGACCCACGATTCATCTAGACCTGTCTCCAGCACTGGTCACACTAATGGATGCCTAAGGAAGAATATGCAAGCAAGTTAAACATACTTGCAGTGATACTTCTTCAGTACATTCTCATACGCTTCACTTCCTATACCAAAATATCTCACAGCTAATTAATGCTTGGTGAAATTTTTTCCCCATTAATTTCTTCAATCATATTTTAAAAGTGTATAAACTTCTGGTATTATGATATCATGTGGCAAGGATCATCACTATTTCATCATCTGTTTTATGGATTAATACTTGATGCTAGTTAATGTCAGCTTTCTACCATGATTTGTACTTAAGAAGTAAACCATCAGCATATACAGTCGACTTCAGAACATTAGCTGATGCCGACACTGTGCTATACCCAAACTAAGCCTGTGCCAGCTACAATTAAAAACACAGAACATGCTGAGACACTGTCTGGGGAGATGCATTTACTCCTTTGCTCTTTCGTTTACAGGGTATATTATAGTTTGCAAAGATGCACTTCCAATGATTTCCTTGACTGAACATTATATCCCTTCTGCCTTTCTCCATTTTTTCTGTTGAAACATCCATAGTTCTTTTTCCATCCCTATTTGGAAAGTGAATTTCAAACTGGATACCACAGTAATTTAAATGTGTGTTCTCTTTCCTGTTGAATTCCTTTACTACTTACATGACTTTGTTTGAGATTTTCTAAGAGTTTTACTAATCAATTTGTCCATGATTGTAAAGGAATTTTACTTTTCACATAAAAATCCCCACACACTTTCATTTCTAGATGGTTAGAAAAAATAGAATAACTCTTTTATCCTAATATTAATAAATGGCATAAAATTAAACCTTCCATGTAGATTTTAAAGAAGATAATTGAGAAGAGGCACTTTATTGGAGTAAGACATTTAAAAGCCCTTTCATGCATTCTCTCCTATGTCTTAATACCTTTCTGCATTGCACTACTGGCTTAAGAGTCAAACAGGTAGAATTTCTGAGTGAAAATAAATAAAATAACATCTTTGAATTTTTTTTAATAAACCAATAATGGTCTACAAAACTTTTTTGCAGGAAGGGGCACATTTCCCTGTGTATAACAGTATTATGTACAAAAAATTAATACTTACATGCAGTAAGAGGTACTACTCCCAACCATGCAAAGGCCACAAGTGTATAATGAAACCAGTATCGTATTGCTGTGCCAATACTTGTAACCAGTCCAGCAAAGATGTCTTGGATTGGAAGCCGTGAAGGCATATCTGGGGAATAAACTGTGTAGAAAAGGCACTTATGAAACAGTTTGTCCTTTAAAAAAGCATTTATGTAAAAGTCCTGCCAACTACAAACTGTTTGTATCTGACAAAAGCTTACTAGAAGAATAAGCATATTTTATGTTCTCAAGAGATGACTCCAAACAAAGAAAAAAATTTCACAAAACACATTTGTTTCATTGTGTAGAGGGTGGAATGGGAAAAATGAATAAGCTCCATGCTAGTTTTTGACTTAAGAGAAATTTTTTTAATAGCTTCCTTTATTAACTGTAAAATCTAATTACCTAAAAATAAGCTCAAGAAAAAGTAGATTCTAAAATCAGTATCCCACTCACTCAGCACTACCTCCAAGATTCTTCTGTTATTTATAAACCTAGTTCATGGAAAGAGCACAAGGAACAAGAGCAATTAGCAATTTTTGCACACTATCCATTTGTTTGTGCTAGATAATTTAGATTCTACCTGCCATCCAACAGCACAGACTGAAACCCCCCCCAGCAAAATAAAAGCAGCACACAGGAAGGAAAACTGAAGAGAACTGATTAGGTATCCACATACATTGAAATTTACATATGACGACTGACTTTCAACAGATACCTGATCCATATCTTGCAAAATTTCTTCTCAGGATGCTCCTATTACAGAGTACAATGCAAATCTCTCATCCTGTATAGATATTCTTATAATACTAAATTTCCTTGACTTTTAAATTCAACACCTATGTGTTGCATAGGCCCATCCCATCTCAAAAGCCAACAAAAACAGTAATGAGATCTTCTTTTGCAAACAATTAGAAAATATCTAACAATTTTATTACATGTACTTAGTTTCTACATTGCTCTCATGAGCAATCTTTTAAGAGTCTAACAAATACTGCTTTATGCTATCTACCTCCATCCCCCTCACTTACATTCCCAATCATCTTTTCACTAGTCTCAGAGAAGAAGCCTCTACTGATGAAAGTAATTCTTTTCTCTCCAGGTCTATTTCCCTAAGTTTTTGTATTGTAAAGAGAACTCAAGAGCACGGCCAAGCAGCATCAACATCCAGAAGCAGTCAAAGAATGGGGAGAAACAGTAAGTGGATTATATTTGACACAAAGTAACAACAAAACAGTACCCCTCAGACAACTAGTAACTGGTTTGAAATTTCAAAGCTTGTTATTTGCCAGGTATCTGGCAAGGAACTGGAATTCATGAAAGAAAGCACTCAAAGTGTAACACTAGGGAAGTGTAGCTGTGAGAATATAGAGCAGCAAATTGAAAGCAGGATACAAACATATTTGACACCTTCTACCAATTTAAAATTTTCTTGTTACAGAAACAGATTTAGTACACAATTTGGAACCATAGAAAATGCCAACCAAATTCTTAATAATGATCTCTCAGCTCACACTGAACAAACATTCTGGAAAATTTCTGCCATAGGAGACAAAAAAACCTTTGTCAAGGGTGCAAAAGAATATCTATTTAGAATACATCTGTTAAATATTTATACCACTCAGACAACCCAGCAGATACTCTGAGACCTTTCTCGTTTTCAAAAAATATATTTAGAATGCATCTCTCAGGAATTACTGAACACTCACACAACGAACTGTAAGAAAGAATGCCCATCGTAACTCAGTAAAAGCAGAAGTGATTATATAAGCTAGCATTTTTGCTGGCTCACTTTTCTACAGGCTTTACGGTTATACTGAGCTTTTTCAAATAAAAGCACAATGACTACTCAGAGAAGATAAGCTATATCTCCCAAATTTTAACAATTTGGTGACTTTTGATGATTTCAGAAGCTGGAGGTGGGAGGAAAGCTGTTTTTCCTGTCCACTGTCACACCTCAAAATACATAAAATTTCTTTCACGAGAAGCTTCGTATCATAATGATAAGGTAAAATTCTTCTGTGTCCTGCAACATTCAGGTGCACGAAATGCAGGAATTCCTAGCACGACAGGAACCCCTGGTGTGCAAGCACTCTGCAGCACTGAAGCTTGCTGGCAGTGATTTTCATGGTTTATAGCCCACTGTGTCTGTCACCTAGTGCCATTTTCCATCCACATTGCACCTCCCTTTATCCACTCCCCACTATCACTTTGAGGCCTGACACTTTGACTGCTGCCACCAGAGCACGCATCCTCTTCACTTGCACACACATCCTCCTCACCACATCTGCAACCTTTACTTTCTATCCTAGTAATCTTTCCTAACTCAGTTTGAGAAACCAAATTCTAGCATTATTTACCACAATTTCTCCAAATAAAAATCTTTTTACTAGAGACCAGCTGAAACAATAGTCGGTCTTTTTTTCTATTACAGCATGAAATTTAAACAGACTTTGGCTGAGTTTTTTATAGGTTTAACTCAACTTCTTCGAGCTGAATGGGTCATGGAAAAACTGTTAGAAAGCTTTCTGGATACTTAGGGCACACCTGTGCAGTGTAACTGCTAATTTAGTTGTGAATCCTAAATTTAGGTGGGGTTTTTTTGGTTGGTTGGTTGGTTGTTTTCAGGAGGTGGAATTTTGTTCTACCCTTCCCTCCCCATCTGTAAGCCTAACTTCTCCAGGAACACATTTATTAATTTTACTTCTCCAAAACAGATGGCATGAAAAAAATCTGCTCTTACACTGACCCAAATAAGGTAAGAAAAACACAAGGCTACCCTTAGAAGCTGCCATTTAGCCTACTTCACCAAATCATCACACAACCCTATCACCCACAGATTTTCTATTCACTACTATGTTTGCAAGCAATTTATATGCCACCTCAGTCATCCTCATGCACTGATCACGAAATAAGACTGTGTAACTCATAAGTAAAAACCATGTATTTTTTACAGCTGCTGGATAAAAGCATTGCTTTGGTAAAACAGGGCTTTGTGAGTTATTCTTTAGGTTGGACTAATGATTTTCAAAGACCCTCCCAACCCAAACCATTCTGGTTTTGTGTTTTACACCTTTCAAACATATGCAGACTTTGCTTCAGACCACTAAGGCAAGAGGAGAAAAACTCCACTCCTTCCCAGGCAACCACAGCTCTAACAAATATATGAAATAATATTCATATAAATCTCAACTGTGTGTATACTCTGCACACTGGAGATGGCAGAAGACACATTGAACTCTGTGCCAGCATGTAATATTTTGTTCCAGAAGTTTATTTTTTCAAATTAAATTTTCTAGAAATGCTGAAGCTATGGACTACTGAGTTAAAAGTTAATCAAAATGAACAGGTAAAGAAATCAGTTTAATATATCCTTCAATAAAATCCAAATTACATGATAATGAATATCCTACCCATATGGCTTCCTCTAGTTTCACAATCAATGTAAAGCTAAGCTTTTGACCTTCTTATGTACCACACACCAGCAATGAAGCTGCGTAGGAAGTGGAGAAATGAACCCATCCTGATCTCGAGCCAAAGATCAGCCTAGTCTGCTTCCATATTTGTGTTTTTGGCAGTACTTATGTTAATGTTACCTCCCTACAGCATGGAAAAGTTTTGACAACTGTATTTTCTTTGGAAATACAGCCTCACCTTCTTTCATGTATCAGTGACTATGAATGTTTAGTGTAGCATTAACAGAAGTACATCCTTGAGCACAACAAAAGAAAGTGCATGTGCGGGGAGGAAAAGAATACAGTGTACTTACTCTTAAAAAAAAAACCAGAAAGAAAACTCACGAGTAAAAAGTAACAAGCACCTTGACAATTAAAAACATGTCAAAATCTACTTTTTTTAATAGTTGTATTAATTCCTAACTTGAAGAACTGCAGAAAAGGAATTAATTTCAAAACATAAAAAATTTAGCTTTAAAGAGTGCATTTGAAATGGAGTAATTTACCTATGTGACTAAATACATTTAGAGAATGATGCTATTATGCAAGAGAAAAATTTGTTCCTTTGTACTCCTGCCAAAATGCAAGTTGAATCTTCTTTTTCCTTCCTTCCAAACAGTAACTAAACCAGCAGTTCAGGTGCTAAAAAGTCACAAAATGTTACAGAACTTTGGGAAGAAATGTACTAGAAATAGTTTATGAATACTCCATACACAAGAAGTTACACTAGCAAGGGAGCATTTTTGATAGAACGACAGCAACAGCCTTAGCAAGCAAACCAAGCTAAACAAGAGAGGAGCAGCTGGTATTACTGCACTATTACTCTATTACACTATTAGTGCTTGTCTGCTGAAGCACAGATATTAATTACATGCACATGTTTATCTGACCACACCCCATGGTTAATCAACTTATCTGAAAGTGTGTTACACCTGGTTACAGGCCAGATCCAACTTTGCTTGGGATGACTGGCATATGCAACAATCCCTTTTTTTTACTGCCTTATCATTCTCTCTCCAGCCCCTGTGACTCCTTCCCAGCTCCCACAAGCAGATCCAGCTTCCAGATTGGACAGCCATGTTATCTTCCAAAGAAAGAGGGGTAAGAGAAACTAAGGAAACCATAGCTGCATGAGGGTTGGGTGTGAGGCAAACAATGAAACAATATTCAATGGGGAGGGAGGGCAGGAGGAATCTCTGCATGGTACCTGACGTGCTACCACTGCGTGAAGCCTGGTAGGAAGAAGCACACTGCAATGAGGAAAGCAAGAAGAAAACCTTATCAGCTGAGCCTGCTTGGTCAGGGGAGTGCCAAGTGTGTGGCAGAGGATAAGCAGACCTTCACTAGAGGCTGAATGTGGAAGATACACTCTACTGCATGAGGAAGAAAGTGGTTCCTTATTACCAATTTCAAAGCTCCTATGACATAACTAAGATTTCTCCCCTGTCCATAACCTGCAGGTACATTACAAGCTGTGCTGGCAACAGCACTGTCAGTCAAGGATTAACTTCTGCAGGAACATCTCTGTTGATAAGGGCAATAACTAAGCTTCCTCTTATCAACAGTAACATGCATATAACGTGTATTTAGTAGAGAATGTCTCATCCTCTTTTTGCCTAGAGCCCAAGGAAAATACTAGAAACTTTTTTTCCCCCCCATACAAAACTAGAAAGTCTTCTTTCTTAACAACTAATAAATCACTGAAATACCATTTTCTGGTCTTGCATACTAATTCGGTAGTGGACCTAGCTGCAGAATGCAATTTTGAAAGTGGCTAATTAACCTGTAGGGAGATTCAGAACTGGGTATCACACTTAGTTTGCAAAGGCTTCCACACAGAAGCAATATAATGCCTTTATAAAAATAAATAGCAAATAAAACCTGCAAGCAGATGATCTCCAACATTCCTCGTAAAGGTCACCGTAGTATTTAAGAATAATAACTAGAAAGCATTGCTGTGTTCAACGTAAAATATGCCATTACCCTCACAAGACAGAGTTAATATCATGCATTTCACTGCTGGTCTAATGTGTTTAATTAATTGTTGGCAGAAGTACATCATACCGAGGTTCAACATAGAGAAGGAAGGTGGATTAAGGGATTTTTGGAAGAGAAAATACATGATTTAAACCACCTTAGCCTCAGTTTTCTCTACCAAAGTACAAAACTAGGAGGGAAAAAAACCCCAACACACAAAAAAAATAAAGGTGAGAGGGGAGCAGGAAAAAATCAGTAAATTTAAAGAGAAAAATGTATAACAAAACCCACTTTACCTGCTCAACAGGCAATCAACAGACAACACTAAATAATTCTAGGCTGCCACCAAGCCAAAGGACCTCACCTATTCCTATGACGATCAGTTAAAATGTAGTTAAGAATCCTCTGGGAACTATATGAAGATACAGTAATTTTTCATCCTAAGTTGCCTAACCTATTTAGTTGTATGTAACATAAAAGGCAATTTAATACTGGGTAGTTAGCATATCTTGAACTGAAATGGTAGAGGAATAATCATAATTTCCATTATCTGTCAAGATCACTTGAACTGAAACTGGCAGAAGCCAAGTGTTAGTGCTGCAGGTAGATCCTTCAAAGGTAACTGAAAACTGCCTTTCAAATTCAAATTTTGCTGTGGTTTCACTTTACCATTCAGACTTCCAAACACTCAAATTTATCAGTGAAGCTGAAAACATGACACACACTGTACTGTTGGCAACAAAAGAATGGGACTGAGGCTGTCAGAAAAGGTACAGGATAATACTTTTTTTATGTCTCACTTAAGATTATCAAAGAACCAAATTATCCATTATTTAAGCAATTCACAGACTGCAATAACATGCATAAAAACTGCAATTCAAATACGAATACAGAATTTAAACCACAAGTTTGGATCCATCACACTGAATAAAAAGGTAAGCACTTCATAGATACTAAGTGAGAAAAATTCTGAAAAAAATAGGAGCAGTAAAACATACTTACTTGGTGTGAAAGCAAATCTGTGCTTACATAATTCACAGTATTCTTTTCTGCTGTGTTTAAGCCACTGAACTAAGCTGCAATAAAAAGTGATCACATTAACACATGCTAGACATCTCTCAGTCCTATCCCTCCATTAAGGAAAACACACCAATTGTCTGCTTTCATTACAAATTAGGATATTTGTACTATCAAGCAGGGCTTAAATAAGCATGTTTATTAAGTCCATTTAGGCCATCAAGTAAGTTTCAATCAGCAGAAAAAGGTAAAGTGATATACATCACAGTATTAATAAAGCACAATTTTTGAGTATGTTACAGATCAAAGCAGATATCCTGGCATGGACACCCACCAGTGACAGCAGTTCTTATAAATACTTCAAGATATGACCTATAGATGCATATAGCTAAGATTTAGAACTGTTGTTCTTGTGAAAGAAGGACTATTAAAATAGCACCAAAAGGAATGGGTGCTACAGACCAGTTTTTACTTTAGCACTTCCTGATCAAATACACCTCAAAATGACTAAAAAGTAGTAGGGTAATTTTATGTTTTTCTTTGAGGTTAGATGTTCATTCTATTCACAACTGTAAGTGGGCAGAAAAAGCCCCAACATACTGATTTTTCTGCTTAGTTTTCATAAAGCTGACATACAATCAGAACTACAGTCCCAAACACAAACAATTATCAGTACTTTCTTTCCATACATAATTACTTAATTTTTCCTGAATTGTAATGAATTATCATATAAAAACCATCAAACACATTTCCACTGAAAATTTGATTTTTTTCACTAGCTAACCTAAAGGAGTATTTTTAAAAACATGTCAATATATTTTCACCAGGAAAAAATTAAGAAGCCCACAGACACAGAACTCACCATTCCTGATGAATAAATTTAATACTGCCAGTACACACACATGGATGGTAGAGGGGTTTCTCAGGAGTTCCTTCTGACCGACAGACTCTGCATATATCTGCTGACAAGGACAAAAAGCTTATTACACTACTGCTTAAAGAACTCAAATTTACAACACAAATTACACAATTACATTCTAGAAACTTTACCATGTAGCAAAATGAAGCCAGAATAAACTGAAAGAGGATGAAAGACTGATTTCATCTGGTGCTAGACAGAGACTGGGAGATCACCAGAAAGAGCAACAAGAACATTATCTGCCTGATCATGTTACATAAACTCAAAACATGTCTTACAAAATTTTAGGATTTCTAGGAAATACACACAGTAAAACTACAGGAGGATGTGTATTCTACCTGAAGAGTTATCACTAAAACAACATACAAACAGTTAAAGATTACTTTCTTGAAAGTGGAGACTTTAAAATAGAAAAATTCCATTTGAGTTTGAAAAAGGTTAAAGAGAGGCTGAACAGAAGATATTTAATAATGTCCAACAATGACTTAGGTAATTTGCTGCTCTTGAACCTAACACAGATGTTTCCTTGGTGCTCTTGATGAGACAGAAAAAATCCAAAATAACAGACATAGGTACTTTTCAAGTTTGCTACACAACTTGGACAAAGTCTACTGTCTAGCAAGAAAAGACATTTTCTATTTCTTATTTCATAAGTTCAGTAGTATTTCAATAGGTCCTGCACCTTCTTTATTCCCTATTTTTGACATTTTCTTACAACTAAAGGTTGCAAGAGGTTTCATGGATAAAGAAGTGAGCATAAGCCTCTCCCTCTAAAGAAAAGCTTAATACTATTCACGTAGCCAGAGCTCTAAACACACAGTTAAACAGAAATAAAAATCAAGTCTTTTATCTCTATATTGACAGATGCATGATATCTTGCCTTGACTCCTCCTTTTAAATCTATTAAAGAAATGAACATAAAATATCCGTTTTTATAGAATATGTGAGTTTGAGATTTTCTACTTTGTTAATTATTTCTCTATCAACCGCTATCCAGCAAACATGCAAGAGTGTAACACATGCATATCAGAAACCTTTGTCAGAAAAATACCAACTGAAAGCACCAATGTAAGAATACTGCAAATAGGCAATTACAAGACTGAATCACCTATCTTTGTTCTTGGCCAAAATCTTCAAAAGTTAATGCTTTTCTACACAACATTCCAAAAGGCACCAAAGACTAGGGTTTTTTTCTATAAAGAATTCACATTGTGACCATATCCACAGATGATACAGTATTATGACAGCTTCTACACATAAAGCAAAAGAATTGAGATGATTCAAAAGGAAAAAAAACCAAACAATTTTCTATCTATGTAAGTGTTGTTTGACTGAATTCATTCATGCAGCACGAAAACCTAAAATTAGCAGAACAGGTATTCAGTATCACATCAGTGATGCTACAAAGAGACAAAGACCACTTCCATCACTGCCATATTGCTGCAAACATCAGGAGTCCCTGGCTCCTCTGCTAATGAGAATGACCAGAACTACCACTCCACTTAACAAACGACTCCTTTATCCCAGAGAGCACTTCCAGATGCACAAGACAGGGCTCTCTGACCGACAGGCAGGCCCTACCCACTCACTGTGGCATGCCCACCTCCTCCCGCATTCTTTCTAACAGAGCTGTTTCACCACAGCAAATTGACAACTCTGTAGGTTGGATCAGCCTCACAAAAGGTCAGACAAGCACAAGACAGCACATGAAACCACTGCTTTAAGGATACTCTGGCACCAAGTTAAAGCAAGTTAAAAGCACATAAAAGACACCTGAAAGATGTCCACTGCTCTCTGAAACTGCTCACTTAATGGCCTCTTGAGTCTCACAGCAAACTATTCACTTATTCTCAAAACTTTTGGGAAAAAGCAATTTGCAATGCTGTAAGCAAATGACTTCTTCACTTGTGAAAAGACTGTTATCTTACTAAAGTAAGTTAAACCTAAATTTCACATTTTCAAAGCCATGAGAATTTATAGATATTCCCACTAGTTTTATAAATCCAACTAAACATATTATGAGTGTAATTGTTTGGACTCTTCAGCAACTGGTAGCTTCAAACCAATAAACTCTGCTGAGGGTCAATGTGTAAAGCTATGCACCTTATGACCTACAGCCATGGTCAAAGAGAATTCCACAGTGCAAGAGTCACTATTTTTCTATGTGCACACACACCTTGCCTCCTGTCTTCACGCACATATTTTGGGAAAAATGACCTTGAATAATAAGTTCTTTCCTGTCCCCCCAGGAATGATTCATTTCCTATTAACTCTCCAACTGAATTCAACACTGGAATATCAAAAAGTGAAGATTATGTTATTTAGCAACAAACTGATTTAACTAAAAAGAACCAGAACGACCTCTCATCAGCAAAACCTGGTATCTGGTGTTTTCACATGCTGCAGAGAAGAAACTTTCACATTTGTTCTGAGGTGAAGCAGCTTCCACTTAGGTCTGACCATGACCCCAGACTGCCTCTGTTATCTTAAGCTCTCACCGTGCAGTTCAGTTTTGCAGCTCCACAATACAGTTCAAGCACAAAACCCATCAGAACCACAATGGCCATCACACTGTTATGAGGCACCCACCAGTTCAGAAAGTCCATCTGGCACTTTGTAGCAGAAGTTCAAGCATACAACAATACATTATTTCCTCTTCCTCAAGGCACTAACACAGTCTTTGGTGCTGCTGCTACTGGTGTTCAGAATTTTCTAACCCTGGTAAGCCTCTCCAGCATTCTGGCAAGCTGCATGAAGTTCTAATAGTAGGATTTGAGGTTTGAAACTGTAGAAGAGTTGTAACATTCTAGTGGTATTTATGGAAAGTGAGGATATAGACTGGTTACTTTCATGTTACCACTTGGAGCTTTTGAGGGCAACATTGATAAGGCTACGATACAATATCTAAAGCTGCATATATATGTGCCTTTGTGTGTGCGTCTACGTATAAAACCAAAAAAGTCCAAATGTCAAGTGTGGAATTTAACACAAAAGTTTAGTTAAAGAAGACAACGGCTCAGTGATATAACTAACAACCTCCTCTTCTTTGTCTTCCTGGTCTTTATTCTGCATCTACTTAAGTCAGGTATGATCAAAGTCTACCACTGGTAACAGCCTGTAACAAATTATCAACTATGCGGTTTGAATTAAATCCACCGAGATGGATTCACCGAGTAGCTGGTAAATACCAGCTACTGGAGTGGTGAAAAATCAGGAGGTCATTTCTGAGTATCCACAGCTTGCAAAAAAGCCAGGTTTTCTGGGCAACCAGAGGACAAGCGATCAAAGTTTCAGTTTGTTGTTGATTTCATCAGTGTAAGTGACTGTTGGTCTATAGAGTTGCAGCAAGCAATTTTAAATGTTACATTTTAAAAATGCTCATATTTTGATAAACCATCAAGAGTTCACGGGTATTAAAGATGTCTCCAGCACAACCCAAAGGACACTACTACAAAGCTGCTGTATTATTTCATCCAGTGGTTAATGTTTTTCCATTTTTTTTTTTTTTAATCCTCTCAAGCTGGAAAATCAAGTGACACCTGATAAAAAGCTATATTCAAAATGATGCCAAAGTATCAAAAGCCAAGACAAAAAATGCCTTCCTTGGAACTGCCTTGCTACTGCAATATGTATTTGCACTCATTGTTTGGGATGACAGACAAAGCTCAAACACGGCAAGACATAGCACTACAAATAGCCTTTATTTAGTTTGGTTTTTGCTACAGTATGAAGGTCTGATCTATCAAGGCTTTCCAGTATCTGCTCGAACTACAAAGCAGTCCCTCTCCCTCTCTGGAGACATTCAGAACCCACCTGGACACATTCCTGCGCCACCTGCTCTAGGTGACCCTGCCTTGGCAAGGGGGTTGGAGTAGATGATCTCCAGAGGCCCCTTCCAAACCTGTCAATTCTGTGATTTTGTGGTTATCTAAGCATAACAAAAATGCTGACAAAACATATCCATGGTTCATCTCAAATAAAGCAATTCCCTTAAAAAGGGAAACTACAAGTAAAAAACCTCTCATGACTACGATATCTTGGACAAGTTTTTAATTAGCTAAATGACTACGTATTAGTCTATTGTCAAAGAGACAGAGAAACATGTCAGCTCCTGCCTATTTCAATTTTTCAAACAGATTGTCCAGCACATATGATAAAGTTAGCTTTGCGAAAGGAGCAGCTAGTACTACTCAGAAAAAAGCGGAAATTTAAGACTCCCTGTTCTACAGCGCTGGCCGGGTCCGACAAGGTCCGCCGGCCAGAAGGGAGCTCCGGGCAGTGCCCTCCTCGCCGCCTCTCACGTTGCCCCAGCGTGCGCACCCCGCCTGCTGCTTTCCGGCCCGGGACCTCACTTCGCCCCCGGGCCCCCACTTCCGCAAGGAAAGCCGCAGCCAGCGGAATGCGGACCCCGGTGCCCAGGTGCCCCGGTACGGCCCATGACAGCCCCGCTCCGGGTGCTACCGGCACCGCCCCTCTTTCCCCCCCCCGCTCCCCGTTCCCCGTGGTTATGTAAGGGGCACCCGCGCGGCCGCCTCACACACTGCCCCCCTCGGCCCAGCACGGCCCGGCCCGGCCCGGCCCTCGCGGCGCGGCGGAGCCGGCACGGTGGGGGGGGGCGCGGGGCCCGGGCACCTGCAGGCCCGGTACGAGAAGCCCCTCCGGGCGTGAACAGCCCCCGGCCCGCCCAGCGGGCCCAGTGACATCCTTCTCCTCCTCCCCCAAGTCCCTCCCGCTCTCCGAGGCTGCCCCGGCAGAGCCCCCGCTCGGGGGCTGGCGGCGGCCGCAGGGCGAGCGCAGTACCTTCCTCAGCGGTCTCCATCTTGCCGGGCTGACGCAGCGCCGGCCGGGCGGGTGGTGTGACCGCGGGGGGCGGGGCCGCGCGCCGAGCGGACGGACCGGCCGCGCCGCCGAGCCCTCGGCCATAGAGCGCCGCGCGGGGACAGAGCGCCGCCTGCCCGCCGCGAGCGCCGCCTGCCGGGCCCGCGCTCAGGGAGGCCCGGGAGCGAGGGGTCAGGCTGGGGCAGGGCGTCCGCTGCTGCGGGACTGCCCCGCTCTGAGCTGCAGAAACAGAGTCAGTCAGGTTGGAAAAGAGCTCCGAGACCATCGAGTCCAACCTATGAACGAACAACCCCGTGTCAACTAGACCATGGCACTAAGTGCCACATCCAGCTTTTCCTTAAACACCTCCAGCAAAGGTGACACCACCACCTCCCTGGGCATCCCATTCCAATGCCTAATCGCCCTTTCTGTGAAGAAATTCCTCATAATGTCCAATCTGAACCTTCCCTTCTGCATCTTGAGACTATGTCCTCTCTCCTATCACGAGTTGTCTGAGAAGAACATGCAGACCCCCGGCTGGCTACAGCCTCCTTTTCAGGTGGTTGCACAGAGTGATAATGTCCCCCCTGAGCCTCCTTTTCTCCAGGCTAAACGACCCCGGCTGCCTCAGCCACTCCTGAGAGGACCCGTGTTCCAGACCCTTCGCCGGCTTTGCTGTTTGTCTCTGGATGCTCTCCAGCACCTCAGTGTCCTCCCTGAATTGAGGGGCCCAGAGCTGGATGCAATACTCGAGGTGTGGCCCCATCAGTGCCGAGTACCGGGGGACAATCACATCCCTGGTCCTGGGGACCACACTAGTGCTGGCCACACTATTCCTGATACAGGCCACGATGCCCTTGGCCTTCTTGGCCACCTGGACACACGTTGGCTCATGTTCAGCCAGCTGTTGACCAACACCCGCAGGTCCTTTTCCGCTGGGTAGCTTTCCAGACACTCTTCCCCCAGCCCGCAGCGCTGCCTAGGGGGGCTGTGACCCAAGCTCAGGACGCGGAATTTGGTCCTGAAGCTCTGCCAGGGCCCGGCCCCTCAGCTCGGGCGGGAGGCGGAGCCAGGGCGGCGGGGGGTGGTCCGTGCAGAGGGCGGCGGTCCTATCGGGTCGGACGAAATACAGCCAAAATCGGTTCTAATTTCTACTCTAAACCAGAGAGAAACGCTGCATGCCTGGGTGAAGTCGGCCAGACTTTTGAGAGGGTCAGTGTTGCAGGGATCAGGAGTGTGTAAGCCCTGGAAGCAGCTGTCCTCCTCCTCAGTGGCAAGCAGTCGCCTGTGCTCTTCTTCAAATCTCACCTTGCCTTCCAGAGCCGGGACTTTCCGGCAGAACTAATAAACCGTTCAGTAAAGCACAAAAATCTCTCTTAGCTTAACCATTTGTTTCCATATCTTGCTGCCCTACATAGCCGGGGCAGCACGCATTAAAACTTTGTACTCTGACGCGTGCACAGAGAGCAGTCACTCGGGCTCTGCTGAGTTGGCAGGAACATTGTTAAGGAAGGAAACAATTTAATTTTATTCAGGGTAAAGAGGAATTCCATCCTGATGAAATGTGTGCGTGCATTGTTTTAGTGTTCCATTGTGGCAGCTATTTTAACCCCTCTAGTTGATCAATGAGTCGTAGCAACTCTCATCTCTCTTTACTGTACGACCCTTTGTGTCCAGCCAGTCATGAAATCCTTTGCATTAAGCCTTCGGGCTTCATGTCAGCAGCAGTGTGGATGGTAGTTCAATTCTGGACTTATAGTGCAGAGGTGGCACATGCCCAATTTGCAATTTTATAATTCTGTTTTCCTAAACTGTAACCATGCTAGTTCCTTCAAAATTACCTTCTTCAAGCTAGTGGAGTGTATGATACTTGCCTGTGTAAGCAAAAAAATTAAGGAAAAAGTGAAGGCTTCATATGGCTCTCCAAGCTGAATAAATACAATGATGTCCTAGAATAAATACACTTGGGCTAGACTACCATACTCAGCTCTTCTATGTCCTTCCACTCAGAAAAGCAAGGTGGAAAAATTTCCTCTTATAAATACCCCATCCCCCCACCCCATTTATTTGAAAAATAAGCTTGTTTTTGTGTCAGCAAATTATTTTGGCCTATTAAAAAGTGCCAGCATAGTACTGAGGATGTGAGAAATGCTGTAATACTGATTTTTTTTCAGAGCAAGGAAAAATCAATGGAAAAAAAGAGGAGAAAAAGCCAAGAAATGGAGAATTTCAATTTCCAAGTATATTTCTAATTCCCATTCTTTATTTCCCAAACATGTAACATGTTTGGGAGATATTGGTTATGTCATTGTTACTCTGATGAGATAAATATAAATAAACTGTCACATATAAGTCTCTAATTATAATTCACATTCAAAGGCCGCAGCAAGATTAATGTATAAAATTCTCCAATTTCAGTCTCTCGTGGTAGGTTTCTTTAAATTCCGCTAAAACTTTTAAAAGGAGTTGCTGTATGTTGCCAGCGAATAATTTAACTCCTGTCTGTATCTTATCTGTCTATTCAGCCATTTAAGTTACCTAACAAACATTGCATGTGTACCATCTTCTCAGCATTTAGAGAGAATTGATCCCAAAATTTTGTTCATAGTTTGTGTTTTAATATAGGCTATATGATAGCTTTCCAGTAAACATGAGCTGGAGGCAGACCATTATAATTTGAACAGAAAAAAAAATACGTATGTTTTTGTAAGTTAAATTAAACAAAATATCTTCCAGCCTTCTTGGCAATTTTGGTTAACATGTTATTAATCCCAGTCTATTTAGTAATATGTTGGTGCTTTTTGCCTTAGAAATACCCATAACTTTTAATTTTTGGTAGAGGAGGATGTTAGAAGATTATTATTAGCTTCTGACTCAAGAAGTAGTGCAGACTGAAAAAAATATACTGTGAAAAAAAATCTCTGTTCCATATAAGTTATTATCTGGAAAACAGAGGAAATACGGTAATACAGTAAATTTACAGGTAAAAACTGAAGACAGTAATAGATGTAATTCCAAATTACAGAAGATTATGGCAAGAGGAAAAGCATGTTTATAAGTGTGGATAGAAAGAGTGGGAAAAAAGACAGGGTTCTTTTGAATACGGTCTTATTTTGGTTTTATATGATTTAAATGCTTAGATAATACATTTTATTCAAGAGTTCTATTAAGAGAATAAAAAATAATAATTGCAAAATGGAAACTATCTGCATTCTACTACATTTCCATCTACCCTCACATTTTAAAATGGTTTTAAAAAATTATTGTCTTACATTTTTAGAGTAATTTTGAAAGTTCAGAGCATTGAAAAAGCCAAACAGCAAAAGCAACTGCTTCTCAGTTTTTCTATAGATGAACATTTCAAAATGAATTTATTTTCCTAACCAGTTGTTGTTTTTTTTTTTTCAGTGCTGTCCTAGTTTTTCTTTCCCTCAGCTGCTCACCCGACTCTCAGTGCAAAATTGGTTCAATTACTTATGAACAGCAAATTGCAGAAATGTGGAAAACATAATGGATTATCTTAAATAAAACCAAATGGTTGTCAGCTTATCTTGAAAAACCAAGTAGTATTTGGAGTAAACACGTGGACAATCTTGGTTCCTAAGTGATGCACCACCACTACGGAGGCCCAGAGCTTCCATGGCAAGAGAAAAACTGTCAGAACAGGCTCTTTGGTGTGTAGCACAAAGTATGGCCTACAGAAAACTGGCCAGACACAATCAGAAAGCACAGAAGTCTGCGGACTACAAAAGCACAGTGAAAGCCACTGCCAGCCTGGATGTCCCCTGTGCACTGCAGGGCCTTTAGAGCACGTGCTTCCTGGCCAGTGGCTGTTCTGCCATGACATCTCCTGAACCGTCCCTAACCAGCAGGTAGCTGCTGTGGCTATGGGATCCTGGAATGAGGGTGGAAAGAAGCACTCTCAGGTGTGCTGTGAATGCAATGGCATTTGCTGCTGCACCAGGAGATTGGCCCAGGCTGCTGCCCTGTGCTAAATACTGACTCTGATGCCTCAGTGTATGAAGAACTGAGCAATGTGTTTTCCTTCAGCTGGTGCTTGCTTCTTAATAAAGCTGGGCTATGATTAGTAGCTACTGGAAGAGTCAAGCTTCCTGAATGAATATGTGATTTGTGGTTCATGTTTTGTGCTATGAAATGTGTAGCAGTACTGCACCAAACATAAGCTGAGGGATGGGCGTAATGGCTGAGCATCATCACACACAGCAACGACATAGGCTCCAGATCTGCTTCTTCTACAAACTCTCTCTGAGGAGACGCTTGGCTGTGCACTGGGGTTTGTTCTATGGATTGGTAATATTTCAACCAAGAAAGAAATTATGCCTCCTAGCATTTTAAGTGAGAGATAAGGTAAAAAACCTAGTCTAAATGCTTCTACTGTTAATGAGTCTGACTGAAAAGACAGTCAAGGCTGTTTAAAAGTCTAGATTTCAAGAACCTAGGCAATACTTGGATAATTAACACAAACCCTTTCTGCAGAGTAAAGAAATATTTGCAGAAATTCATGGCTCTTTTCAAGATCTGCAGAATGTTCTTCACCAAATTATAATTCTTAAACACAGCAGGAATCTTTTCACATGTGGATTGCAGTGGGATTTCTATTTAAAACATAAGCCTTATCAGCTTGGTTGGGATCCTGCTGTCATGCTGAGAATGGAGCCAATGGCTGTTATTAATCTACTTGAGATTCAGAGCTCTGTGGCTGTGGTTACTTGGTGGAGGCCTCCTGCATTCAAAAAAATTTTAAAAGCTCAAACAAACAAACAAACAAAACCAAACAAAACTGTATTGGTCTTTCAGAATATCCCGAAGTGTAATATCATTTGAAGTATACAGTTCTTTACCTAAAACACTTTCATCATGTCCAAGTGAACCTTTTAGATAATTAGATATTTGTGTCATTAGATTAGAAGGATATTTTTTTTCCTACTTCTAGAACTTTGATGTCCTTGGTAATAGAGGGTGTGGTGTGAAACATTGCCATCGTCAAGCAACTGCTTATAAGTGCTTCTGAGGACATGTTGGCTCTTGTGTCTTTAAAATTCTGTGAAAATATTCCTGCAGATGACAGCACTTAGGGATTATCCTCAGTATTTAGCAGAAACAATCTTATTTTGCCAGAAGCCTTTATCTTGACCTTCCAGATGTTATTAAAGGTTATGACTGCCAACCAAATTAAATTGAACTCCTTGGGGCAAGGTTCAGTTCTACTTCATTTAAAACCATGAGTGTTGCCAAAAAAGAGAATGTATCTGTTAGGGAAAATGATCCCCATAGTCACTATAGTCACTTTCCATAACAACACCTATGGTACTGCCTGTGCTTCTGCACTGACTGGGAAAGAAGTACGGAAGGGCCTGCATTTGTAATAATTCTGTCATTGCTTTTTCTGAAATGTTTGCAGCAACAGGAAAAAGAGTGTCCTGGGGAAAGTGAGCCATGGTCTAAAGGTCAGAGTTAAAGACTAATCAGAGTCAATGACCTCTGTTTTGTGAGGTTGTCTGATTTCTGTAGTAACTTTTACTTCACTTTAGCTTGCACACTGAGAATGTGCATCATGTGGCATAACCCTCAGCTTTTTCTCCTTTCCCTATGGCAGGAATGTCTTTGCTGTGTGTACTGCCTTTAATGAAGGGTCAAAGAATACAGTAAAGAAACCACTTAATGCTTTTGATCTCTAAGAAAAATGCTTGGCTCAGTGAAGTAGATTTTCTGTTGGGTGACTGACATGTAATTTCAAATATATTTATTACTCAAAAGGTACCTTCTCTTCACTTTCCTTCATGTATCAATTAAACATTTTTTTTAAATACTCATGTTTCAACACAGTCATGTAAGATGGGCCTCTGCCAGAGCCTCAGCCTGGTTAGAGGTGCTAAAGAAAGAATAATCTTACAAAGATGACAACACATAGACAAATGGCAGTGCATGGTATTTCATTCTGAAGACCTTGCCCTCAGAGGCTGTGAAGAGTATTTAAGCAGCTGCATTCAGCATCCCATTCAGCTTCTGAGAACAACCTTGTTCGGAATCTGTACTTTTCAATGGAGAACATCTGGGAAAGTTCCTATTTTAAAAGTCAGTGCAAGTTTATCACTGTTTAAGATAGAAAAGTCTTCTGAGACCCTGTCTTTTCTGATTAATTTTCACCTGAGCCCTGAAAGAAGTAACTGCTGTGAAAAGCTTGTACCAAAATTTCTGGTCAGGTCTTATATATTCAGGATGAAAAATTCGGTTTTCCTCTTTCGTTTTTCCCTGAATCTCCAAGTTTTGTTCCACTCATTTTTCCCCTTCTTTTACTGATCTTCTACAGGAAGGAAGTCAGGAGTCTTCAAATTATTTATAGATTTATAGATATTGAGGGGATGATTTATCTCTGCTTTCCTTACACACTCCTAGTCCTGTTGGGCTGAGTTCCTGATCCTGCTTTTATGGAAAGGCAGGGAAGAATTTTATACAGTAAAGGGCAGGGAGTTATCTGGAAAGCCTAAGCTTCACACTAGCTTCAATGAGAGCAAAGGCTCTCAAGGGCAACTCTTTTTCTCCCTCAAACTCACCCCCAATGAGGGTAGACTGAAGCTGATCAAATACTGTCTCTCTGTTGGACAGGGGTCCTACCATGCAGGAGTGCAGGAAGAACAGCCAGGAGCTAGAGAGATACATGGTGGAAAGGATCATGGTGAACAGCATGGCCAAGATAAGTAGTGCAAGATGGGAGGAGTGTAAGTGGAGTTAAGAGAAAGACTAGAAGAATTTGCCCAAAGAAGTTGTGGATTCTCCATCCCTGGAAGTGTTGTTCAAGGCCAGGCTGGATGGGGCTCTGAGCAAACTGGTTTAGTGAAAGGTGTCCCTGCCCCTGGTGGAGGGGGGCAGTTTGGAACTAAATGATCTTCAGAATTCCTTCCAACCCAAACCATTCCATGATTCTATGAAGTAAAAAATGGTAATAGGGAGAGATCCTTGGACACGGGGAAAAGGGAAGTGTCCCGACTATCTTCAAGGCAAAACAAGAGAATTCAGGGAACTACAGGCCAGTCAGCCTTATCTCAACTTATGAGATTATGCAATGCACACTGAAAGAATCTCATGGAAACAGAGACCAGGACACCAGGAGCCTGGACCAATCCAGAGAGATGACAGAGCTCCAAGGGTGCCACTAGAGGGCACCTCTACTCCAGGCCCAGGAGGTGGTTTGGCGACCCTGAGAAGAAGGCGGCAGAGGAGATGGAGCATCTCTGGGGCCTGCAGTGGCCAGTCAGACAGGGACCGTGGTGGCTTGCACCCAGCTGGGGCCACCTGCTAGTTTTATGGGACATGAAACAAGCAAGCTGCTGATTTTGGAAAACTTATTGCCTTAAATGCTGCCAGCTGATTAAGGAAGAATTTTACTTGAGGGGCCCCAGGTCATTTCCAGGCATCTGAAGCCTTCAACATCTGAAGCAGCATCCTGAACAGCTGCCCTGCACCTTGCTACTAGTCCTGGTGGCAGCTGAATGACTGAGTCACCGGGACTGCCAATCAGCTGCCTTGTCTCAGGCTGCCATATCTTCTTGTATATTCATTAGTAATCTGGAACAGTCCCCAGATCACATCCAATGACTGCCAGAGTCTTTTGAGCTGGGTCAGTCATTGCCTTTGCTCAGCTGGGGCTGGAGGTAGCTTGTGAGAAAGACGTTTGGACTTAGGGCTTCCCCTGGGAGCACGGGGGTGATGTGACAGTGGCTGATTATCTCTGCCTCCACTCAGCTGCGGAAAGTGCTGCACTCCCCGAGCCTTAGTGGTGACCAGTCCCTTGTCCCTCTGTTCAGGGGAATGTGGGGAAGAACATGTCAGAAGTTTCTAACCTGGCCTTATTGATGAGGACCCAGGTAGGGGTAACTGTCACCCCCATGACATTCAGTGAATTTTTGTTCCAAATCTGGGAAATTCTATGCAAAATGCTAACTGCTAAAATATCCTGTCTGCAGTATCAAGCAGTCTGAAGCCAATAGGAAAGAGATGAGCTATAGCTCTCCACCAGGAAGGGGACAGGGAGCAGGGAAGGGTACAGGAGTGCTTCAGCACTGACACACCAAATGGCCTCATGCAAGGAGCCTGTTGTGTCAGCCTGGACATAAAGGATGAGAGCTAGTCCAGCAGCACATCAGCCCAGCCCTACAGGGCAGCATGCCTATGGGAATCCATGTGTCCTCTCCAGCAGCTGGCACCTTGCAGTAACAGGAGGAAGTTCAAGAGGCCAAGAGAGGTGACCTAGAGCTCTCCAGTTTATCTGAGCAATGAGGATCTGTGAATGTAGGTGAACTGGAAATCTGTACATCAAGAGCTTGTGCTTGATTTTCTACTACAGATTTTCTCACTACAGTCCAAAACTTGGGGTTGAAAGTGTAAACTTATGTTAAATACTCTGATTTAGATATGTTAACATATCTTTAATGATTGTATCTGAAATATTCTTAGAACTGCAGCATACTTTGTATTGGATTGTACAATTGGATGTACAATGATTTCCAGAGCAGCTGTCGCAACCAAGTTTGAATTTAGATTGTCTCTTGAAGACAGATGAGGAGAAAGACATTAAAGATCTCTTTCTGTTTTTGAGAACTCACTTTTATAACATGCAGAGCAACTAATGTCCTATGCTTTAGTATTTAGTATATATAGTAATCTATATATAATCATATATTTAATAATATTCTTTGCCTACTCATTTTAATTTATTTAATATGACCATATTTTAATAAAAGTTGAAAGATGAAAGTAATAAATTCTCACTCACTTGAATCCACGGTACTTAGAAATTTGCCACATATATTCAGTGCTGTGCTCACAATCAAGTCAAAGTTCCCCCTGGAATCCAGGGAATAAAGTGACTGGGGCCTTAGGCAAGGGTTTGTACATTGTAGGACTGGGACCTGTACTGACTCAGCTCTTCTGAGCTTGGCTTGAACATGGCTTCTTCTTCAGCATCCCCGTCATGTTTGTGTTTTTTAAAATCTGGAGATAACAAACTGGAAAACTCCATATATTGCTTGTTTTCATAACAAAAAGCAGAAAAATATATTTACATCTTAGTAAAATTTGCACTTAAGATAAACAGTCATTTAATGGAGAAACATTTAGTACAAGAGAAAAGAAAATTACAAGTGTGATAAGGAGGTTATAGCTGTTGATTTTCAGCTGTTGTTGGGAGATAAATGAAAGAAGTGTTTCTCAAAAAGATACCATACCTAAAGAATATAAAGAATTACTAATGACCTTTGAAAGAAGTTTGCAGATTCTCTGTGAGGTTTCCAGGAATAATCAACACAACTGTCAGTAGTTCAGCTGCCTGAAAGATGAGCATAAACTCAGCAAAAATTACTTTGAAGTGTACCCAGGTGAAATGTGCTAGATATGGATTGCATTTAGGGAAGCCATTTGTTTCCCAAACTTCACAAAACCTTTTTATCCCATCAAAGCAGGAGACAAAAGTAGGCCTCTTAACAAACTTTTATTATAGCAGCATCTGGCATGGTAACCAAGTGCCTTAATTACCATGCCAAGAAGGAGCCTGTTGTTTAATTTCTGATTTTCTGTTTACATAATTCACAAGTTCCCTGAGGAGTGTCTAGTTTCATTGCTGTTCTTCTGTGTCAGGCCATGCTTACTGTTTGCTGTCAATTCACATATGTAATTGTCCTTGGAAATTCCTTTAGCTCTCAGAGGTTTAAGTTTGAAAATCTTGTCATTTATGTAGTTTCTCACAGGAAAGAAATTATCATGATTGTTGAATAACATACAGCAATGGTTGTGCTCAGCTAAATCATGGGCTTTAACTCTTGAGGCATTGAAATGATCTAGATGGGATTATTTTAGGATTAATATATATCAGCAGAAAAATCCATGTGATAAAAAGTCAGTTTTGGTGACACTTTTGAAGAAATTTCAGGGGAAGAGATCTGCAGCAGGCAGATATTTCTGCTTAAAACTGGAGAGGGAGTGTTGGAATAGGTGATAGTACATTGGTATCTGACTGGAACGAGAGGAATCAGGTTTCTGGTTCTGGCTCACATAAAAACGGAAATGGCTGTACCAAGGCAGAGTCTTCCAGAGAAGACAGAGGCTGAGAAGTGGCCATGTGGATATGGCAGTTTCTGCACAAATGAGCATGGTGGAGCAGTAGCTTGAGCATGGATCTCTGATCCAGAATATTTTTGTTAAATCTTCAAGTCTACACTGAGGGCATATGTCTTAGGTAGGAAGTCCTGGGTCCTTCTTTCAGAACCAGCCTGTCCAAGTCTCACTCCCACCTGCTTTATATCCGAGTTTTACCTTTTGTATGGACATCTTCTGCAGAGAAGATGACTATTTTCCCTTTTTTCCTTACTTCTCTATCCAGATTACAAGGCAGAAGGTGGTCCACACCCTGGAGGACTTGTTTATTTTTTGTGTCTGGACTTACGAAAAGGTTTGCACATAAAGAAAAGAAACTACCTGGGGTCTAGCTTGGTAGAAGCAAGTGGTGATATCACTACAAAAAATGGATATCAGCTCCCCAAGCAAATCTATAAACAAGGCAGGAGTTCTGGGGGAGTTAATAAGTTGTGTGCATCTTGTTGGTCTCTTTGAAGAGTCAGATGGCTGTGGATCTGATTTCAGCTTGAGGCTTCAGGTTTGGATTGGTTTTTCCCCCTGAACCAGGAGAACAGGCTGTAATGAATACCTGAGTTTGTCCTGAGGTCTAAGCTGCAGCTCAAGACAGGTCTTTGGAAGGGATTTGCCTTATGGTACCTGCCGTGTCAAGTAAAGACAGGCTACCATCTCTGCAGCTTCCAGGGAACAAAGGGAAAATCAAAGCACCTTAGAGATGAATCTTGTAAAGGATTGAATAAGGTGGGCCTAAACTTTTTGCCTCATGGCCTATAACATCTCAGCTTTCTGAGATCTCATTGTGGGTCTACCAGGAAACTGAGATCCATTTCAGGCCAGAAGGAAACAGCATGCTAGAAATTGTAAATTCTGGAAGTGCTAATAGCAGCCATTTAGAGCAAATCTGATCAGGCCTTGAAGTTTCTTGCTTAAGCTCATGCTTTCTACTTGCTAAAGTGTCCAGTTTGAAACTCACTAGTTCACAACGAAGCTGTGGAAGAGCAAGCCTAGGAGTTCACTCTTGGCACACTGCTTCTGCACACACAGTGCTAGCAAAAGTTTGAGCTGTCTGGATGGGCAAGGGAAGAGAACCTCTTCCACATCATGATATTTGATGCCACATGCATCTGAACCAGGTAGAGAGGGCAGTGACTGCACTCTGGTTGGCCAGCCTGGCCCAAGTGCTCCCTTTCACATGGGATGCACATTGCCTATGTGCATTCCTGTGCCTGCACTGGGAAGTGCAGTACAGGATTCGCACAGGTAGCTGGCCCCCCTTCCTGCCCGGACTCCTTTTGTCTTATGAGATGTTCCACTATATGTTAACACCAGGTCAGGGAGTCTTCGTAACTAATTTTGTTCAACTGGCACAGACTTGGAATGGTTCTAACATAGTCTCAACCATTTGCAGGATTACACTGAAATGCAATTTTTTTCTGCTAGGGCAAAGTTCATTGTCTTATTTTAGAAAAAGAGTGAGACAGGTGCTCTCTGCAAGCATATTTAATAAAGCCCCTTGATTGCTCTGAATTATGTATGGTAATTATCTTGTTATATAATTAGAAGCTCTTATATATACTTTCCTTAAAATTGTTGCTTTGATGTTGTACTTGGGCGTCTGTATTACTTTGTGGGATATAGTCCAAAGCTGTCTGGATACATTCCAAGATTACTAATGCATAGACATATTTGCAAAACAGGGCTTTTAAAGCTGAGCAAACATGGGTTAAAGTTTTTTCCTGGCACTCTGTTTAAAGTTTTTGAATTTAAAACACTGATTGGTATAGTATTTTTTGCCAAATTTGTTCAATAATCAGTGATAGTAGCAAACAGTTTCCCTTTCTCCAGTAAGGGAAAAAAAAGCCCTGAAGGTTCATCTGGAATATGTTCACCTGTGGGAGAACATATGTAGGTGGAAATTTTGGGGTCCTCTTGGCTTTAAAAAGAATATCTTGGAAAATCTCAGACAAATTAAACTGTTCAGCTGCACTCTGGTAGTTTACAGAGGAGAAGCCAAATTTCTACACATGAAAGTTACCTCTTCCAAAAAGTAAGATAACTTCTATGGGCACAAGGTGCAGGTTTTCATCCAGGACAGCTTATTTGTACTGAAAACTGAAACAGTATTTACATCTCAGTGCAAATAGGGCTTCAATTACAAAGAAACAAGATCACTCCCTTCCAGCTGGTTAATCCCAGAAAGTTTCTGAAATATAAAATGATCAATAGATGAGTTTTGTACAAGATAACACATACCAAATAAAGAAACAGAAAAAATAAAAAGTAAAAGAACATATGCCCTGGAATAAAACTCACCAAATACATGCCTTTTTAAATCAATATTTTATGGGGACAATTCTGCATACAAAATTCAGTTTCAATGACTTAACATATGGAATGAATTAATCATTGAAAGTGGTACTCTGAGTGGTGGATAAGTGGGGAAAAAAAGTATTTTTCAGCAATTATTGGAATTTTAATTTTTGTGGTTTTAGAGAAGAAGAAAAAATATTTGGTAAGAAAAAGACAATAGGCATAATCTTAAATCATGCACTAAATAGATGTTTTGTTTTTAGAGAAGGAAATCAGCCCTTAGTCCATGCAATTATCCATGTACTCTTAATGCTATTGTGTTGCTCATGTCTGCATTTAAAGTGTTCAGTGAAAAACTGATGCCACCTTTGATCTGCTTTTGAGCCATTGCTCCAGAATGTAGTATTTTCCCTCTACACTGCTAGTAATATTTATTATTATTTGGAATCATTTTCCTTGTACTGAAATTTCATTAGAAGTGTTTCTTAATAAAATGAAGAGCTACTGAGTAACCTGGACAGCAGAGAGGAATTTTAATCCTCCTCTTTGCATGTCACTCACAACATTAGAATAGTTTTCCTGTTATTGCGTGGCATAATTAAAGTTATACTCCACCCTTTTTCTATAAAGTTCACAAAGCACAGCCTCTGAAATCCCACAAGCTCTTTCAGGAAAAATAGGAAATTTGAGAATAAACATTCACAATTTATTTTTAAGTAAAATTAATCCAAGCCAGGCATGAGAAACTCAGAACCTCTTGGGTCAACCAGTTCTACATTGCCAACAAGCAAACTAGCAACATACCCATGGAAAACTATAATTTGCAGATCATCCTTCTATCCCTGTGGTCAAAGCAATAATTTTGATTTTAGGTAGATAAGTACTTGTGTGCTCTGAGACCTGACCCTAGCCTAGCCCAGAAAAATCCCAGCCCTTTAAAAGAGATCACCAGAAACCAGTCGAAACCAGCGGCTTCAAATAACTTACATAAATGGAACAGAGTGGAACAGGAGGAAGAGGGGGTGGATGCAACAGGGAGATGGCCAAAGGGAGAGATGACGGCAGATGGAGTCTATTATTTTTTAGCAGCAAATAAAATCACAAGGGAGTGGAAGCATGGTGAGAGACGTGAAGATTTATAGTGATCACCCTGGTCCTGGTGCCCTGTGAGGAGCAGCGGGTGCTCTGATCAGCCCAGGGAACATGGTCATGCCTGCCAATGATGCACCAGATGAACCAGATAAGGTCAGTCACTCCCACAGAGGACAGACATCGGAGCCTTTCTTCTTAGACACAAGGGAAAGCATGGGGAAGAGGGAGGGATATGGCTCACTGCTAACCAAATCAGAAAGTTCCTTAGAGAATTTTTGTAATGTTCCAGGCAAAGGCAGCCGCCAACTCCAGAGTACCATGCTAGGTAAATAGGAAAGAGCAAAATTATAAGTGTAAGACTAGTTTTCACTTATGTCAAATAAAGTGTCTGTACATGTAAACCTCCTGCCAAGCCTTGATTTGCAATAAGAGCTGACCTGATTTCCAAGGGTCTTTATTCAAACACTGACTGGACACCCAAGCTGGAAACCTGTATTATTAATTCAGATTTGTTAAAACATATTGCTCCCCTCCCAAATGATGACTCAGTAGAAAACTTTAGGTATGCAGCATCTTACTGGAAGGAGGGAAAGGAATTGGGATAACACACAAGAAAAATAGCACCAAACCAAGCTCCAAATTACAAGCTCAGTGATAAGGCTGTCTTTTCAGTGGAGCTCTATTAGAGGGAATGATATGCTCCCCTCTTGAAGACCTCCAGAATCCCAAAGGATTCTTCTTGCTATGAAGGCAGATGTTGGGTACAGTGTCCCCAGTAGCATTACAGCTGGCTCTGCGGAGCTGCGTTTGACCCCATCCCACCGTGCCTCTGCTGTGGTCCTTCCGGAGAGCCTCCCAAGCAGTTCCTCACAAGGTACCTCAGCAATGGTAACCCCTTAACAAATCTGCCATTGCTGGCTGGCATCTCGTAAGAGGAGAGGGGAGCCCTGATGTCCCTCTTGCCTCATCTGCAGCTTCTAGGCTGCAATCCATCACTCAACAGAGATGCTTTGAACAGGTTTTTTTCACAACATAAATGTAACATTTGTAATGATTTCAACTTTCTGACGAGTCTGTTGTTACCAGCAGCACTCCAAATACTGTACGAGGTGACTGTAAATCAGGCATGTCTAAGCTTGCTCATTGGTTTCTCCACCTGAGTGTTTCACTTCTGCATTAGATGCCACCAGAGTACCTGCCTTTTTGGCTTTTTAGATATCAGTAGTCATCTGGGAGAGAATACCTTTCTATTTTGCCTCAGGGCAGCAGGCTTGCATGTCATAGGATCTTGTTTCTTTTATTGACCTACAGCTAAAATTGCAGCCAACTGCTGCGGTGATTAACTTTTGGGCTTAATTCTATGCTTATTTCTATAAAACCTGGAGAAGCAGTTGGAGAAGTATTGGTGCAAGCCTTCAGGAAAAAAAAAGAAATCAAGCCAAACAAAAACAAGCTGTGTGTCTCAGGTAAAGGAGAAATTCCACCACTGTGTTTGAACAAGTAAATCTGTTGTGCTCATTGCAACTCTTCTCTGTCTTCTTCCTTTTTTTTTTTTTTTTTTTAACCCTAAAAATTGAGCTATTCACAGCAGGCATAAAAATTAAATGCATAAGAGACTGTCGGAAGCTCATGGGTGCAATGATCTTCATAATCCTGTGTCCATTGCAGAGGTGATTGTATCTTACAGGGAAAAAGACAGTCTCATCAAGTATGAGAGATCTGAATGATAGAGGGTTTGCAGGTCAAATATAAACACATTGTGCAGGCAAAGGCTTGCATTAGAGCAAAGTGATTCCTTGGCTCTCCTCTCACCCTAACCACCCCCAAGGCTGGGCACCAACACAGGGTTTACAGTCGTGAGATGCATGTGGGATCAGATATACGCTGGTCTAGTCAGTTCCAGGGGTTCCAAGTTCCATGGGGGCAAGGTAGGAAGACAATACTTCAGTCTTGTGGATCTGAGTACAAGATACCCACCTGGGTGGGGTCACACAAGGTCAAGCAAGATGTCACTGATATTGAAGTACAAACCAGATCTTTCCAGTCAAGTCTCCCCACTTCATCCCTTGCAACACAAGCAATCTTTTTAATGGTTTCTTGTACATTCCTGATGTGCAAATCTCCTGACAGGTATGACAGGACAAACACCCTCTTCCTGGTCATGACAAACCTTAATTTTGAGATGTGTGCAGCTCCCACAGCGCAAAGAGGTAGGACTCCTTGTGCCTGGGTTATTATACACTCAGCACAGCAATCTTAGTGCACTAGTTGGGTCATCTAGGAGACTACCTATTTTCATTCAAAAAAAGACACTGATGGAATGTGAATCATGCTCTAAATATTGATGAGACTGTTGGAGTATAGACACCTTGCTGACATGTAGACATCATCACTGTAAATATCTGAAGTTTAGTGAAATCAGTCCATCCAGCACCTGTTTAACATAGTCCTCAGACTGTGGTCCCTATAACAGAGTACTCCTGAGAATCTACTGGGTGACTGGGGAACTTGTTTATCATATAGACTAAGAATAAAAATTTCTTTATTGATCTTTGTCTTGAAATTACAAGTTTCTTTGAGCTCTTTTGTCTCTCCCATTTGCACACCCTCCCTCCCTCTCCACAAAATGCATACACACTCAAACCTTGCGTACACACAGAGAAAATGAGTGTATGTCAGCCTGAGGGCTAAGTTAATGTTCCTTGCATACAGTGCCCTTTTGGAAATAGGAATGGAAAATTTCAATGAGCCACTACAGACTCAAGTCTTTCTCGCTTGTTGAATGCAAGTCTAATCACAAATAACCTGGAACACTTTTCGACTTGTTGAGAATACCTGTGGGTGTGGTTGTAATACGTTTAATGTGTGCGTTAGGGAGACTTAGTAAGTTTTTAAGCTGCAAGTTTGCCAGGACAGATTCATCTTGATTCTCCTCAAATTTCATTAATGATGTTTATAATAGTCAATAAATTATATGAATATTCTTCAAGAAAAATGCATCAGCAAACATACCACCGATGCTAAATGTCTCAGTTACAAATACTGACGTCTAAAGCCTCTGCAGTGTCTTAAATGGCTGGATCACATACATCATAGTGTAGTACAGTGTTTGGGGGCATCTTTCTTTCTAAACTCCTTAGATAATAAATAAATAAAAGGTACAGTAAAGGCAACTGATGCGGAGCCTGCTGCAGACTGCCTCTCTGCATGATCTGTCCCCACCCCTTCCGTTTGGGATGACTCTAGAGCAAAGCCTCTCCTCCTCACTTCCCAATCCCAAAATCTGCAGAAGAGTTGAAGAGCAACTGAAAACTGGATGGGCAGCACCAGGAGCAAAACTGTCAGCAAGAACTGGTTTTCTTCTTTTTCTGTTTAGAGCAATCTAGCTGGTGTCTCACTGAGCAGAAGAAGCTAGCTGGGCTGAACCAGGATCCTGCACTCCAGGTATGTGAAGGCAAACTGGTCCATACAGACTGAGACAGCTAAAAATGATAAATGCTTTTACCTGTGCTAAAGGGAAAATCTGAAATTGCTAAGCAAGTAGATAGAGCTCTTTGAAAAGAAATTAAACAATCAGCAAAAACTACTTCTTTAAAAAGAGACTATTATTTTGATTTAAGTAAAAAATTGCACAAAGACAAGGATCAAGGGGCAGATAAGATAAAGGCTGTCAACTTTGGGAAAGACTGAATTTCATTTTGAGTCTTTGCTACAAGCTGTGGCACAGCAATAGTTCTGAGGACACTGATTATTTATGTTCATCAAGTAGCAAGTTCACATTAAAGAACCGTAATAATTTTTTTTTGCCCTTATGGTAATGAATTTCCATTCTTTTCCTTGTTTGGTCCATTGAGCCCTTTGCATTGAAATGAAATGCTGCTGTAGCTTAAAATGTTATCGCTTGACCCAGGAAAAGGGCAGAGATGTCACATCTTGGCATCAGTAGTCCAAGGTCCTGCCAAACAGCACAGCACTTTGAGATCACATGTTCATACTCACTGTCTGAGAAGTGGAGGTTGTCCTTAGCAGGATCTTTGCCTCGGTTTAACCTGATTGGTTTTAAAAACAATTTTAACCTCACTTTCCAAGTAAAGATTTGTTATGTAATTTTTGCTCCTAGAAATGCAGTAGTTCAGGTCTGTCCTACCACCTTTGGTAGAGCCCACCTTTGCATTGTATAAATAATTCCCGCCAGTTTTTAGATTATTTGCATGAAAGCTGAATGATATGAAGACACTCAAGGAAGAGCAGGACTCACTGGAAAGAAGGAAAAGCTCTAAGAAGGCTTTCTCTTAAGGAGCAGTAGGATGACACAAGATTCATCAATATCTGTGGTTTTCCCCATTATCAGCCATCACGTTTCTCCTGCTCCCAGCAGGCCCTGTATCTCCTCTGCTGGAGCTCAGTGATGAGGAGGGGGGCATAAAGGCGAGATGCTGCCTGCTTGGAACTGTGCCACAGGGAAAGCAGGAAAAGGAAAAGTGTAATGGCTGAAATTGGTGGGAAGAGGGAATGAGGTGAGACTGGAAATATCCTGGCAAGTTGCTTTGCCACACCACACTGCGTGGGACAAAGCAGGCAGGAGCAAATAAAGCTTCTGACTGAACAGGATCCCATCAAACTTCTAAGCGGTTCAGGTGTGGCTGACTATTTACTGACGTTCTCCATTGCCTGGTGCCTGGAAAAGGGCCAGCTGGCCCGGCCTCAGTCAGCATAGGCCAAAGAAATGGTTTCTGGGAAGCTACTGATGGATAGGGAGTATGCTGGTTCACAACTATTTGCATAGCTTAATGCCTCCTAAACACCACTTCCTTGAAGGGGACACCATAGGTTGTGCCCTTCTGAACAAGAATGCGGTGGAGTAAGACTGTGGCTGCCATCTCAGAAGGCAGCAGTGTTAGCTATCTTTGAGAGTGCCTATGGTTTTGCCAGGCAGCCTCCTGTACTTCAACAAGCTCATTCATCTTAGGTTATAAGAGAGGTAGGAAGCACTTTTGTATGAACAGATCTCTCTCAAGCATTTTCAGGCATTTCAAGTATTTAAGGGGGCTTAGAATAGGAGATAATCTCCCATGAGTGTCACAACTTCTACTTTCATACAATGCCAAAACAATCAAGGTTTTCATTCTGAAGATTGGGCTATTTCATGCTTCTTAGCACCAAGTCTGACATTCAGATATTGGGAAAGGTGAGATAACAACACATGTAATCAATTCTCAGTTATCAGCATGGGGGATTAGTGATGATGAGAGATAATGTCTCATGGCTTTAATCTGAATGGGTTTGATTAGAGCAGTAAAGACATGTCTGCCCAGTTCCTGTACGTCTACACCACTATCAGTCAGGGGTTATGGTTGTAATCAAGTGTATTTGCTCAAACTCAGTGCTGGCCCTGCAGATCTGGTGAGAGCAGCCCCAGGGTTGGGAGAGGATGGAGAAGAACAGCATCTGTACACTATGTCTTGGGGAGGATGATTATCTTGGGTATAAAGCAGTCTAAATGCACATAAAATTTGGATTCTTTTATTGATCCAGAGTGAATCATGCAAACTAAGAAGTGCTGTGCACGACATAAGCAAATGGTGAGTCTCTGTGGCATCAGAGTTCTTCCGGAGTCTGTCCATAACATGGTTCCAAAGGTGTCTAGTGTATTGCCTAGGCAAAATTTCCCATTACTCTGTGAAATGTAGCCCTCTGCTGCTCTAGTTAATGGAGAGCTGAGGAAGGCATGTATTTTTACAGGAATTTGCTGCTCTTCCATGAAGATTAGATGGTTTTACGAAATACATGTTACAATGTAAACTAAAACTGGAGGTTGATGTAGAAATGATGAAGCAGAGACAGTCATAATGTATATGCCTGTGTACTGCACCCCCAAGGACAGTTTCAAAGTCAGCACATGACTAGGAAATGCTACTATTATCACTGCTCCTGCAGACTTAATTGGATTGCTTGTGTAGATGCATTGTAACACCACTTTTAATTACAGGATCACAATCTACTTTTTGCTCGGAGTCCATTCCAAGCTCTTGACACAGAGAGTCAGAACAACTTTTGACTTTAATCTGTCTAGCACATCTACTGGTTCATTGTCTCTAATTGCTACTTTTGGAGAAGGGACAAAACCAAATACTGTCAAATATTCTGAATGAGGCATGCACATATGCTTTTCTTGCAATCCCTTTCAAGGCCATAGGGGCACACAGCATTGGAATCTAGTTTACAAATCCATACTGCAGCTCTTTTCTAACTTCTCCCAGAACAATCTTTTTTAACAAATCATTTTTACACTCTTGCTGTCTTTTTCTTTTTTTTTTTTTTTTTTTTTTAGGTTTTCAAATGGCTGATCCTTTTCTATATAATACTGGAGAAAGGTCTCACTATGGGTGCCTCGGACATGAAGTACAAATTGAGTACCTCAAGGCATATATTTGTAGACCATCTTTTTTCACGGACAAAGCTGTGATCGTGGTTCATGATGTATTTGGATGGCGGTTCCCAGATATTAGATACATAGTTGATTTGATGGCAGGTCATGGATATATGTAAGCAACTTTCTTTCCTATCTTCACCTTAAATGCACTGATAGATCACCAGGCCCAAAGCTAGGCATGGCATATGTTGTTTCCAATATACAGAAGGCATCCATGCAGTTTCAGTCTGAGCACATTAAAAAGAAAATGGACAAAACATTTCCACAGAGCCACCAAAGATACTAAAACTGACCCAGGAAAAATGGCTACCTGAGCACAAAGGCACAAGGACTCTTGAAGTGCCTGTGTTTGTGCTTACAAAGCAGCGTGGGTGATCCAAAGAGAAACAGCTATTTTAAGCTTTTCAGAACCAAACCTTTTGAACATTTGCCTTAGCTTGTAACAGCAAGCACATATACATATGTGTTTATATAGAATCAGGAGGTTTGTTCAATCCCTTTCCTTTTGTATGAAGAGTGTCTAAAGAAACAATGAGCATTTATTTGTGTCTTTTTTTTTTTTTTCCATACAAAGACATATACTTTTATGTCTTCTGATTAGCAGAATAGGATGAGTAAAACATGATTCAGACCGTAATCATGTAGATGTGTACCCTAGACTAGAAGATATTAGGAGCTATTTAGACATCCACAGATTCAATGAAAATTGACTGAATTCCATATCTCACACAGAACCATCTGCCCAGACTTCTTCAAGGGGACAGAACCCTGGAAATCTACTGATCACTGGGTTGACTTTCCTGACTGGATGAAAAGTCATGATCCTATGAAAGTAGACAAGTAAGACACATATTTGTACTTGAACTTTAAAAAGCATCTAGCAAACAAGGGGAATTTATATGAAATGTTAGAAGTGGCACCTCACAGCAGGGCAAGCTGGCTGCACAACCACAGTTCTGGGTGATTCTTCTGTGGTTCTGGGCACTGTCTTGGCTGGGATTTGAAAAGGATCATCAGCTCTTCCCATCACTGCTTATTGTCCAAATATTGTTTTCCTAGGCCCTTTTCTAACTATGTTATACTGGCCACACAGGCTCACAGTGTTTCACAGACAATAAAATAACCAGCACTCTCACCCACAAGGGCTGATTCAGTCCCCAGTTCCTCAAGACAAAGAAGAAAAATCTTCAACAACTGCAAATACTACCTGCCAGTTGTCATGTGCCCATCTTGCTTTCTACCTTGTAGATTATGAAAGGTACTGATGAGATTCTCCTGATCAGCACTACATAAAAATTTGCTAGGCTGACCAAAACCTAAGATACTTCTGATCAACAGTACTATTTTTTTCAGTGTGAAATAGAGGGGTTGTTATCAGCCTAACAGTGCCAGTCACAAGGCTTCCCTGAATTATGGGAGGCATTACAGTTTCTTCTTCATCCCTTACCACAGCTCAAAACTTTAGAAGATGATAGTGAGGCAATGACACCTTATTACTCAGCTACCATCCTGGATGCCACAAGTGTTCTTCTGACCATGTCCAGACATTCCAGCAGCTACATCTTCAATGTCTCTCAGCAAAGTTTTTGACCATCCAATTGCAGAAGCTGTGAGCAAACTTTTAAAAAGATAAGAGAGTTAACAATTGTAAAAAGTCCCGCTCCAAAGAGGAGCAGATATGTGGATGCTGTGTTAAAAAATAAAGATTGCAGGACACGCCTTTGCTGTCTACTGAGGGTTCACTTGTAGGTGAACATTCCAGTTCGGATCCATTGCTTTCAGAGAACATGGAATCCAACATACCCATGACTTTCTTAGTACCCTTTCAAACACACCAAATCTGAGAGAGCATGGACACAGGCCTAGGACACAATGTCCTCTTCATGTCACTCTCATACTGGGGTTTTTTAGTCAGCCTTACCAAATCTGAATGACCATACAACTCTATCTAATGTTTGAAAATCTAGTTAATAGTTTATACAGTCTGTGTTTAAACTTAATTTAAAACTCTGTAGGTAATGAAGAAAATAAAATAAAATTATTGAGACCTAAGAAGTCATCAGTTAAAAAAAATATTTTTTGTGAACTACAATGAAAATATTTTTCATTTTTTTTCTCATTACACCTCAAGCAAAAGCTATTTTTTAAGAATAGTAGTTACTGACAGTGTAATTTTGACTAATTGTTACTTAGCATAACATTCTTGCATGTGGCCTTGGTAGGATATTTTAGTATTAATGTGTGCATCAGGAATGACATAGGAAAAATCTTTATCTAAATAGGTGAACTCTGTAGAGATAGTACAGTGAAGCTTATCTATTCCTACAGTCCATAAAGCAAGATGTTGTTCTACTTGCAGATATGTCTTTAGTTGTCCTGTCCTAGACAAAGTAATACAAATAAAAATTTACTGATTTTGAAAACAGAGGAGCAGGTGACAATTCAGGTAAGTATTTAAGTGCCTACAGCTGTACTTCTCTAAACTAGGACCAGAGATGTTAACACTCATTTAACAAAAGAAGCCACTACTCTGGCTTGAAATGTGCTTTTTTTAAAGTGATCTCTGTTTTAAATGATTGGAGGTGCAGACACAGAAAAAATATTATGTATGTCTTGTAATTTACTTCTTAAATTGTTAAGCATTGGTTCTGCAATAGATTCCTTAGTTTACTTTTGTTTATATGTCTTAGGGAAGCTGATGTTGTCTTGAAGTATCTAAAGGAACAATGCGGTGCAAAGAAGATTGGTATCGTTGGGTTTTCCTGGGGTGGAATGGCAGTACATCACTTGATGCTGAAAAATCCTCAATTAACCGCTGGGGTGTCCCTCTATGGTAGTGTAGAACACATGAAAACTTACTTGGGTTCTCATGACTATACATAGTTGGTAATTCTACTCATTGCTTTGTAACAATCTCTATAAATACTCAACTCAAAGGTGAGTTGCAGATTTTAATTATAGTTATTTCAGCAATAGGCTACATTGGTGTAAAAATTTTAAGAATACTGTAAACAAGAAACAAATTAATTCCTTGTTTTGGCACCTGGAGAGAAGGGAAATATGCTTTCCAAATGTTTTCTCTTCATCCAAATAGCCACTGTCCTTATCTAAGTAATGTACCTAATGAGTAAACTTAAATAGAAATTTTGTCTTTTAATTTTCTATTTATCTTGCAGGAATGCTAACCTCACTAATAGACTGTTTCTCAAAACATTATAGGAATAGTTAGAGACTCTGAAGAGAGATACAGTTTACTAAATCCCACATTTTTCATTTTTGGTGAGAAAGACCACACCATTTCTTTGGATCAGGTAAGTTGTTGCTCCGGAAAGACTTCTCCTTTTCCCATAGTTTGTTTATCCCACACAGAAATTCTTGTTAGAAACCATTTTCAGATACAAAAAATTAGACAGGTTGAATGGTTCTGTTTATATTTCAACTTCCCTCCTATTTGTTTAGGTTATTCAAAGCTTCCTTTTTGAGGCGGGAAACACAGTAAAGAACAGTCATGAGCTTTGGAGTGGCTAGATAAGCAGAGCGTTAAAACTGGGCGGGGATATCCAGCTTGGTATAAGCCCAGCATCTCAAAATCTTGTATGCTACTGCTATGGCTGAGAAATCAGGTAGTTAAACCACTGAATCTGGACACTGAAGGGGAGAAAAAAAAAAAGCAGTTTTGGCTGCTTTCTGAAGTTCAGTAACTGAACTTTCTGATGATGAGGACCAATGAGTAATTGCTTTTGCTACAAGACAAACTGAACTGTGTCAAAAGAGCAAGTATGAATTTTAGGTGAGATAATAACAACTTGTAGACTCAAATGTTTTGACTCCTGGCTGCCATCTATGTTCTGAAATAACCCCTACTGCAAGCATATGTGAGAGGCTAAGTATATGGGTAGGAAACTGGTGCCCTCTTCTGTGCATAAACTCTTTTACTTCAGTGACAAGGATAATGCACCACCTCTAGCACAGCTTGTTTTTTAGGGTAGCACTGACTGGAGAACTGGCAGTGTTCTCTGGGAATGTAGAAGTCATTCAATATTTAGGTCTAACTGCACTAGCCAGCATGTTAATCTATACCTCCTATGTGCCTCCTTCACATAGGAAAACAAATCCTTCACTCCCTGTCCTCATTTTATGATGAATATGTCTTTTTCCCAGAGGCACAATTTTGACAAATGCATCTCTTCTGTCATGTGTTACACATTGAAACCACACCTTTTTCTCCTGAAGCTTTCTTTCTGTACAGGTAGTGTAAGGAAAAGTTCCTGCACTAAAAAAAAATTCCAAAAATGCATAGTTTTCTGCACTGAAAAAAAGGCTCTGTATGAAAAGACCCCAAAACCAACAAAACCTCATGAAATAAATCAGAGTACCCTCTCTAATCTGCGCAATGGATAGAAGTGTAGAAGTAAACTTGGGGGGCAAAATAAGTGTTAATTCTTCCATTTTCTGACTTTTAATGGAAATAAGCACAAACTGTGCCAGAAAATGTATATGGTGAAGAAACACAGGATTAGTACTTTTCATATAAACATGTGTGAACTACTCACCAAAACAATGTGCAGGAGCAATGTCTTTCTGTTGTTCAGTAAACAAAAAAAAAAAAAAAAGCCCTCCATATTTTCTTAAACCCTGTCAGTAAGCCTATCAAAATATTTTGGACTGATGCTCACTAACGTTTATGGAATATGTTCTCCCAAGATCAGAGCTTACAGTGTAGATTACAAGCCTAAGAACAATAACATGCCTTTTCCTTTATGGCAATGAGATTTACCAAAGCATCTTTTCTGCAATTGTTGAGGTTCTCAGACTCATTCATACCAAAAAAAA
Organism: Lanius collurio; assembly: GCA_020086605.1. NCBI lineage: Eukaryota > Metazoa > Chordata > Aves > Passeriformes > Laniidae > Lanius > Lanius collurio. Next base: position 4,790,358 of record JACBWW010000011.1, on the reverse strand, counting down.
AAAAAAAAAAAAAAAAAAAGTTTGGTCTTACATCCAAAGAGGCATTTTCTCTATGAGAAACATAAAATTTGGCAAACTTAAAAAAACGCCCCATAATGTAATGGAAAAAATGCCTTTTTTTTTACAGATCTTCTTATTGGAGGACAAGCTGAAACAGTACTGTAAAGTTCCATATAAAATTAAAGTTTATCCTGGGCAAGTTCATGGGTTTGCACAACTGAAGCCAGAAGATATGAAACCTGAAGATAAACCTTATATTGAAGAAGCTAGAAGGGATATGATTGATTGGATCAAAATGTTTGTTTGACAATAGCTGAAAAGGAATGCTAGGCTTCAAGATCAGTGATGGATTTAACTTGAGAGAAGAAAATAGACAAGGGAAAAATATTTTGAAAATTGTCACAAACTGAAATAGTTACATTTTAATTTATAGCTCTAAATTATTGTTTACAATATTTACAGAAGATTGTGAAATAAAAGTTGGACTAAAGGATGAATAGGCATGAACATTTTTTTTTAAAATTTTCTCGCTTTTTATTTACTTCATTATTTTACATTATGACCTTGATAGTAACGATAGTGTTTATCCATTTGCCTTTGCTAGTGATCATAACTTCATCATGACTTTACTTGAGTAATTTCAGGCTTTATTTTGATATGATGTTTGGTGGTCATAGGTGTTCACATGGAAGTACCCTGCATTTGCATACAGACCTTTTCTTTTATTATCTATAAAGTATTTTTCTCATCTGTGCTGGGCAAAATTTCCCAATATTTCCTGAAACAATCACTTGGCTATACTAAGGAGTTAGGAAGGAATGATATTGTTAGGTGACACTCTCCAGGTATTCCCTTGGTGATATTAAGAAGGGTATTTCTAGTATTCCTTCATCAACATCAAGAAAAAACATAAATAGTGCCTCCTGTGGAAGTTACCCAGACATAAACACTGCAGAAACAGTGGGTTTGTTGTCGTGGTCTAAATTGTGGTGATCAGGCATAGGGCTCACTCAATCCTGATTACTTTTGCTTCATGTGATATCTTTGTTCCTCTCTCAAGTTCTTCCCCTTTATGACCCTTATATCTTCCCAATAACATAATGTATAAACAAAAATAAGCATCCCCACGTACAAGCTAGCTTTGTGTAGTTTTTTTATTTCGCTGCCTTGGTAATGACTTGGCAACTGGAGTTTACTCAGAGATTCTCTATGGAACCCATGGCCTTTTTATTTTCTACATCTGTCAGTTTCTCACCCTTTCACCTTGTTAATGTTGCCATTAAGTTAAGGCTAGCTAGCTAGATTAATGTGAATTTCCCTTTGATAGCAGGAATTTCTGGCAGTTTCACACGTTGCTCTCCTATCAGTGCAACTGTATGGTCATGGCATGCTGGTTGTCCACACACCTCAACAGACCGAGCACGTTAAACAGTACTTGCTCCATGAGCCTCTTAAAAGGGCTTACATTTTTTTATATACTCTGAGTTAGATGCATGGGAGAAATACCAACAATATTTCCAAGAGGTCAAAATAATTAAAAAAAAACTTCACTGGCAGCTATAGAAAATCAGACAACTTTGGCAAAACATTTAGAGCAGCATTCTACCAACATAAAACGTCTCACAAAGTGTTACCCTCATCCATTCAATTTAGCAAACTCCAAGTCCATCCGATTTAAAATACTCAAAACTAAAAAAAAATAGGAGGGGATTAGAAGAAAGAAGGAAAGACATAGAAAAAAACAAGTATAGCTACCACTCCTAGTTCCCTCAGTGTTCAGCTGACAGACATTCCAAGAGGAAGTGGAGCCATGACACGCTTGCCTCATGTCTCGGTTCAAGTTCCCTTTGCACTGCACTGCCTTTGGTTTTCCTGGGCCCTTCCCCCAGGTGGGACTTCACATCACCTGGCCACTCTGGGGCTAGACTGGGGCTCCAGAGGCAGGTGTGGAGCATTGCCTCAGCCGTGCCGGGGATGGGTGACCGCTGCGGGGCCGGGATGCAGGCTGGGGGTGTGGGATGTGCAGGGCAGGGCCTCGCCTCGCCAAAGGCAAGACCTACCCCTGCCCCTCACACACACACCTGAAACGCTTGGAGCTGACAGTCCTTCCAGTCCCTCACAGCTGCATGCCCAGATGTATTAATGCATTTATGCGTTTTGGAGTCCTTATCCAATGTGTCAGTAGCTGTTCCTGTTTAATTACCGGAAGGGTGCCACTTCTGTGTGTGACATCCTGATTTTTGATAGTTACTCTTTCTGACATGAGCAGGAGTTCCTCTATCACTCTGTTGCTTGCAAAAGGGTTCACATTTTGGTACCCTTTTCCTTGCACCTTCTATTACCCAGACACAGCCTGATCCACATACAATCATTTTGTGTGGGTGTGTAAAGAAATACCACCAGTCTGCCACAAGAAATCTGGAGAACCTTCCCTCTTTATGGAATACAGCCCTGCCGGTGTCAAAGCACGGACTTGGCAGCAGGTACCTTGCCTTGCCTTGCCAGGGAACTGTCTCTTAAGACTTTGCAGCCTTTGTCTCTGGTGAAGATAAGACAAGGGTGAGCCACAGTCATAAAAATTATATTGTGGGACCACTTCAGATGCAAAATATTTATATCCATGGACTCTAACTAATAGGGAAATCTGTGCTGCTTATTTCCCAAGTCTGAGGTTCTCCTTAGCAGTCAGTGAGTTTTCAGGCAGAAGAAAAAAGAAGGATTTTTTTTTGAGTGTGTAAATAAGGGCATTTTAAGGTATATGAACATAGTCATTCTTCTTTTCAGTTGTATTGGGGACCTTGAGATCTGTGACAGAAGTGGTTATGTCTTAAACTCAAGGATTGACAAAATTACACAACCAAGGTCACTGCTCTACATTAAAATGTTCACTTTAAGGTACACTAACATTTATCATCAGGGTGACTTGCTGCTACTTGCCATCCAAAAAATGATGGAATTGACACTCTTTTGTTCTTCCAGTACTAGTAAATAAGCCTGGTCTAGTGGTTGTTGTGCGTGACACAGAGTTAGAACTGAAGATGTTATTAGTTTATGTAATACTAGCATTTAGACAGTCCTTAGTCATGGAGGGGATTGTTAGAGTTGTCTTCTTTTAGATATACTACAGTCAAGCAGTTAAGCTTTTGCTTTTTAATTCTAGGACTAGCAGGCTTAGTTTAGTGCAAAAAGGACACACATGTCCTGAAATGACCTAGGAAGAGGGTGACTGGGAGTGTGCTGACAAAAAAAAACCCAATTCACTAGACCTAACCACTGGCTGCCTTCATGGGTCTCAGGAATAAAGGAAGGCATCAGGAGCAGGTTATAAGCCAAAATAACCTTTGAGCCACAAAGATGGTGAGAGGATTGGAGCATCCTTCCTGCGGAGACAGCATGAGAGAGTTGAGGTTGTTCAGCCTGGAGTTCAGCGGGAGTGGGGCAAGGCTGGGGACTGGGGGGAGCTGGGCTGTGGGGCTGCCTCCATCGCCACCCTCCTCAGGTGCAGTGGAGAAGGTTGTGTCAGGTGGGCACAGGGGAAGGTGAGGAGGCAGCAGGCATCTTGGGAACCACGGAGCTCTGAGATGTTTCACAACTTCTCTGGGGCAGTCTGTCCAGAGAAGTGACAGAATCTCTCTCTTTGGAGAGTTTCAAAACCCTTCAGGGAGAGCAAAATATTAAGTGGTGGTATAGTAAAACTAGGCATGGTCTTATCCTGGCCCATGGTGGGGGATTGGAACAAGGTGAGTTCCAAGGGCACCTTCAACTTCCAACCTCCTTTGATCTCAAAAATCTCCATGCTGATTTGACCCAGTGCTTTTGGCACAAGTCTCCATTAGCCCATGTCCCCAGAGGGCTGTACCAGGTCACTAGACGTATCTTGTGCTGCCAAATATCCAGGTCCCAGTCCTACAATATTCCCATGTGTGCCAAGGAGAGCTCCAGGCCCTTGGCACCACTCCTGTGCCTACATAACCTCAGAGAAATGCTCCAAATGTCATTGCCTTGTGAAGACAGTGCTATACATGGTGACACTTTGGTAGGAGACAAGGGATGAGTGTGATGAAGCTCTTGGAAATAGGAATTTGAAGGAGCTTTAAAAGCAACATCTGCTGTAGCTTGTACTGAAGTGAAAAATGCCAGTTGTTTTATTGATGTTAAAGCCTGTTTGAAGTGGGCTAGAAACATGCACTGCATGTGCATCAGCTTTTTTCCTGTCTGTTTTCCCAAATACTATGCATCTTCTTAAAAATAAGCATTCAGTGGGGAGCCTCTTCAGGTGACGCTTATCCCTATGATCCAGGTGTTGTAGGTGTGGGATAGAGTGTGTGGGATGCAGCTGCAGGTTGTGTAAACAGATTTTATTGGAGAGATGTGAAAGCCTGCTTGCACTCTTCTCCAAAGGCATGGAGACATTGATCATCAGGGCTGGCACAGTCTGTCTCCAGCCATTCTGGGCATCCAGGTTCTCCTACTGCTCACAGCATGTGGCCACATGTGCCATGGCCTCTGGGGTGCCTGAGAAATTGTTTCTTGAGTTGGTTAGTTGACCTCGCTGGAGGTGGATGCCCTGAACTCATCTCTGCTCACCCTGCTCTGCTCTCATTCTCCCTCTTCAGTGAGCAGATAAGGAATTTGCAAGCAGCACACAGAAGTCCCGTTCAGCTCTTTCTTTAAAAGATGTATTAAGGCAGGATGCCTCATACCTACAGAAAAGGGAGGATAGTTTCCCTTGAGAGAGGGAAATTAGGTGGTTTTTGCACTTCTCAGCCCAGATATTTAGGCAAGATCTGGTGCAGTTGACTCATCACAACTTGTTTTCAACACTGCATTAACAGCACCGTGATAAACAGCTTCACAGCCAGACCATACTTGCTCCAGGAAATGTCCACAAGATGGGGCCCCTTTCCTTGACTGCCATGAAGACTTTTAGGGAGTTTGGCTCTGATTACAGTAATCAACACTCTGAATAGTCCCTGTCAAATCCTGCAGTAGAAGTACACCAGTGTCAGAGGAAACATGGCTTCCTAGTAAGTGGACATCTGTAGCAAGCAAACTGCTCAATATTGGTGTTTTCTGTGCCTGCAGCAAGGCACCAGCCTGCTGGGTTGTGATAAAAGGTGGAATGTCACCTGCTCCTTAGGAGTCTAGTTATTCAGAGAAAACACTGTTTGTCATACAGCATCATCACACCCTGCATTTCATTTTGCAGTACTGAATATTTATTAATTTATCTTCTGTTCATAGCAAAATCAGATTACCTTGGGATATCATTAGAGCTTGATAAGCCAATGAGTTGGAAGAAGCATGGTTTGAATTTTAACCCAAGGGTATTCTCTTTATGCTTGCTCATCATGAGTCAGATCTTTCTTTTTCCTATATAGGCAAGTATAAATAGAGTTACTAAGCTGCTTAGAGGAATTTTAACTGTGGCAAACAGTATTAGTTCCAAAATGCTGAGTTAATCTCCTTGCAATTCTCTGTTAAACTTGATTGGCCAAATAATGAAAAATCACTTCAAAATACATCACCAAAATAAAGCTCAATTGAGAGGGGCAGCCCAAATATTCATCATTGGAAGAGTAGAATTCAAAGAATAGCAGCTAGTGAAACTGAATTTCTGCCATCCAAGCATCACCAGTGCTCACTAGAGGTAGGATAAATCTCCCCTTTGGAATGGAGTACTGTGGAGACAGATTTGTGTCTGGCACTCCTATGCTGCATGAGAAAATGGGGAGTAGCCACCTTGATGACATGCCATAGGAGGAATTGGACAAGGACTAATGAGCAGTGGGAAGAATAAGTAGATGGATGAAGGAGAAGGCAGAGAAGCACTTCAAACTAGAGCTGTTTGGAGTCTTGTTATCTATTTCTGTGTTGATGCTATAGCCACAGGTTCACCACTGTGGATGAGAGGATAACACAGATGCTGTTGTGCTCTGGGTGCAATATTAGGAGTTCACAGATCAAACTTGGCCCACACTGAATCTTACCCAAATTGTTTTGTTATTTGGTTTTATTTTCTTGGGGGGGTGTGGGGTGTGTATGTGAGAAACCAAATCTTGAAACTCTTTTGAATACCATTTACTGCATTACAATTGTAGTAGAGAAATTGAAGAGAGATTATTGGAAGTGTTATTAAAGGTCTTATTTGGAAATCTAGACTGGGATAAATGGCTAAGATATATTCCTAACAAAAAACAGTTAAACATTGAAGAGCACATTTGATTTTTATTGGCAGCATGGTATATTTCACTTTAGTAAGGGGACCAGCCAGATCAAGGAATATTGTTCCAGTACATCCACTTACATGGGAATAAGCAAACAGTTCCATTTTGATTAGTTAAGAGTGACAGCAGAGCAAGGTTAAACAGCTTCTCAGACTAGGGTAGAATAAATGCTCTGAGTATGACTACCTAATGCCTGTGAAGGGCAAGATTAGGGAGCACCAAATGTTTAATGTTTGGTTTAAAAAGATGCTACAGTGGAAGGAAAAATAAACGAAACTGCTCCTGTTGAAAGGAACAAGAAACTAAACTGAGCTTGACGGTTTCTTCTAAGAAGACCTTTCAGGTCTTGAATTGTTTAGAAACCTTTCTTCAGTTGAGGAGAAATGAAATAGTTTCCAGTTTGTCTTCTAAAATATGTACCTCTGGAGATGTTATGTGTCTGGGATATATGAGGATGTGTTATATGCACAGCACTGGTGTATGTCTCTATTCTTCTGACCACTCTCGGTTCAGATTGCACAGTTTATAACTGCGCGAAGAAGAAGCCGTCTGCTGATTTACCTTCTTCAAGTTGATTTCTTAGAACTTTTAGAGATGCGAGTTAATGATGGGTTCCCTGGGAAAGGATTACACATGGCAGGGGATATAGGAGACCAGCAAGGTGTATGTAGGCAGCAGCAGTTTGGATTCCCTAAAGAGGAAGGGAAAAGGGACATACAGCATGAAAGGTTGAAGAGAACAGTAGTTAGAAAACCAGCATGCTGACAGTGGGGTCCTGTAGGAGTATCAACAAGAGGTTACCAGGTGCCAGCCTGTGAGGAGGAACTGTAAGACCACATGAGAGGAGTGGTTATGAAGGACAGCATGTGGGCACATCACATGGAAATGTAGTTATCACATGCTGAATTGCTTCAGGCAGAAAGCTAGGAGTGGTGGACTGACAAAAACCTTTCCTCGGCCTTAACACACTCGTGGGTTATGCTGACTGACCTGAAATTCATGAATATTTATGGAATAAACACATCAGCAGCTTATTTACAATAAACACCTGGAATTTCCCTTCCAACCTTACAGTACCAAGTGGGTATTATTAGGTTTCTGGAGGGGGATGGGGAGGACTGCATGAAGATTGACTCATAATCATATTTGTTATCACAGATAACAACTGCAGATTTCCTGCAGATTCCTAGATGGCTGATGAATGAGGGCTTGCCCATGTGATACTGGAGGCAGGTTTGACTATGAGGGTTGTGGGGCAGGAAGTACAACTTGGGCACATCAAGGTGTGTGTTTGCAAACCACCTGCCAGCACAGGCAAAGCAGCGATTGTGACTCATGATATATTTGGATGGCAACACCCAAACACCAGATACATGGCTGATAATGCTAACAAGTAATGGATGCATGTAGGAGATTTTCTATTATCCAAGAAATCCCACTCCTTATGATTTCTACCCTCACATTAGAGCTATTATTCTCATAGATGAGAGGAAACATTACCAGGGCAGTTTGAGTGACATATTTCCATAGTACAAGACTAAAAAGGAGCATTGCTGTGGAATGTGGCATAGTACAGCATGCTTCCTTCATTCTTTGCTGTTTACAGAAGTGCCTGCACACATAGAATGCATAGAATAGTGAAAACACAATGCAGTACAAAGGGATTCTGACTATTTTCCCAGCAATGTGAGATGGTTTTTAATAATAGCGTGCTCTGAAACACGAGTGTCTATTCTGTTTTTACAGTCCTTTTTAAAATAAGCAGTCATTCAATCTGAGTTATATGATTGGGTTGTAAAAAAAATGCCATCAGAAAGCAGCAGAAATATGAATGAATGTCATGTATTTTGAATATGATATTGAATTTTCACATTGAATATGTGCATATGAATGATTCATGTGCATATATGGGTATTAAATAAAATTCCTTCCCCCCTGCACATCTTTCACACTCATTTTCGATGCCCAGCAATAGTTAAATTCAAAAAGAAAGCAAAATCTTGTAACAACTGGATATGGTGCAATGTACTCAGTTTGCTTTGTACATTACAGACATTCATACAGGGTTTGAAGAGGCATGCAGCTCCAAAAAGCAAACCTCTACATAATCCTGTAGAAGAGTAGTTTGGAGACATAGAGCTTTTATTGCCCTGTGCCTATGGAGCATGGGGGAAGCCAGATGTCAGCAGACAGCTGCCTTGTGGCTGAGATCTATCTGTGGAACTTGAAAGGAACTCTGTGTCTCTGGAGAAAAAAAAGCTACCTTTTCAAGCATTGGAGTTTTCTGATACACTGGAACAGTGCGAGGATCTATTGTCTGTTCCTTGCTACTGTCTTTCCTGAGGACTTGGCATCCCCTGTTCTGCTCCATGTTTGGAAGTATGTTTGTCTTGTGACCAAACGCAAATGTTCTCAGCATGAGACTGGATGCAAGCCCTTCATGCTGTGCAGGATGCTGGCAAATCACTGGTGTGACAATATGCTGCTTTGTTACAGCAAGAATCTGCTCTGTCAAAAGCACCCAGTGTCTGATCAATTGGCATTTTTCCATATTACCTTGCAAATTTTCCCAATGATTCATGCTATGCCATACTTGTTTCTTGGATACCTTATTTCCCACCTCCTGAACTGTTATGAATGCAGTGGTCAAGGGAAGAAGGTTTCAGGAGAACTGAGTGTTTTCAGGCAGCAGTGTCTGAATGAAGAGAAGTTGTATGTGTCTTCAAGATGCTGCTGAACTGATGCACTTATGTTTACTTAGAGGAAAATGGATCTTTTCCTACTGCAGTGTGGGATGAAGAGCTATAGGAACTCTATTTCAGAGACTATATTAAGTCTGATGGCTAGTATCACCTTATTAGATCAGTTTGAGTGGGAAAACCAGTTCTTCTGCATAGGTTTGGAAAGGTTCACTTTCAAAGCAATGCATGTGTTTCTGACAGATTCTTATCCAAAGACTGCACAGTTTTACTCATTCATTTCCAAATATAATTATGGTCTGGATGTTACTGTTGTTTTTTGTTTTTTTGGTTTATTTTTGTTTGTTTGGTTTTTTTTTTTTTCATAGAAATGATACAAATGATCAAACAAAAAGAAGAAAAATAAATGCTTGCAACATACTTCAGTCTGATTCAGGCCAAAATGATCCAGTCGTTCCACCACGTTTGATAACATCCATGAGGTGTGTCAGAGGAGAGAGAGAGCCAAAGACATTTTAATAAGTGAAAGATGATTGTTGTTTCCTAGGAATCCCATTGTTTCCAGCTGGGATGGGCTTGGAAGAACACATAGCAGCACCTGCTGGTCACCTAGTGATGGCAGCCTCCAGAGTCCCTGCTTGTTTTCTTTCTGCATGAGGAAACTGTCCTCCCCTAGTGAGTGTGCCACCACAACTCTGCTGCTGGCCATGTGACACATTTCAGCAGAGGTCATCCTGAGCCAGGGTTTGCATCCTGTGATGTAGGAACTCTTGAGCACTGAGTGGACTCTTACTGCACTTCCCTTTTTCCAGTCACCAAATGAGTAAAACCCTCCTCCCTTTCTTCTCACACAGTTTCCCTTCACTTATTCTTTGCTGACCTCAGTCCATCAGGTGTCTGTTGTTTTGGTTTAATCTAGCTCATAAGTAAGCCTCACCATGTGCTCTGCAGTAAACAACTATTTTATGTAATTATCTTGCTTTATGTGGAACCTATCTATGATGAATTTATGTTAAATACTATATGTTGTATGCAAAATGTAAAATTTTTGTAATCAGGACGAAGTTTTATCATCTTTCAAAAGATCATCTGTTGTTTTACACTGTATAGTTTCAAATTATGTACTCAAACGCAGGTAAAAACAGATAAGTAGTGTGGATAAAAGTATCAGTATTTTCCAGATTTGTATCACAGAATGAATTTTGTGGTTTAGTCATTGAAAAAAAAAGTATTTATATATACATTTAAATATTTCCTAATGCTCATAGGTAACAATGTTATTTAAAAACCTTACTTTTTCAGGAGAAAAGATGTCAAAATTATGTCTGGATATAAACCTTCCATGCAATGAAGGGCCAAAAAAAATCTCAGTGTGTGACTAATTAATTCAATTTTGTTTTTCATGTCTGTGTGTGCAGAGCCAGCTGCCCAGACTTTTTTCAGAAAGAGAAGTTAAGAAATCTTCTCAAGAGTGGTCTGAGTTTGAGGATTGGCTGAAAACTTGAAATGGCAGGAAAATACACAAGATGTCAGGGAGCTGGATACCACTTTGCCTGCTGCTGTCAGATACTGCCTTTTCCCACTTCTTTTTTGTTTGGTTTGGTTTTGTTTGGTTTGATTTGGGGTTTCTTTTGATTTTGTTTTGTTCGAGATTGGATGTGGCTATTTTAGCTATGCTAGCAAAGGTAACCTTTTGAAATTACTTCCTAGAAGTGGATGGAATCAATGATTTTGCCTTGGAGAGAATTCAAGGACATCTCTCTTAGTAGTTGCTTGGTGAAGAATTTTCGCCACCTGCTGTTGGTGACATGGGCTGCAAGTTGCTTCCTCTGCCCTGTTTAAAAGTGCCTTGTGACTCAAACCATGAGAAACCATAATACTGGTCTGGTGGTTCACCGAGTGTAACAGACTAATCCTTTAAGGAGTTACAGGGAAAGAAGAAAGGAGTTTTTGATTGTGCCAGAGAACCTTCTCAGCATGGTGTAATTGCCCCAGGGAGTTGATGGCTGCATCATCAGGCACAGTGAGGGCCAGCAGCAGCTCTCTAGGGAATGTGGTGCTGGGAGCCAGGAGGAGTATCACATCTTCACCTCCTGTGTGCAGCACTGCCCGTACATTTATCAGCCAAGACCTGTCACTAGCAGGCTCTGCTGCCTTAATAACAGAGAGCGAAGCTGCTGGCAAGATAACACTAAGAAGAAGTCAGACTAATTAGAGGCCAAACTAATTAACTTTCTTGGGAGAGCAAATATCTTGGATTATTGGGAGTAGCTACATCAAATGTTGCTGAGCTTGGCTATTTGGTGAGAAGGTTATGGGAGACATAACTGAATCATTTCCAGAATCTCCTGTCTCAGAGGGGTCAGTTGTCGTGGAAACTTTTTAGCTTGGAATCTGTCCCCTCTCTGCTGCGATGGGAAAGCAGGGTTGGGTACTGCCTGGCATTTCTTACGGGCAATTCACACGTTTCAAGTGTCAGCTCCAGTCAGGACAGAATTTTTTGGCACGTAATTTGCTTGTTGAGTGTGTTTGTGTGTTGGCAGATAATGTTGTGTTTGCAGGCTGGTGTGTTGGGGAATTTCACTGGTGTGCCCAAAGGGGTGAGGATCTGGGGCTGGGAACAGCCTGCGTGTGATATAAAAGCCTGAACCGCCACCTTGCTCCCTCCAACACTTTCTCTTTACTGTGTCTGCATGGTGACACGTGCTTCGGGGGTAAATGGGTATTTTCAGAGCACAGCATCTTGGCAAGATGTATTTCAGGCTACACTGAAAATTCTGAAAACATCTATCATGTTTGTTACATTGACTTCCCTGCACCAAATATCCCATATGACAACCTGTAGTTATTGTCAGCATTTTCACTGGCTAATAAATAGTATTTTCAAGAGAGGTTTTTACTGCTTTTCTATCACATTTACAAAGCAAAAATTCATCCAGCTTCTCACAGAATGGTAAGCTTTTTTAACTCTTAGGTAGGTGTGTAACCAAATCCGTTGCTTTTCAATCCATCCTTTTATGTTTTCTTTGATGTAGTTATGTTACTTTTTTATTGAATCCCACTGAGATTCTTTTTTTGTCTTTCTAAAGATATTAGAATAGCAGCCCCTAACATTTATCTGAAATTATTAATTATTTAAAGTATGCAAAAGAAAATACAGTAGTAGCATAATATGGTGACAGTCACATGCATCTCTATATTTTCATATTTTAATACTTGTTTTACTGTGGTTGCTTGATTTGCATTTTCTTATGTGTTCCAGAGAAGCTGTCCTGAAAGACCTAAGGGAGCAGTGTGGTGCAAAGAAATTAGAGGTCATTGGTTTTTGAGGGGGTGGTGTTGATGTAGGTCACCTGATGATCACACACTCAGAATTAAAGGCCAGTGTATCTCTCTGTGGTAGGTAAATCCAAGAATGTCCTACAGCAGATACACATGCATAAGTGTATTGTGTAGCTTAAACACCTGATGTAGCATTATTTTTTCAAGTGAGGCTATCACCTGATGAGGAGAGATATTTTCAGCAGAGTTGGAAGGATACGATGCAAAGAAGATGGTGAAGAGGATATTCATTCCTAGTTTTGGAATGGGTCATAGTAGCCATGTCCTTATTTTGGATCTGGACAGACATACATGTTGTCCTTGGGTCACTTTCCCAATTTAGCTTCCTTTTTCCTGTTTACTACTGCTCTGCATACTTCAGAGCCAGAACTTCACCCCGGAGCAGAGAGTGTTATTTTTGTTGTAGCTGCTCTGTAAGGTTAGATTGCAGTTATTTTAACACCAGGTTTCCTTTTGTGCTTTGCTCAAGAAGCTGGGATGGCTGAGCTGCCCTTTCCTGATGTTCTCAGAATGTACATTTTGGACTACTAACTAAAGCATTGGTTTTCCCAGTCAGTTTGAAAGAGCTCAAGCTTGTGTGCACAGAAGACATCTTTGAAGTCTTAATTCAGATATTCTGTCTGTATCTTAAGAAACTGGCTTAAATAGAATTTTAATCTAGAAAGGTATTCTTTGAGGAGCCGTGATTCCAGTAACTTCAAAATTAAAGCTAGTATGTATGGCTACATATTATATAGCCATATTCACATTATGAAAATTTCTCACTGCAGAAGCAGAATGCTCTATTTGAGTCTGGATTTCCCCTAAAATGTCAACTGAAGATTTTGTTTTCATGTTTCCTAGGACTAATCAAAGATTCTGATGATATATACAATCTTGTGAACTCTAAATTTTTCATTTTTGCTGAAAATGATGACTTTATTCCCCTTCATCGAATGTGCTAGTAACCTCTATCATCTTTGATTTCTGCATGTTTTAATTTCCATCTTGAACTGAGTCAAAACTCAGCCTCCTAATAGTGCTTGAAGATCAAAAAATCAAGCAGAAATATGGAACTAGACATAGAAGGGCTAATGTAACTTAGGCAAAGAATAAAATCTATATATATTTTCTTTAAGTGTCTTTCTTTTGTAAAAGTATGGTTAGTAACCCAAGTGAAAATGTTTTATCAAAATTCCACTGCTGTTTTGGAGTAATCTACTCAGACACCTATGCTTTGCTGTATGACACTCTTTTCTACTGGTCCTAGGAACCCATAAACCATGTAGGATGTGACAAATTGCATCCATATGTATCTGTTAGAGGCTTTTTTTTCAGTTATAGTACATGTAGCACTGTCATATATTCCACATATAGGAAATAGTTTTGTTATGTCCATGTCTTCACAGATTGTGAGACTTATTTTTAGCAAATTTTCTGGAATCTTACTGCAAAAGCGGGTGTCATGCTTTAATATGCTTTGAAATTTTCTCCAGTTCCATTAATATGAGATTCATATTAATGTTTGAAGTTAGTTAGACTGCTGGTAAATTAATCTGTGTATTATGGCCCTTGTTCATCTATGTTCCACATAAATCACGAGTCCAAAATTTAGGAACACAAATACATTGTTTGGTGAAGCTCATTTAAGAGAGATGAGGGGTTTTTGGGCTTGTAGCCTGGGGGCAGATGTGTATTTGGCAGATGACGTAACGGAGCACATCTGGTTTCAAAACTTGTGGCTAAGGTTATTCAGAGGGGGTACTATTTTCTCAGATTACCCATGCTCTGTGAAACAGTATAGATTCCTAAACTGATCAGTTTAGAAATTGAAGTGTGCAATGCAATCTGCAGACAGGACATTTTAATGTGAAACTTACAACCATGGCTGCTGCCTGAAGAAGAAATCTTACATTTCAAAGGCAATCCATATTTTTGTGTGATGTATTTTTTTACCTCATCTTTCCATCAGTGATATGACAAAATCCTCCATGTTGCATCCGCTCAAGATTGCATCCACCTCAGCACCCAGACTCCATTTGTGGCTAGCAGTGGCTTCATAGGGAATACACCCCCGTTGTTAAGCATCTTGGCAACCTGCACTTTAGGGCATTTCTGAGCTAGATGTTGCCAGTCCTGCACTGTGTCAGATCACCACTGGTGGACCAAGAGTCTGTGGATTTGCCAGACCCTTTTGGAACTTGCTTGAACTGCTGATCTCTAGCACACCTTGTGACAGTGACTTCCATGGTTTGATTATGCCTCATAATTGTAGAGGGAGAAAGGCTCATTATTGTGAGTTTGAAACCAGCTGCCTCGTAACTTCATCGTGTGCTGGTACTTCTGAAGCTGCAAGCAAACCAAACATGAGTGTATGTCCCTTTTCACCCTTTCAGTGCTACAGATAAAGACTCTATGTAACTTAAATGGGGCAAAAATGTAATTTAAGGAAGTCTTAATTTTACTAATGACATTTTCTCAAATTAAATATACTGTCAGAGAAATATTTATTGTGGTGTGTCTCATGTAAAGATAGTCAACAGTACTAATGACCTGTATTTCTCTTAATGGGATTATAAAAGCTTTCCTCCTTTACATACTGCTAATGGCCCTCCATCTTTCCCGTGTCTTCACAGAATTCTGACCTGGAGCTGCTGATTAACTGTTGATTTCCATGTGGCACTACCTATATGTAATATATAAATGCAGCTGTTTCCTGAATGATACAGCTGTCATAACACTTGTTTTCCAGGAGGAGAATACAGAAGTCTGGAAATGTATTGGGCCTTAATTACCCCAGTGTCAACCAGGAAAACTCCACAGTAATGGTGTTCCATTAACATTAGAAGGTTAGTTAATGTGGGAGAGGACAATCAGGACATCTATTTAGAGAACAGCAGTCATTCATAAATTCTGGAACGGCATGTGAACTGTAACACTAACACTGTGACTAAGCAAAAAGGAAAAGAACCAAACCGAGATGCAGTATTTTCTTTGAAATGAAAGGGTAGATAGCTACCCAACCATATTTTCATAGTTATTTTATATATATACACACACATATATAAAAGCATGTATATATGAGTGAATCCATATATAATATATATTTTTATAGTTACTACAGGTACAGCCAAATCTTCATGATAAAAATGTAAGTCCCCAAATAAGAGCTGGAAATGTGAGATCTGAAAGAGGCATGTGTTTACGGTGTGAAGTGCAGCCAACTGCATGTATGGAGAACATGGATGCATTGCATTAGGTTTTGACTTCTAAGTGAAAAACCAGCATGGACTGCCTATCAAGGAACATCAAATGACAGGGAATCAAATTTAAAGCAACTTAGTTTCCAAAGTTTAAAATCAATATTAAGGTAAAGTTGAATAAATTCTTTATGTGTAAATAATTATTTCCAGGACTACATGACTAAGAAAGCGGAAATGTGGTTAAACAGCTGTAGTGGAGAGAAGGTTCTGCAAGCATTAATGCCATTTTTGTTTTCTAGGAATGATGAAAACTCACAATTTTTCTCTCATTTATTTGATTGCTGTTATCTAAAGTTGATATGGAGTACTTCAGGTCCTTGAATGCTGTACTTTGTAGCACACAAGTGGGAAGAGCCAAAAATGTAACACAGAAGGGTTGTGTTCTGAGTCTTATGACTTTGCTCTGGAATTCCTGGATAAGCTTCTTTTTCATTTGTTTGACTTTATTTTAGGGATTGCCAACAGAGAGCACTGACAAATTTATTTAGAATATGAGAAAACAGCTTTTATATGAGGACTAAATTGTAAGGCAGAAATGTGGTAGATGAGCGAGCATTTAGTCCGTGTGTCAGATGTGCATCTGAGGAAAGAGGGAAATTTGGATTGCTAATACATTGAGCTAAAGGTCTTTAAGAAATAGTTCTAATAATCCCACAGAAGGAAAAACAGAAGAATGGGAAGGAAACAAGGGTCAGCCAGAGACTTTAATTGAAAAAGAAAAAAATTTATAAAATATCCTGTGATAGGTTAAAAATGTCTGTATTTTAAACACTTATTGTACAGCATGTATGTACAGCAATCTAGAAAGCTATTACTTCCTTATCGGTTACTTATTTCCATTCTGAAAGAGAAAATATTTGTCCTGTAGTACATAAGCTTTGTCTAGTATACAGCTTCTGAAATGACGTCTCCACTTCACTACCTCACCCCTCTGATGACTTTAAATAAGTCTTTTAGCCATGGATGAATAGTCTAAGGAACTAAATAAGCCAATGAAATGTTAAAAGCAGTGCTGCTCCAGCCTTTAAAAACAAAGAAACACATTAAAAAAAAAAAAAAAAGAAAAAGAAAAAAAAAAAGAAAAAGAAAAAAAAAAAAAAAAAAAAAAAAAAAGAGTATTTTCTAAATGGATTGTTCAGCTAAGTTAACATTCCGAAACTGAAAGAAAAAGCCCTCCAGGGCTGAATGAATATCTATCATTAGGTGTAAGTTCAGAAGAGGGGTTGGTACTCAGCTACAGCAGCTCCTCATGGCAGCACACCCCGCCTACCCTCGCAGTGAAATGAACAGCTTTAAAAAGAGCGGCCTTCGTCACTCCGCCAGGAGCAAAGATAAAGGCAGTAGCTTATGTAACCCTTTTAAAGGAGCCTGATCCTTGCGCTCACCCCTTTCGTTTTGTGAGTTAGTGCTTTGTGTGGGGATCCCATTCAGCCGTAACCACCCGCGCTGAGCTCCTGCATCCTGCCCCTGCTGTCTCGAACACTTGCTGTGCTACAGGTATGTGTAGGTTTGTTTGGTTCTTTGTTTTAAACTCATGGCTTTCTTTCCTCAGAAATGTAGAACAAGTGCTAGCGAGGGGTGACTCAGCAGGTTCGAGACGCTTTCATTTTATTTTCAGGATGAGTGCAAGCTCATTTAAATGCGGTCGGGGGTTACTTTCTTTCTTTTTTTTTTTTTTTTTTTTTTTTTTTTTTTTTTCTTTTTGAGATGATGCTTCAGATACCTTTTATTTTCCCTCCAGAGGTGGGGAAAACCTCTGAGGAGGAAGACCTAGGAGAGTGTATCGAAAGTGATGATGCCACACAGCAATATCTGAAAATTAATTATTTTTTGGTCTTCCAATAAATTCTCAAGTGCTTCCAGGTGGAAACGATGGTACACCAAGGCTGTGGGTTTGCAGATCCTCCTAAAAGAATAGCTTTGATGAGTGTTAGAGGGAATAAATTTCTAAGTAATGTCTCAATAGCATCTTAGAAATGGAAAAAGATGCTCTTTGCATGTACTAGAGCAGATGCAGAAACACTGAAGTGTCTTGCCTATGCTACAGAGCTTGCAAATCTATATGGCTTATAAACCATACAAGCCAATGCTATCCCTTACAGTCTTGTTTCTGGAGCTCTTTTCATCAGTGAATGTATCTACATCTTTAAATATTTCATGTCCTGTGTTCACATTTTATCAGATAATATGAAATGTTTGCAAATAAAGTCTGTTAGGATATACTGCTAAGGGCATTACAATTGTGTTTCTGGAGTTCTGAAATATATGCTTCTTTAATATTCCATCCCTGGTTTTGTTATATTCTCTGATTTAGTCTAATCAGAAGGAAATATTTTATGAATGGATAATTAGTTATGAACGTCTTCCTATTATACATTTGCAATGTTTTTTGCCTTATATACTCATTTATTCATTCATTTTCTAGTGGTAAACTTATTTTAAATCAGAAGTCCTGTATGTGAGACCACAACATGTATGGAAAAAAGGACACTTATGTGTGGGTGTGGCTTATTTAAAAAAGGTAGAGCACTAGTATAGATGTGTGCCCAGAGATAATACAGCTTACAAATAAGACACAGCTTTTCTTGAACTGATCTGTACTTATCTGCAAAAACAAAAGCTCCTGGTATCTGCAATCTAGCCCTGGTGATACTGCTTGGGATATTCTGAATTTTAAAGCCTGTGAATCCAGAATATATTGGTCTCTAGAATTCTGTCCGATTTTTCTGGCTGCCAGGTTGTTTCTTGGCTTTCCTATTTGTGGCACCCTTTAGTGCCACAAATCTTTAAGTCCCACTTGTCCAGGGACAATTCAGTAATCTGCTTTTTCCTATTTTTCTCTGTATTTTTGACACAGTCATGTGTGAAGATCTTTGTTTCTGCACTAGCAAAGTTTCTGTGGTAGTACACGTGATTTTTCTGTACAGAGCTTAGATAAAGCTTTATCCAAATTTTTTCCACATTCTTGAATCCTTTGTAGATACTCTGTGAGTATTCAAAGGAGTTATTCAGGTCTGTCCACTGAGTTGGTTAACCTGGGGTTGATGGCAGAAAATCATTAACTTGAGTCCAAGGAGTTACATGTGTGTTAGATTCTGCTGGTACTTTTTTGACCTTTGTGAATTACTTGTTTATTTTAATTTAAGCAATAGTTTGAAAAAAATTAACCATACTCTACTCCGTACCATAACCATGCCTACCTTCTTGATAAAAGATTTGGCTCAAGTTAAAGATTTTGTCTATGTTCAGTTTTCTTTTTTTCCTATCTTCTAGTTTTAATGCATTCTTTATTTAAAATTAAAGAAATACAATTTTATACTCTTACTTTTGCTGTTACATTTTTCTTGGCACCTTTCTTAAATATCTTTCTTCTAAAGTCTGCAACATCTGTGGCTAAAGCTGTTTAGAAAAAGGATTTATTGACATTGAAAATTTCAGTTAGGTAATATTTTAAGTCCCTGGATGAAAAGATAATGCTTAATGTATGTGTAATTATATCTTTCTTCACAGTAGCTGTTGTTTTTTTTCTTTCAAAATGCTAGGTCTAGTATTAAGCCTTTACTGTCTACAAAAGAAAGCTATGCATTCCTGACAGGAAATACACATGAGGAAGAGTGGAAGGACTAGCTTCATGGCTGTGTAAATAATTTGTGATGGTTGCCTTGCCGCTTGCTCATAACTTTGTTTTTATTTTATTACTTACTGTAGGGTGTGGACATCCTAGAATGTACCAGGCCCCTGCTGAAGAGTTCATAACATAAGAAAATCTAACTGGAGTCTTATTTGTATTAAACAACCCGATGGGCTTATTGACTAATGCTTCATTTTAGATCAAACAGCAATGTTCATCCTCTTACTGTAATGATTACAAAATGCAGTAGTCTGAAACACTGCTGTCTTTTGAAAGTTTTCAATATGGCATACTTTGGTATTCATTGCTGAATATTTCTTATTCTTTAGTATCACACATGGCCAACGAATCGAGGCCCTGCCCATGTGATATAGGAGACAGATTTGATTATGGAGGCTGTGGGCAGGAGGTCCAAGTTGAGCACATCAAGGCATACGTCTGCAAACCTCCTGCTGGCGCCGACAGAGCCGTGATTGTGATTCACGATATATTTGGATGGCAACTCCCAAACACCAGATACATAGCTGATATGCTAACAACTAATGGATACACGTAAGCAATACTACTGTTTTCAAAGTGTCTTTTTAGTAAGAAAGTTTGTTGAACCAACTGTTTCCTTTTTTTATATAAACCGTACAAACACAAATAATTCCACAGTCTATCCCTTTCTCCAAGGAGTTTTCAGTTAAAACAGTGAAAGAAATCTAAAATGATTGAGTCACCCTAACATAACAAGTTAGTATGTAGGCACAAAAGAAGATAGAAGAAACAGAAAATTTTCTTATTCTGCATTTTTCATCCTCTATAACCCTGAAACAGCCTGCTTCCTCCCTCCCTCCCTCTGTGCAACTTGGCTATTATGGTAAAAATTCCAAAGAAGTTAAAGATCTTTCTATGAAGGGAAAGTGTACTACCATGTGCCAACTAAAGAAACAAATCCTCAAAGATGTGAAAAACATATTGAGTATCCTCTTTCCTGTATTACTGAGTTAGTGTTCCTTCTAGCCTAAACATAAGTACTGTGTAAATTGCAGTTTGTTTGGTTTGGTTTTGTATTTCTTTTTTAAGTTTGGTAGGAAACCACCAAGGATTTTCAGTTACAATTAACTATTTATCAAATTAAGTAATGAATTTTAACAGGGCAAAATGTAACTGGAAATTATACTAAGTCTTCATATTAGATATAGAAAATTATTGAGGGTTGCTGGCATAATGCCTTGATGTGGGTTAAGTACTATGTATTCAGCAAAATGAATTTGTTTTTTAGTACATATGGTCTTCCCTTTAATCCTTTTTCAGTACGATTTCATGGACATAAAATATTTTCATTTTTCTTGCAGGGCCATCTGCCCAGATTTTTTCGTGGGACAAGAAGCTTGGCAGCCTTCTAATGACTGGGCATCTTTCGATGACTGGCTGAAAACACGGGATGCCGGCAAAATAGACAAGTACAGCCATTGTTCCTTCACCAGCAAGTGGACATCCTTATTTCATAGGAATTTTTGCCTCAGTAAAGATGTAGCATTAGATTCTGAATTATTAGTGGGTCAAATAAAGCTACATGTCCACAAATGCAAATTTCATGCTGCTCATGGGACAAGCTCGTGGTTATATGAGGGGTGCTTTATAGATAAAATAGATGTTTGAACAAGAATAAAAGTGCCCAGAGTTTGCCTGTACAGAGAGTAGAAGCAAAAGGAATGACTCAAAAGTAAAGAACCAGCAAAAGCTAGAAAATGCAGCTCATTCCTGCCACTTTAATCCCTCAGGGAGGCACAACTTCCATGGATTTTAGATAGTGTGCAAATGCAGTCAGCAAACATGATGTAATAAGGGAACATTTCTTCTGCTCCCCATCAGATCACAGCTAGTTCAAAGCATATTGCTTTCCCACTTTTCTGTATTTTTCCCATTTTTATCTGACACATAGCTTGATTACTAAAGTTACTGCTGATTTAGAAAAAACAATTTTGAACTTGCTTCAACAATTGTATAAAATGTTTGTCTTCCTTGTGAGATATAGTTTACATATAAGTCACATTTGTGATAACAGGATGCTCTTGACTGGCAGTGTGTCTCAAACTTTATTTGTGTTAGCCTATATATTAACTATTGCTATTTGTGAAATTAATTGGACTGCTGTTCATAAAATCACCTCATGTTCTAGTAACAATGATCTAGGAAGACTGACTTTTTCCTTTGCATTCTCCCCTGGAGTTTGTCTTGTATTTTAGAAATAGATAATAGTAAAGTAGTGTTGTGGGTTGACCCCAGCCATCAGCCAACAACCTGGACCACCCACGAGAGGAACAGGGGAATAAGAGAAACAAGAAAGAAAACTCATGGGTTGAGTTAAAGGCAATTTGTTAAGTAAGGGAAAGAAAAACAGGGAGTGATGCAAAGACAGTTGCTCCATTCCAGAAGCAGACTGATGCCCAATCAATCTCTGAGCAGGCATCTAAGAGGCCAGAGAAACAGAGCTAGAGCCTTAATTCACTTAATTCACTTTCATTTGCATGTCTCAGAGAGGTTGATGTCGTCCTCAAATATCTAAAGGACCAATGTGGTGCGAAGAAGATTGGTGTCATTGGGTTTTGCTGGGGTGGAGCAGCAGTGCAACATCTAATGCTGAAAAATCCTCATTTAAAGACTGGAGTGTCCCTCTATGGTAAGCTTAAAATACCTGCTACATTCTGAGCAGGATACCAGTGCAGGAAGCAATTCTCTAGGACTATTACTGTAACTAAATTCAGTGTGACATCTAGTGGGAGAAGGTGATTTTATTATAAATAATCTGTAAGTGATTTGATTTTGCACACTCACATTTTTACACTTAAGTGCACCCACCAAGATCTATGTATTTAAAGAGTGTCATGACCAGGATCACATCTGTGAACACAGTGCCAAATGCCATGGCCTCATTGTGGCTGAGGTTCCTCTTGGCTGGCAATGACAAAAGGCCTTCTGGGCACATCTTTTATATCTTTTAGACAGTGGTTCCTCATTACTGATAGGAAGCGTTTAAAACTCTCTGTTATAACCCTTCACACTTTAATTCTCAACACATTTATGCTAACTCTGATATTTTTCTTATAAACCTCTGTACTTCTACATAACCAGAGCAATTTATATGAGTTGGAGGTGAAAGAAAATTTAAGGTATTTTTCCAGAAAGCTTATTGGGACTGTTTCACTGCACTAATATACTGATCAGTTGAGTCAATTTACTTGCTAATTTTTTATTATTTTTAATTATATTTTTATTAACAATGTTACTTGCTAATTTTTTAACTTTTCTGTTGTAATTATCTCAGGAATGAAAAGAGTAACTAGGGTGTCAGCTGGTTAGTTTTACTGTAACTTTAATTCAAATACATTGGAATAGTTAAAATTACAATGTCAATTTGTTATGAAATTTTATCAGTATAGATGTATGTACACTGAAGTCATAACCATATAGGTGGAATGATGAGTATTTACAATTATCTTAAAAATGACCTTCCCAAGCCAGGGGTGAGCAGTTACTAAGTGTCCGTCTTTACCAGAATCCTGTCTCTGACAGCGGTCAGAAGCAGTTGCTCAAAGCAAACCACAAAAAATGGGACAAATGTAACAATTCTTCCCTGATTTTTTCCCACAGAACTGGTCTTTTCATTTTTAATGACATCATAGATTTTCCACAACAAAAAGAACTTTTAAGCAAAGTGTGTTAAATCCCATTACAAACTGGTCATCACTAGCTGATGAAAATGCCTTGAAGTTTCCCTGTATAGATTTTGTAGTGTTTTAGCTACTTTAGGTAGCATAACTCATTGCATGTATGTTTTCTTCTGCCTTAGGAGTGATCAGGCGTTTTGCAGACAAACACAGTTTGCTGCATCCTACCTTCTTCATTTTTGGGGAGAAGGATGACATCATCCCATTGGAGCAGGTGAGTTTCCCTCACAGATGTGTCTTTTTAATGCTTTTCATGTTTATTTTGTATCTTGGTATTTAATGAAGAGACAGTAGAAAACTAATTTGTACTTTTCTTTCTCTTTCACTAACCCTTACAGTACTTCTACTCAAATGTATGGTGTTTATCCCCAAATCAAAAAGTTTTACCATGACACTAAAATATTCTCTGTTCCTGTTTGAAAATATGGATGATTTTCATCAGTTCCTAGGAAAAGAGCAAGAATCCAAAGAAAGCCTGGCAAGTTTCAGATAGGAGGCTGTCTTTAGTGAGACTGATGGTCCATAAAATCAGTAGAAATTCCTCACCTGTACCAATGGAATCACTTGTTGCAGGAGAATTAAAAAGACCCTGGGACTATCCTTTTCCTTTTTACACTGTCCTGCACAGATTCTCCTTTCTATTTCTCAGTCAACAGCCTTTCTCTGGAGCCTGAGTATAGAATGATTGGAGAAAGATGATTATCTGCCAAGGGGATCAAGAGAAACATGTTTTTATTGAGTGATGTTGGGCTTTAATTTTCCTGGCAAAAATTTTATTCACTTTTAACTGCTGTTTTGTCTCTGCCCTCCTCCCCCAGCTTCAAATTAATTCAAATTCTTGCCCCAGTTTTTTTCATGTGAGGTCAATCAGCAGCAGCTCATACAGTGCTCACTACATGCTAACCTTCTTGTGATGCTGAGCAGTAGGTTTTTTTAATATAGTGATCCATATAATTTTTTTTCCACATTTTATACAGTCACATACTGATAGTTTGCTGGCAAAAAAAGCCTAGTTAAATAAAGCAAGTGCAGCAATAGAAATGCGTTTAGGGATGAAATTAATAAAAAAGAAAACAGTGGCAAGGATAAATTATGTCTGTCTTTCACAAAACTAGAAAATGAGGGGAATTTGGGGACTGTAAATGTAGGACTTGTTACCTTTGTATGCAGCCAACATAAAATGTTCTGTGTTACAGGTCACATTGCTGGAGCAGAAGCTTAAACAAAACTGTAAAGTTGATTATGAAGTTAAAATTTACCCTGGACAGACACATGGGTTTGTGCATCGCAAAAGAGAAGATATCAATCCTCAAGATAAGCCTTATATTGAGGAAGGAAGAAAGGATATGATCAACTGGCTGAATAAATATCTTTAGGTTAAATTAAGGTCAATAAACAAAATCAATTGTTGTAGGAAATTAGAAAGTAATACAGACTATATTGCTTAAAATGTTCTTAAAACCATAAAAATATTTTGTATAACTCTTCTGCAGTAACACTTCTTATTTGCACTTACCTTTTAAGTGGGGGCTTAGAGATTGCTTTTCAAATGCAGAAAGCTATAAATGTAAAGAAGGTTTTTAACACTGGTCTTGTATATCTTAAAATGATTAGAATTTCATGTGGCATATTTTCTGGCACCTGAAAGTTTAGTATTTTTATATTAATGTCAACATGATTAAAAATCATTGAAACTCTGACCACGCTTGAGAAATTCTCTCCTTAAAGCTCTGTTTAGAGTTGTTTAGCTGTGAGATTTTCAGCTCCAAGATTTTCAGCTTTTAGGTAAATACAGTTCTGGGTTGGAATGCTGGGACATTTTCTTGGAAACAGAATTCAGAATTTATGAAACGAGATCTAGAAAAGGGAAGGAGAAAGACAATGGAAACAAATGTATGTGAACTGAGGGGAGCTGAAAAGTTTGGGTGCCATGACTGGAGAGACTAGAGAAAATCACATCATTTCATCATCATCTTAATGCAAATCCTTCATCTCTCATGGCTTCAGGCAGTTGCCCTTCCTACTGGACCTAATTCAGAGTTGAATCTAAACCAACCTCCAATGTTACCTCCTCACCTCCACAAATGTTTCCTTTGTCATCAGGTTTCTCTCTGCTGCGATTTAACTGGGCACTGTTATTGGTAAGGCACAGCCCATTCCTAGTGAGTGGGGGAACATGACCGTACTTCAGCTTCTTAGGACTCTCCCAGTGCAATTCCCAATGAGCATGTGCTGAGATCTTGCCTGTGTCTATGATCCGGAGGGAATAGATGTGGCTAAAATAATGTACTGAACATTGCTCATTTTCCCCTCAGTGTAATACTTGTGAGCCCAGGGAGCTCTCACAGAATATTGCCTTTCAAGTTTCAGCCCCTCCATGGTTTCCATTGCCCAACAAAAATTTTCTTTTTTGAGTGTGCTGCTGCCAGCCATGCCTGACATCTCCCTCAGGAAACCACACTCCCTTTGGCTCTTTCCTAGCTGGGGGTGCATGCCAGACCAGCCTTAAGCAGCCTGTGGTACCTGCATGTGTGTCTGAACTCCACAGTGTCTCAGCTTTGGAGCCTCCTACCATATGGATCCCACCTCAGGCCCCAAATCCCCATTTTGACCCCCTTCACATCACTCCTTCCCCCCTGCAATACACCATGTATGTCCCATGAGAAAAGTTTCCTCTACACCACATTGAGTTGATATCAAAGGAAATCTCTAATCTTTCAAAAAGATTTCATGCCGCCCTCTGAGGCAAAAGTTCAAAATCTTCCCTTGCTCCTTGGTTCATGCCCTTTGTCTGTGATTATTGGTGTTCCGTGGTTTGGACACTGCAGATTGTGTTTCCATCTTCTTGCTTAATGATTTCAGGAGAGATGAGCCTTCAGTTCTTAGTGGGTCCAGCCAGTGCAGGGAAAGCCTCTTCAGGTCTGCAGGGCATTGCTGCCAGGAGTCACGTTGGTAGAAATAGTCCCTCCACACTGGAGGTGAGAAGTTCCCTAATGCCCTTCCTGACCCTGCCCTTGTGCTCAATCTGTGCAGATTCCCAGTGACACAGACAGAGGGAGGGGCCAGACTTCCGTACTTCCTGCCAGTCCTGGCATGGTTCTGTTCTCAGCATGTAGAAGAGAAACACTTTCACAAAAGGACTACAGACACCCCCATGCACTGGCACAGGCACACCTGATGCATACCTGTCCAGCTCTAGGGAATGGGAACATAACAATGCACAAACCTTCCTGGAAGGAAGCAAAGTAGGTTTGTGTTTCGGGTAACATATAAAGTGTAAATTCAATTCCCGGCTCTGAATTCATGCCCAATTTATCAGGGTTGCTATGAGAACAGAGAGGCTTGATGAAATCGAACCTTCTACAGTTATTTTCTCATGTGGATTTTAAATAAAAGAGCCTTGGTTTCTCTTAAGGTACTGTCTTGGTTGGCAAACCTGTCCAGCTTGGTTTTTTACGTGAATGAACAGATGTCTTAAGGAAAAGGGCTAAGAGTTGCCAAATTTTCTCTGAGACTGGGAAAGACTGTGAAACTGAAGAGTATTTTGCCAAAATTCATTTTCCTTAGAGAATTCAGAGTCACTTGCTGTAGGACAGGTGTTGCATTTTATTATCTATTTGCTTTTATAGGAAAAAAAATGGGTACATTAGGAAAGGTCATTGCCAGCAGGTAAAGGAAGGTTATCTTGCTCCTCTACTCAGTTCTGGTGAGGCCACATGTGGAGTGCTGTGTCCAGTTCTGGGCTCCTCAGTACAAGAGAGACAATGGAGCTCTGTCAGTGGGTCCAGTGGAGGGCAGCAAAGATGATTAAGGGACTGGAGCCCCTCTCTTACAAGGACATGGTGAAGAAGCTGGGTCTGTTCAGCCTTAAGAAGTGATGACTGAGAGGGCACCTCATGAATATCTATAAATATCTGAAGGGCAGGTGTCAAGAGGACAGACCCAGGATCATCTTGGTAGTGTCAAACAATAGGACAAGAGGTAACAGGCAGAAGCTGATGCACAGGAAATTCCACCTGAACATGAGAAGAACTTCTTTGCTGTGCAAGTGACGGTGCACTGAAACAGATTGCCCAGAGAGGTTGTGGAGTCTCCCTCACTGCAGATATTCCAGGAAAGTGTGGATGCAATCTTGGGCAATGAGCTCTAGGATGACTCTTCTTGAGCAAGGAGGTTGGACCAGATGACCCACTGTGGTCTCCTCCAACCTTACCAGTGATTTTGAGATTCTGTGAAATATGGTATCTAAGATGAAAAACTCAAAAAATTCAATCACTGGCAAAAGCATTTTTGTGGTATCTGTTGTCTTTAATCAGTTTAATATTATGCCAACTTCTACTCCTTAATTGGATTACTTTTTTTATTACATGATGAATGGGAGCTCTTTTATGGGTCTCAGTTTAATCTTTATGGCAACAATTTTTAATACACAAAATGCCTCTTCAACTCTGTTCCTTTTTCTGCATTGTCCTTTGTCAAGCTCACATTTATTGTTGGGTGTTTTTTTACCGTGATGTCTAAACCAGACAGTCACTGTTTTAGCTTGTTAATTTTTCTCAGCTTCTTTGACTCCTAAACTCCTAACAGGAATGGGCTTTCAGTGTACAGGCCATAGTCAGCAGGGACAAAGAAAAGCATTCCCCCTCCCATCAACCCCCCTGTGCATACATACATAACAGTGCCAAAATTCCCACAAAATAATGTGCACTTGGTCAGTACAAAAAAATGCCCTCCATCTTCTGGCTTGCAGGGAGGAGGGCATCTATGCTTTATGGTACATTATAAGAGCACTTGCTTTAAAAATGTGTCTCTCTGCACAATGTCAGCTGCACTAGTGCGGGGAGCAGTTCTCCTTCCTCAGCTGCGACCTCTGACTCTGTGGAACTCTGCTGCTAGGTCTTGAAAGGGCTTTTATGTCTTATTTTTTTCTTCGGAGCGGGCCCTAGGGAAGGAACTGAATGATTGCTGTGCTGGATTAGTGAGGTTTCGGGGCTAGAAGCCTGACCAGAAGTTGAACTTGAAGGAATTTGGGGAATTGATGGAAAATGAGATTGAGATGACTACACGATGTAGATGACTACAGCTCATCTGAATGCCTTCTTGTAACTCATTTTGGCCACATTCACAGGCATACTAAGCTTTCTGTTTAGGACTATATTTGCCTACAGAGGTTGTGATCAAACTGGACTCCAGACCTTTAACTGATGAGATTTTGATGTGTTTCACCACAGACCAGGAGTGGTGGATTAGGCTCTAGAAAGGTGCACAGAGGACACAATTTTTCAGGGACGCAAAACAATCTAGTTTCATTTTATTTGAGACAAGAAAAAATAAAGGTAGACCCACTGAAAGCATTTTAGTCAGAGCTCCGATGGCAGGAGCAATGGGAATTTGGTACCTACTTCCTCTTTATAACTTCAGAAGCCTCCAGCACATTTTATTTATTTTCTGGTTCTCATGTTAGGCACTGAAGTTTATCAAAGCCCAGTGAATAATAGAATGCTGAATTTCAGAAAGTGAGGAGTGGAATGGGCTAATAAAGCTCCAAAACAAAGTTCCCCTTTCAGACCATCAGTAGAGCAGATGGTGACACCTGTGGCAATACATTTCCTTTCCTTCCCTTCCTGCCACTACTATGTTAAGAGCTGGTGAGGAAATTTTGCATCTGGGCTGGTAGTTTGCCCAGAACTTCAGCAAAGCTATGCTAACATTATTCGTTAGGGGGATTGCAAGTTATTCCAACTGCACTAATAAACTGTTCTTCTGTTTTACTTCCAGGTGGTGAGCTTACAGATTGTTGAAAATGTCTTTAAAGTTCTTTCTTTTTTTTTCAGAATCCTTAGAAAATTAAAAAGTATTCTAAGATAATTTACATGGATGGCTAACCCCAGGTAAAAAACCTTTGTCCTTCAGTAAAGAAAAAGCATTTTTGCTTCCTCTGCCTCCTCTGAGCAAAAAGCAGAAGGTAAATTTAGGCATGGGTGTTTGCAAGAAGAAAGCAATGCAGGGGGAAGGGATAAGCTTGCATGTTGTATATATTTGCAAGAACTGTAGTTTGTAGTGCTCTATGATGTTGTTTTGGAGAGCAGTGAGCTGTGGAAGCTCTCCCTGTCAGTAGGACAGCATCAGGGTAGCAGCTCAGGGGAGGTTAGCAGTGCAAGGTAAGTTGATCCTGTTGCATAGCTTGACTAGAAAGAGAGCTTGTTATTGTCCCCCATTTCCTCTGTTTTCCTCACCCAGCTGGTTCAGCTCTGACTTCACTCAGAATTTTTCTTTCTGAGACATAGAGAAACCCTGGATGAAAATTAGAAGGGACAGGTTGAGTCATGTGTGTTACCCATTAGAGATGAAACTAACTTCTGGCTCCACAGGGCAAAGTAAAGTAGAGCTGGCCTCCTGCTCAGGGGTGTTCCTGATGTGTACAGATTGCATATCACACCGGTATTTTCAGATGTGATAACCAGAAAGATGTTCTCTCCCTGTAGTGAAGTATAAGAAAAACTAAATAAATAAAATGGTGGAACTTTCTTTACTGATACAACTGTGAAATCATATCATAGAAATCCCTCTAAGCTGGAAAAAATGGGAGTAACAATATCCTGCAGCAACATTATTTGTAGCTGCTCATTTCCAGCCCAAATTTTGCTGATGTCCCTCTGCTATGTAACACCAAGGAAAGGTTAGCACTGTTGTGTTTAACTGTGTCAAGGCTGTTGCAAGCAACCATGAACTTGTTATGCTCACAGCCTGAGCTGGGGCTAAAGCTGCATAGCCTTGTCAGATGGGTGCTTTGCTTAAACAATCTCAGCAGATTATGTCATCTGGAAACCTTTATTCACAGAAAAATGGTACTGGGCTTGTACTGCAGTGACTGGCAACAGGACTAGAGGGCATCTAGTTCTGTCTTTTTTGCCTCTGCAAAACAGTGCTGAGGCCCAGACCTAATTATCTGTCAGCATAACTTCTCACTCTTGCACATTTGTCACGTTTTTCAGATTAAATATCTGTGAGCAGCTGCCTATGGCAAGTGAATCCATGCAGAGCAGCAGAGACCCCAGAACAGGAAGAGATGGCACAGTTTCAGGATCTTTCCAATAGGCCTGGGAAGAAGGAAGCAGAAGGAGTTTGATAAGACTGGAACAAAGAGTGAAGAGTTACCCTGCGGGATGAAGAGGGAGCACATATTTGGCTGTAAAAGGGAAAAGGTGTGAGGTGGTGTCCTGGAGTCTCAAACTGGGACAGGTGGGCACTGAAGAGAGCAGAGAATGGTGTTGGTTGATGAAAATCAGAGTTGTTGGAAAAGTAGAGCATTCCAGAACTTCAGCGAGAAGCAAAGGTGACACTGTGAACAGGAGAAAAGAAGATCTGAGACTGACCCTTGAAGATCACGTTCACTAGTCCAGGTTCATCCTATCTGCACCAATTTTCTTTACTAAGAATCTGTTAAATAAGTCTCTACGAGGACAGACAGCTGAAAAGTCAAATAGGCAAATGAAAGGCGGTGTAGAAAATAAAATAGAAAAGTGAAAGGGAGAGGTAAGGCAGGAAATGAAGATGTGGGGAAAAACACTGGCAGTGATAGTGTTTCCTGAAAGTCACAGGTATCCTATGCCTCTGCTCCACTTTCCTGACTTAATGAGTCAGGAATCAGCCCTGAGTGAACACTATATAATGTTAGCAGAGGTGCCTCAGCTGGAGACAAGCAAAAAATCAGCAGTACTGAGTGGAGGTGGAGCTTCTCTGTGGTGAGAGATAAAGGGAGATCTGCTTCAAAGGAGAGGCACTGACTCAGC
The DNA here is from genome assembly GCA_020086605.1 of Lanius collurio. Lineage (NCBI taxonomy): Eukaryota > Metazoa > Chordata > Aves > Passeriformes > Laniidae > Lanius > Lanius collurio. The sequence continues at coordinate 4,759,708 of JACBWW010000011.1, read as the reverse complement.
ACTGGAGAGGCAAGGCGGGGGACACTTCTATTGCTGGCTGCCCAAGAGATTTGAGGAGATAAACACTTCTTGCTGTCACTAAGCCTTTCTCCATCACACTGTGAGCAATGGCACTGTAGGAGACAGGTGGCCTTGTGTTGCTGCATGGCTGTTGCTGGGTGATTTGTAGATCATATGCCAAAGTTCAAAGTGAAATTTCCAGGAATTGCTCAACCCAAGATAATGTCAGGAAGTAATCAGCAAAATTGGTGAGATGATGGAAGCTATTCCTCAGTAAGACAAAAGCTTCTTGGAGAAAATTGCCATCTGTGATTTTTCTCACCCACCCCTTTCCCTTGCTGAGCCCTAGTTTCATTGCCTCTCCAAATGAACTTTTTCTGCTGGGCTGATGCCAAGTGGCACATGCAAGGGGGGCTGAAGAGAAACATGTCAGGATGTTTCTGTAGAAAGTCAAGGAAAACAATTCAAAGCAGGAGGTGAATCAGGAATGAATAGAGTGGAAAAATTAATTATTACTTTCCCCCATGTAAATTGGGGAATGGTGAGTCTGAAGGCAGGAAAAGAGCTGGAAGAGAAAGGAAAAGAAAGATGTCTCTCTACTGCTTCGTGCTATACGGGTAAGAGGGAGGTGGGGAGGGCTTGGCAGATCCCTGCAGGCTGATGAGGTGGAGAGGGTACCATTCCAAGCCTTATTGCTTTCCAGCTGGCTCAGATTGATGGTGTTTGCTATTCCCATGATATCTCTGATAGCATCTGCTGATGTACTAATGACAAGATGCTTCATTCACCACTCGAAAGAAGGATTAGGGCTTAAATTGCCATTCCAGCTTGTCACTCACCAAGGAATTAAAATCTTCTTTGAATGTGGAATTTACTGACCCCATGGGAGAGCCTAAGACTAAGGAAGTGATGCTTTAAACATGAGATCACTGAAATAAAATAACGCATTAGCTGGAGAGTGTTCATCTTTCCAAGCTGTGGTAAAGAGCCACTGGACAACATTACACAGGCACCACTCTCATGGTCCAGCCAGATCATCACAAACACCCCACACATTCCTCCTGTGAAGAAATAGCAGAGTATAGTGGGAACCCCAAGAGACGGCTTTTTCGGAGTTTATGTGGCTATTATGGAAGAGGGTTTGATCAGTGTCTTTCCTAGAGGAGGAAATTATCCACTTCAGGTCCTGATTCATCACTGATAGCTGTCCATGGTCACAAATCTGAGTCAGGGCTGTGCAGAAAATCACTCGGAATTTAATCTCAACTAATGCTGGTAGGGATGCCTTAAATGAACTTATATAGATGTGCTCACATGGGAAGACCAGCTTCCTGTAGTGCAGGCCTGAGATCTCTGCTAGTGCAGTTGTGCTATGAGGTTTTACAGAGAAGGGAGTGGGTACTGAACGAAATGTGCTCAGTGGTGGAGAGCAGCAATATCTCAGGAAACCAAATGGTTGGGCAATGATACACAGTCACTCTAGGTGCTCTGGGTTCCTCCAGAAATTACTGACCTCTGTGGTTTTAGAAAGACTGAGGACACTGCCCTCCTGCTCCCCTTCTTGCTCCTCTCCCCTCCCCTCCCTTCCCCCAGTTTTTGAAAAAATGTCTTTAGAATTGTCCAGGAAATAAGGTCCTTTAAAAAATTAACAGTGGATTCCAGGTCTTACTATTTTGCAATGGTTGTGGGATTTTTTTTTGTTATTGGAACATGGAGAGAGCAGTGAGTTTTCCCTCCAAGCATAGCCCATGTATTACTCCTAGGAGTAGTTTTATTCAGTATCCTCATGGATGAGCTGGGGGACTGACTGAATTCCCTGCTTCCCTTCCTCACAATTTTTGGACGGATTCAGAAGAGACACGTGCAATGCCTTGACATTAGACAGACAGCAACACTGGAGACAGTGCCCCAACAGCAGTGGTCCCTAGGAGTTAGTTGGTGGAAGATGATTTGCAGGGTGCTGGCCTCCTTCTCTGTGCAGATGAAGCTATGCAAAATGAGCTAAGGTAGTACAGAAGGGATCAGCCTTCCTCAGGGAGTGGGAACATCTTTTGCCTTCCAGACCATTGCTTAAGGCAGGCAAGAATATGCTGAAGAATTGACAGGTAGGCAGGAGCCATCATTTTGTCTTGCTCCAAGGGTACTGATAAGTCTTGACGGCCCTGTCCAGCCTCTCCTGGGTCTCCTTCTGTAACACCTTCCCATGGGACCAGGAAACCCATTTCACCTCAGCCCTGGGCTTTTAGTTCCTGCCCGAGCTGTACTGTGGTCTATCTTTGCCATCCATGCTTGGCCATATTCACTGCTTGTCTGAATCCTGGCCTGAGACTGGCACTGACTGCCACGACCAAAACTGACACTGATCTGCAAACCAGTTTCTCAGAGAGACCTTGGATCTGCTTTGCCACCACAAGCTCATTTGATGATCAGTGGAACCTGAGTCTATCCCTGGGCCAGCCTGCTCTTCCCCTGTAGAAAACTGGGACAAGACTTGGCTGGAGAGACCTTGTCTTGCCAGATTTTTCTCCCTTGTCTTCTGGATCCCAGATACTTATAAACAGTTGGCCTATCTCTCTGCCCTGACAGAAGAAACCTTTCCCAGTAAAACATGTTGTCCCTGCCCTGAGTCCCACTCTTCTGCAAGTCCAGTCTTTTTTCACTACAGCTCTTCTCTTCCCAGTATCTGTCACCAAGCCATCTGGAGCCCCAGCCAACTCAGCTTCCTGCAATGGCACCATCTTACCAGGCTCAGTGGGAGCTGCAAGATGAGCTGCCTCTTGAACAGTCCCTAGCTGTACCTGTAGTCACGAATAAGTCATTAAGTTTCAGGCAGAAGGCTGATGTACACCATGGTTACTGGATATTTTATATTGTTTTAAGCCCTGGAGGATAGGATGGGAGAGATGGAGAAGGTTAAAAATACAGCAATTGCGGATCCCTGTCCCTGTGCTGGGTTGGAAGGGCACTGCCCAGCATTGCTCTGAGGCCCTGGCATCAGTGCTCATGGATTCCATTGGATTAGCACTGCCTCTTGCATTCATTCTGCCCCCAACGCACCTAGAAGCACCATGGAGGGAGTAGGTTGAAGTGGGGCTGAGCAGAATGCTTTGAAGCAGGTACAGTGTTCAATGGGTGACCTGAGGTTTCAGGTGTGAGGAGTTTTGACAAAGATGGGGAATGTAGCTGGGAAGCACTTCTGGGGAGCAGGGGCCAGGCTCAGCATGACTGTTGTGTTAGTTGGAAAGTGAGGTGGGACACTGTACAGCATTGTCAGGAAGGCGGCCAGCAGATTCCTCAGTGATGGGGTAGCACTGAATGACCTCAGAGCACAAATGGTCTGTGCAGCTGGTGGACTCCTCTGAGCACCCTGCCTGTGCCAAGGAGAGCTCAGGGCCCCACCTTGTAGTACCCTGCAGATTGCCTTGCCTGCCTGTCTGCTGAGGCTGGGGGGGGAAAGTGTTGACAGCTCACAGAATTATTAGCAGAAGAAGCAGAAGAGCAGTGGAGAAAGTCAAAGAGTGATTCCCACCCCAGTGTCAGGCACAAAACTGGATCTGAAGAAGGCTGAGCAAAATTTAGTACTGGAAACTAAGGGACTGGGACTGCTCTGAAAAGCTGCTATCAGAGATATTCTGAGTAAATGCTTATGGTCAGTTTGAAAATACAAACTCAGCATTGCCATAGACTACAGCATTAAAAGAGCAGTGCCATTTTAGGCCCCTGTAAAAGAGCTTGATGTTCATATTTCAGCAACTTTCTCTCACATACTCCTGCTGATAAGCCTCCACACCTCCAAAGAGTGCTCTGTTGGGTTCAAATGACTTCAAATCTTCCATCCCCCTAGATGCTGTTGGTGCCTCTGATAACATAGAATGGGAGCTAAAGAGTCTGTGGGGCTGGGTAACTCTGAAAGAGGACTACAGGTCTCCTCACTCAACTCCTGTGGAAACCATCAGAGTCGTCAGCCAGGGATATTGATAAAAAGGGTTCACACTTGAGAAACTGAGTGTCCTGCTGAGAGTGTGTTGGGACAGCTAGTTCCCTCCATGGTTCTTGTAGTACTTGCTGAAGGATGGTGGATTTCTCTTTGGAAGGGCAGTGTTCCTTTGCAATCATACATCTGGCATCACCTGACTATAGAGGACTCTCTATTAGGAGATCAAACCTGATCCTTTAGGGCTATGTATGGCTGTGCTTGAAGAACTGCTGCTGTTCTGATGTGATTGAAACAGCCTGCTCTGTGCACGCTGAGAATGAGCGATAAGGAAAGAGAAAGAAGGACGGAAAAGAGATTATGTCCCTTCACTGTAGCTACTTTAGTCCTGCTGTTCCTCATGCAGTTATCGCTGCTATGACTTTATGACACTGTCTTCCATGCCTGGCACGTGGAAATGTTAATGTTCTATTATTTTTCTTTGTGCTGTCTATTCTGAGCCAGACATGAAAGAGACAGGATATTCCTCATGCTAAATGAACCATAATTCAGAGGAGGAAAGGGATGCATTTTCATACAGTGAAAATGCATCAGAGGCCATCCCCAATGCTCGTGTGTGCCACTGTAGTGGGTTGACCCTAGCTGGATATCAGACACTCACCAAAACATCTCTATCACTCCCCCTCCACCACTGGACAAGGGAGAGAAAATATAATGAAGGGTTCCTAGGTCGAGATAAGGACCAGGAAAGATCACTCACCAACACTGTCACAGGCAAAACATGCCCAAATTAGAGATAGTAATTGAATTTATTGCTAACAAAAACAGAGCAGGATCATGAGAAGTAAAATAAGACCTTAAAAACCACCTTCCTCACACTTCTCTCTCCTTCCCAGTTCTACCTCCTCCATAGCCTGGGACCAAACTTTCCAAGACACTATGGCAATTCTGGTTACATCATATTTCCATATTCTGTAAGTGCTGACTTTGACCAAAACCTTGGTTGCCAGCTGGACAAAATGTGGGCAGCATTGGTGAGAGAGGGGCAGGTGTTAAATTATAGAGGTCCTGAAAGTGTGGACTTCATTAGTAGTGCAGCAGCCTTAGGGCCTCCAACAGCTGTCCTGTGCCCAGTGTTCAGGGAATGGAGGTCATGGATTCTCAGTATACACGGTACGTGTCATATTCCCTGTTAATGAGGAATGCAGGACAAGCCCTGCAGATGTAGTGTCAGATGAATGGCAGATCAGGGGCAAGCCCTCAGAGAAATTGCTACTTGTCAGAGCGCTCCAGGTAAGGTGGTGGAAGAGGTGTCTCCTCTAAACCAAACCCCTCAGCAGGTGCCCATCTCAATAGGAATAGATAATGTAGGGATTCTGTCTCTCAAAAATTAACTGGAAAATAAGGAAGACTACTGTATTTTGTTCCTATATTTGGAAACATATTTAAGATAGTGATTGGAAAGAAGGAGAGAGGGACTGGGGGATCAGGGAACCTGGGCCGCTTTCCCAGCATTACGTTGTAACTGTAAATTATAGCAAGTCCCCAGAGACATTCTTAGGTCCTTACTTGTCTCTCAAGTAGAGGCAACAGTCTCACACTTTCCACCAGAAGGCTATAGTTTATACAGGGTCCCTGTTCCTGGAGAGCAGTGGCTACACTACCCCATTTATCCCAGCGCTGAGTTCTTGGTTGTTGGATATATTTCTTCAGTACACTCTCATTACCCCCAGCTGTAATGTTCCTGCCTGTAGGGACTTTGCACATTGAAGGCTGTTCCCAGTCACACCTTCCAGAATGGGTGTGAAGGAGCAGCCTTGAATGGCGCAAGACCTTTAGGTCATCAGCACAACAATCTCACACCCCACATCTTGTCCAGAAGCACAGGGACAGCTGGGAGCCTGACTGTGCTACTCCTCCTCCCTTCTGATTTGCACCATCTCTGAGTGGCAGCACACTGGCTCTTCAAAGGTCTGGATCAGCAGACCAATGCATCTCACCTTGTTGCCCCTATGCAGGGAAAAGCACTGAGTGACAGCCCTTCATACAATTATTTTCCCTTCTGAGATCACCTGAAAATGTTCAGGCCTGTGCTGGAGACCCAGAATATTTATGTTTATGGGGGCCGCTCTTCTCTCTTCTCTTAGACTTTCACCTCTCCCAGCCTTCCTCCCAGTTCTCTGCCCCCAGGGAGTGCTGAGGCTCATCACTACAAGTGCCCAGCGTGGCTCTGGCTCTAGGGAATAGGGAGGCCAGTGCTGTGACACACCCGTGTCACAGCTGCATGCACCACTGCTCCAGATACACAAACTGGTCCACTTCTTTGAGAGAAAAAAAGCAGTGTTTAAGAGCCAGGCTATGGTGTCCATACACCCAGGAGCTGTTTTCATCTCCACACTCAAGTGGAAGTAGGAACACCTTGGCACAGGAGTATACTCTGGGGGCAGGTACTGAGAATAGCTGAAATGCTTGCAAGTCATCGTAGTTATCATTAATAATTTCAGCCTCACCATGATGCTCTGCAGTATCAGTGTGTGTGAGGACCCTGACCCACTGGGCTTGAAGAGGGGTCGTTGAACCAGCCATGGTTTGTGCCTGGTCTCTGATGCTCACTGGCACGGGCACTTTGGTAGCCAAGGACAAGCACGGTTGTTCTGATCGTGGCCATCAGGAATGGACTCTTACTTGGCACAGCCCCAGAGCAAGGACCATGTTCCAGCCCAGGGACCTGCTTTGCTCCCTCAGCTGGAGCAAAGAGCTGACCAAGGCGGGTCTGCCTATGGTCCCTGGGGGTTTCCAGCGCTATGGCTAGAGCAGAAACAATCCCACCCCGATTCCTGAAATACATCGCCCTCCTTTAAGATGGTAGATGGATAGTCCTTTCCACCCCCCCTTTCCTCCTCTTTTTTTTCCCCTTCCGAAGGTGACCTTCAGCGGGGAGGCAGTGTGCCCCCAGGTCCAGAGCCATGGGGACGGGGCGGAGCGTCACGCTTAGCCCCGTAGCGCCTGGCAGCCCCTCCGGCTGCTGGCGCAGGCTGAGCCCGGCGGCTGCGGCGAGGGGAGCGCGGCAGTCGCGGCCGGCTGGCAGTCCTGCGCTGCTGGACAAGGTGAGAGGCTTAGTAGAGGCGGCAGAGGAGAGCGGGAAGGGAAGTTGCAGCGGTGGCAGGATGAAAGACACTGGACAGGCATATAAAAGGGCACCCACCCCTCTCGAACTGGTTTTGGAGGCTTGAGCGTGGTGTGCCGGCACACTGCGGAGCGCACCTATTTCCTACAGCGGGCTGATGGAGAGAGAGCTCGTTGGTGGCTTTGCCCTGGGAGGTTGCTTTGCGTCCACTTGTGTCCGCTCGGATGGTGCTGCGGTACTGGCGGGCTGGCTGGGAGAAAGGGGTGATGTGGCTTGGTCCCAGTGGGGCTGCTGGGGTTTCTGTCCGAGGAGGCTGCTGTGCGGAGGTTGTGGTGTGCTGCGTGCTGTCGAGAGGCTTACAGGGCTCTCCGGGGAGGCTGCTGGGTGTCTCTGCCCCAGAACAGCAACACACAGTTCTGCTACCGGGACAGCCATGCCATGCTCGGCAGCGAGATTAAGCACTAGCCTGCTGACCAGTTTTAGAAAGAAGTTCATAAATCTACCAGCAATAAGGCCAGAAGCAAACATTGCGACAATCTGTTCTTATCCCTTGCCGTATTAAACCTGGTTTGCACCAGAGTTTTAGGAAAAAAAAGTGCCATTCTTGAGCCAAATTTATGGGGATGGAAGGGATATCCTTTCATACCGTTTGATGAGACTTTTAGGGGCAAATATCCTTCTTCACAAAATCTGCACCACAACAGAGGTCTGAAGTGGCCTCACTTCAGCTTCATCTATTGGTTTTATCATAATGCTTCTACCTAATTGGGAGAGCCCTTTTTAGTGAAATTCCAGTACTCAGAAAGATATATACAGGTGATAGAGTAACTTCTTTACTATCTGTTTGATAAGCTATAAAGACAGCGCCCCTGGAAGTTTCCCCTGTAATTTTCAGCCCTGATGCCATTGTCATGACTTTCTCTCGTCCTTTTTCTGTCAAACTAGGGATGCCAATGCTAGCTTGCTGAACTGTGGGCTCACCAATATCATTAAAAAGATAGAAAACATCCAGTATCTGGTTCTGTTGATCTATCAGCTGCCCTCCAGAAGAGTTCAGGAAATTTACCCAGGCTTTCTTCGCATTGATATATTTTTAACATTTCAAGAATCATTTGTATTCAAGAAGAATACAAAGCAGAGCAAACCGAGAAAATAAATCTATTATAAAAATACAAATTCCACTGGTGTCTGATATTCTCAATTGTAGTGAAGAAGCTGTTAACAGGTGGTCAGCTCTTTAGAAATACAGCTTCCCTAACTCAGCTGATTTTCAGAGATTAAATTTCAGACTATCTCATGGCATCTCTATGTAGGAACCTCTGCAGAAACTGGAGTTCACTGTAAGAGGCACATCGCCTCAGAACAGATCTCTTCTTTTGTTACAATCATCTCAGCCTACGTGAAACTGAACAGCTGTCTCTATTTTTTTTGTTTGCAGTGAAGCTTACTTTCTTAATTTAGCATCTGGAAAATGCTAGTTTGCCTCTCACTGATCACTGCTGATGTTTTCTGTGTCTAATTATTTTTGGGCATTCTCTTCAGCAAAGTTAATGCAAAAGTGGAATCTGCAACATCAGTAACACTTGTATTGTTATGCTCTTAGACTTTTATCCGTATCATTAAGATATGTATCTATATCATTGTAGATTATTCCTACTGCCATTCTGTATCACCCAATGTATTAAAGCCTGCATAGGAAGTGAGGCTATACCAGATCTGCATTTCTGGATTTACATAGTGCCCTTTAAGCAGCATGAAGAATCTAGATGTGTCTGATTAATATGACTTTTTTTTTTCCTATCACCTATCTAATGCCAGACTAAAATCCTGACTTCTTTGGTCATTTGAAACACTTTTGTATGTGTGTATGTGCATGTACTAGTTTTGTGAAGCAATGCATTGTCTACCCAAACCCTTTTTTTTCCATTTGCAAACATTTTCTGGATGATTTCAGTGTTTTCTTCCAGATCATTGACAAAGGTAAAAGTATTATAACATAGTCAGGATTTTAAAAAATTTAATTGTTTAGGGTAAGAACAATAATAAAATATGATTATTTTCCACTATATACTGGGCTTTTAAAAATTAACTTAAAATGTGTGGCTTCTTGTTTTAGACCAATGCCAGGATGAACTTGTACAGATAATTTCCAGGAAATGACCTGTGAATGGGATATTTCTTGCAGGTGCAATATGAACCAATACCAGGATGAGAACTGCTTCAAACCAACAGTTTAGAGGATAGTGGGAAGTGCCTGCAGGTGGGGTCCTTACACAGCCCCTAAGCAGAAGTTTTATAACAACTGAATGAAGTGATATGAATTACTTGGTATACTAAATCCATTTGAGCAAAATGTTTCTTTACTAAACATGGTGCAAAAATATTCAGATAAAAAACAGGTAGGCAGCACCCATAAATGTACAGGAAGAGGAAGTGAATTTTTTGCCTAACATTCCCCAGTAATTTGGAAAAACTCTGAACTCATAATGGATATATAAGGTAGTGCAGCCTGTGTGTCATTCCTGCAAAAGGAGATCTCGAGGCCACAGAATGAGGCAGGGGGGAATTCTAGCTGAATGTGTGACAGGAGACATTCTCCCCAAGACAGTCAGGGATTTAACATGGGGGATGGGAGGAGAAAAATGACAAAGCTTAGGAAAGAACCATGAAACAGATCTGAGAGCTGGAAAATCGGGCTGGACAATCTGAGAGTTGGTTTGACAATTAGACAGAAGGTTATTTGAAGGCATTGAACCAACAAGAAGACTGAGGAGTGTCTTGATCAGAGAGCATAGAGATGTTTATTCTCAATTCAAAATGTGACTACACCTTCTGGAAGCGTCACATCTGTTTTTCAACTAACTGAGGCAGGCACTACAGAAGCATAGTGTGACAGGTGCTTTGTGAAGCCTAAGTAAAGCATCAGTTAAATGCATAGCCTGAGCTTCAGTCCGATAGTTTTAGTCAATGTAGTTAACTGTGTGTTCTCATAGCCTGTGGTCATTCCTCTGACCACAGTGCATATAAACCCTGCAAGAGTCCCAAGAAATGTTACAGATATTAAAAACCTGTTTTCTCTGAAAATCTTCATGAGCAGGTTGGGCAAATTCAGATAAGGATATCATATAAATGTGTAACAGCAAGAATTTTTACACTGGCATTTATAATTGACCAATTGTCATTGGATCAGCCTGAATGACTTTTTGTAAGAGATGCCCCAGATGCTATTTGTTATTTGGTTTGTGTTAAGGCTCTGCAGAAGGTCAGACAAGAAAGTGGACTCCACATGCCATATGCTCAAGGCCATTTTTAATAGAGTATCTTTGATATGAGAAGAGGCTGAAACAGCTGAAACTCTTCAGCTTGCAAAAGAGAAGGCTCAGAGGGGACCTTATTGGTGTATATAAATATCTGATGAGAGGGAATGAAGAAAAGAGAGCCAGACTCTTCCAAGCAGTGATCATTGATGAGAGCCTCCATCTGTGAAGATATTGAAGACCTGGCTGAACACCTTCCTAGACAACCTGCTTCAACTGCTGTTGCTTCAGCAGGGGAATTGGATTAGATGATATCAAGAGGTCCCTTCCAACCTAAACACCTCTGTGATTCTGTCATCATAGCACTGCCTCTGTTGTACAGAGATCACACTATATTTGGCTTTTGACATGTATGAAGTGCTTTTCTGAACTAAATACAATAATCATTTTAGATGAAGAACCAAAATAACATTACCTGGACTAGGACAATGTATCTCCATAGGCTAGATCCCCCTCAGTTTCTCAGGTGGTTCAGAAGTATCCTGTGATGGTGTAAAGGATGTGACCTTTTGGCTGCTGTAATTAGAGATTCTTTTGAGGAATTATAGTTTCTCACAGTCAGCAGGTTGGAAATAAGACCTCTAGCAGGGATGAAGCCCAGAAACAATAGTGGAGGAAAGAACAGATTTGGATAGGACTCTGTCTGCTGCCTTCAGTACAGCACAGCCAAATGGTGAATGCATTCTGGCCAGGGCCTTGGTGACTTCTTCCTCAGTGCTTGTCAATCTGCACAGGGAAAATGACAGGTATCAGAAGTAGTGCAGATCACCCAGGCACACTTTACTCAGCAGTGACCCAGATTTGATCCTCACTTACCTTCCTAGCTAATCGCGGTGGCATCTCAAAGAAAGACCTGACAACATTGGCTATTTTCTCAAGTATGGACTTTGTCTTGTAATTAATCACTTCAAGGGCAGCAAGAGCCAAAGTCTGCAAACTGTTCTGAAGTGACTGCAGCTGGTGCTTCCTTCATAAGGAGCCCTGATCAGACCCACAGGTCAGAGGCCCTCAAGAAACTCTACCCATATCCTCTGGATGATCTGTTCTTCCAAGCTGGCTCATTCACTTTGATGCTCTACTCTGAGCCTTCACCATTTTCCCTCCCATGCCATTGGGGCCATGGATAGAAGTATGGATCTGTTCCACCTACATTGCAGTTCACTTGAATTGTGGAGTGGAGGGATACAAGAATTTTGGGGATTTGGATTGTTTTGGGTTTTTTTATTGCAAAAGCTTATGGACTGAAATGTTTTGACTCCCTGAAGTAAGCTGAGAACCAAGGATACACGGAAAAGAATATACTCCCACTTACAAAAGCAAGTTTTTGCATAGCAAATAGAAGTAATGAACCTAATAAAATGGGCGAATCATGTTATAAATAATTCAGTACAAATAAAATATATTAATTAATAGACATCTGAAAAGTATGTAACTATTGAATAATATGTAGAGTTGATGCAAGAAGAGGATTCTAACCTTTGGACTGAATAGCAGTAACAGCATACAAGGGAAGCATACAAGGGAAGAAATTTTACCTGACTCAGGTTTGAGATTTTCAGTTATCTAAGAAGATTGTGAACCATTTTCTGACAAGAACTTGTATATAACCATGAATTTGATAAAGAGGAAACACTGCCTCATAGAAAAGCTATTTTGATATTTTTTCCACAAATATTCATCTAATGTGTTCTTCAAGAGACAAGCAGACATCTCTCCTGTTGTTCCACTCCACTATTTAATGTGTCTTTAGCTTATCTAATGTCTATGCCTTTTCCAGGTCTATTACATTTTAGATGTTTTCTCTATATTCAACCTAAATTTTTCTCTCTGTAATACCTAATCCTAGAAGTGCCAGTTTGGAAATTTGTTGGCAGGGTGGGTCCATTTATGGGTTCTGAGAAGCCCTTGCTGCCTGGAATTTCACAAGCCCTGTTGGATGGGCAGCAAACAGGAGAACATCAAAGCAAAATCTCTGAAATACTTCCCAGACACTCTTTCCCTGTGAGTTCTCCCCAGCCTTTCATTTATCCCCTCCCATGCAAACACTTGTTCATTGTTGTACTCCCTACTGACTGTACTAAATTTGGCTGCTGTTGACTCTCACACCAAGCCAAAGCCTTTGCAGAAAAGTAGGGCCATTTATTTGGGACTTCTGAATTGGATAAGATTTAGAAATGCAGTATAGAAGAGAAGGAAGGGAAGGGGAACTTTCCCATAAATAGTCCCAGGATCCTGTACAAATCCAGCCCTTTTGTAGATTTCCCAGGTTTAAATAATTCTTTTTTCCAAATGTCTTTATTTTGAAGAATGACTGGATTTAGCAGCAGTGAGGTTCCTTTGCAAAGAGAGATGTGGACATACTGGAAAGAATCCAGTCTGTGAAGATACCAGAGATATTCCAGTTAAGATACTGGAATATCTCTTATAGGAGGAGAGGCTAACAGAACTGAGACTTGATCAGCCTCAAGAAGAGAAAGCTTCTGATCGATGCATATAAATACCTGCAAAAACACACAGCCAGGCATGTCATGGCATCAGAAGATACTGAGTGACAGAACAAGAGGCAGTGGGTCTGAAACACAACTTCTATTTAAGCATAAGTAAAATCTTTTTTACCACAAAGGTGACTGAACACTGGAACTGGTTACCCACAGCAGTTGTGGAGTCTCCATCCCTGTAGATATTTAAAACTGTGGTGGGCACAGGACAATGTGCTCCAGTTAACCCTCCTCTGAACAGGAGGTTGCAGTAAATGGTCTCCAGAAGTACCTTCGGGCCTTGCCCATCCTGTGACCCTGCTCCAAAGCCAGGAGGGACTCCCAGGCCCAAGGTGACTTGTTCAGAGCACAAGGAGGTAGAAAGGGAGAGAGTGCTGACACAGAGGCCTTAAAATGCTGCCTTGTAACTGTCTTGAGAAAGTGAAAAAACACTTCTCTGAAATAGGTCAAAAGCAGCTGGCTACAGCTCAAAATGCTATTGATGTTCTAGCTTACTTCCTGTATAAGTTTCTTGGCTGCACAGATGAGTGACTTTTGGTCAAAAATGTCATCAGGCATGTGAGGTACGGAGCTCCCTTTGTCTTCCTCAGGGCACTCTGCCTTTTTTCCATGTGCTAGCTGTGCCTCTGCCTAAGGGACAGGTCTGTCTCAGCTGCTGCCTCAAGGACTTTCTTCAATAAGTAGTAGAGGTGGGATTCTGAGTAGAGAGACGAGGTCCTGCTGCAGTAAGCTAAGGTGGGTGACTGGGTCACGCTTGAAAATCTTGGACTCTGCTAATGTTTTGCCTGTTGTCTAATATTGGGCAAAAGGATTAGAGGACTGAAAGAGGGTCCCTTCAATACAGAGACCTTTCCTGTGATGAGGGATTTTGGCCAGAGCTGTTCTATATAAAAGTGTAAGTTCAACTCTAGCACAGTAGCAGGAGTGCTCAGTGGCAGAAATATGCCCTGCTGTGGTGTGGTTGTGTTGCTTGTCTGATCTGGCTTTCTCTATGCATGCTGTGTTGTTCCTGACTCTGGCTGTGGTGTTTCTGCAGCACTCAGTGATGGCCGAGAGCTCAGTTGCGACTGCAGCAGCGGCAGGGAGAGTGGCACCAACCAAGCTAGAGGAGCTCCTGGAGATCACTGCTCAGAGCCTGGTGCGCGCTGAGGTGGCTGAGCACTATGAGGTTATTCGGGAGCTGGGCAGGGGCAAGTATGGCCACGTGATGCTAGTGACCCACAGGCAGAGAGGTAAGGAACTAACTGCACCCTGTGAACTACGGTGCCTTGTCTCCTCTCCACTCACTGGGGCATGGGGTGGGCTGGTGGCACCTCATGGCCAGGAACCAGGCATGGCAGGGAGGATTCCCAGGGAGACCAGCAGGATGGGGACCTCCCTAGCCAGGGACCATCCCATGACATGCAGCCAGGGAGCAGGTGATGCCAGGGGACAGCCCAGAACAGCTGGCAAGATTATAGTGATGAGACAGGTCCAAGGTCAGGCTGGGAAGTTAATCCACAAGTCGGGATCAAGAGACTTCACAGATAGGCACCAGCATGGATGTGATATAGATGGAAACGGTAGTCCCTCCCCAGGGCTCAGCCAGGGAGTGAAGCCCCACACCTGGGCTGAAGTGGTGCCCTAAGGCCCATGGACAGAGGATGTGAATGAATGAAGGGTTGGCCATATGAGTGCCTTGACACTGCTCTTCCCCAGCGGTCCTAGCTCAGATTGATGAGCCCACATTTCCTGAATGTTCCTACTCTGCCCAGAGCTCTTGTGCATACCAAGGGCTCAAAACTCACACCAGTGGCAGTGCCTGTTCCTAGACCTGGTGTCCACAGGGTATACCCACACAAACTTTGGACTAGAGACCTCCCTGTGGCTATGACTGCCCAGATCTGTGGCTGCTCTCTCCTGCCTTGGTGTGAGTGACTTTCAGAGGAGTCTAACCCACTCTTCCTATCCCCAGGGACTCCTATGGCTCTCAAGCTGCTACCCAAAGCTAGTACCAAGCTGCATACCTTCCTGTATGAATATTGTGTAGCACTGTCCCTCGCCACCCACCCTGCCATCATCGGCATGTTTGGAATTGCCATTGAGTCCAGCCAGTACTATGGTTTCCTCTATGAACCAGCGCTGCACAAAGACCTCATCTCTATCATCAAACCCCGTGTGAGTGTTGCTACAAGGCCATGGGAACTGGGGCTGTAGCATTTGTCCCCTCTGAAGGCTGGCTGGGTCAGAGGGAGGGAGGTGAAGGCAATGGGCTGTGGGTCCATCTAGGGTCTGCAGCGGTGAAGCAGCTGTGGGCTTGCAAGGCGAGAAATGCGAAGGTCTTTCCCAGTGCAGAGCATTCTGGTGAGAGCCCAGCTGGCAGGGCTGCCGAGGTGCCCCGTGTGTGCCATCCCTCCTGTCTCTCTCCCTGCGCAGGACGGGATCCCTGAGCCAGCTGCCAAGCAGTGTGCCAAGCAGCTCGTGAGCGCGCTGGAGTTCATCCACAGCCGGGGGCTGGTGTACCGCGACATCAAGCCTGAGAACGTGCTGCTCTTCGATCCCGACTGCCGCCTCGTCAAGCTCACTGACTTCGGGCTCACGCGGCCCAAGGGTACCAAGCTCAAGCTGGTGGCCGGGGTAATCCCCTACACCGCCCCCGAGCTGAGCAACACCGCTGATGCCCAGGGGGTGCCCATCGACGCCAGCATGGATGCCTGGGCCTTCGGGGTGCTGCTTTTCTGCCTGCTGACCGGCTACTTCCCCTGGGAGCAGAGCCTGCCAGAGGACCCTTTCTTTGAGGACTTCATGCAGTGGCAGGAGACAGGCCTAGAAAAGGACGTGCCTCGGCACTGGAAGCGCCTGACAGCCGAGGCTGCCGGGATGCTGCGGAGCCTGCTGGCTCTGGATCCCGCCAAGCGTGGGCCCGTCAGCGGGGTGCTGCGCTACGTCGACTACCCTTGGCGGCTGGAGGATGGGAGCAGTGAGGGGGCTGCCGTGAAGTCCTAGAGCCTGCTCCCCATGGCAGGAGGGAAGGAGAGTCTCACCCTGCAAGGGGCTTCAGGGTTTGGGCACTGTAGTGGCCTGGCCATGAAGAGGCCATGGTGATGCAGAGAGCAACTCCTCTGCAGCACTGTCCCTGCTGCCATAGCGTCAAGCTCTTTCCCCAGCTGATGGTCCTCACCCCATGACTCAGTGCTGCCCAGTGCCACTTCTTTGTGTTTCCTTGGAGTTTGAAACACAGCTTGGAGCCTCCTTTCTCTTGGAAATGACTGTCTGTGTGTGAAGCATCTACTTGTCTCCTAGCCACAGGAACTCCAGGGAGTTATTTAGGCTGCAGCAGCACCTGCCTTGTCTCAAAGTAGAGCAAAATACACACTTTTGTGTTTCTGTATGTGGCTCTTTTTCCCTCATAATAAATGCCTGTTGGGACCCACTTGCTGTCAGAGAGCAAGGAGCATGTCAGAACTTGCAGCCATCTCAGGACAAGCTGTCCAAGGCAGGGGCCAAATTTGAATGCTGCCTAGGCCTGCCCCAGGACCCTTGGAGACTGTCTTTGGGCTAGTGGAGCAGAGGGGCTGGAGAGACCCCAGCATATGGCTGTGGATGGTGTCTGGGGAATGATTATGGTGTTGAGGGTATCTCACGCCAGCCCAAGCACGTCTTCCCTTGTACTGCCTTCAGGTCCTAAAACAATGCCCTTCATGCTCTTTTAGAGGCCTAGTTACACCTATAGAAGACCTTCCTTCTCCCCTTTCCTATCACATCTCTAACACTTTCCTAGACACACATTTCTCCTAATCCTCAATATCCTCATAGGTGCACATTTTAATCCTGAAAAAGGGTAGCAAAGAGAGAATGAGGGATTAGAAGCCCTTCTTACTTTTCTACCTTTTTCCAATCCCCAGGATTATGGTGTTAGTAATAATCCCTTCCTGCATTTAACCTAGTCTTTTGCTGGAAACATTCAGAGCTAATTTTCCACTTTCAGGGGCTTTGCAACATCTAAAAATGCAGTGTTCCAGCACTATACTTTCTAGCATTTCATCTTTTTTTTCATCTCAGACCCTTTTCTGCACACACTCTTTCTTCTATGCTTCCCCAACCTCTGGCTCTTTTTTTCTGGGTTCTTCTCACCCACTGGCATTTTACCACTACTTAACATCTCTACTAACATTACCCATCACCTGGTAAACACTTTTTGCTCACTCCTCTCTCAGCAACATCACCTCTGTTCTACTATTTTGTGCTGTTCCTGCTCCCTACATCACCTACACCTTGTCTTCCTCCCAGCTCCCCAGCCTACCTTACCAAATAGCATTATGCTCACGCTGTCCAAGGTAGAGTTTTCTTCTGCTTACTTTCATCTCTTAGAATCTTTCCTTACTTGAAATCATAATAAATGCTGCTCAATTCCAGCCTGCTGAGATTTGGCTTTAATTACTCTTTAATTACTGTAGGAATAGCAGAGGAATGTTAAGGTGCCAACACAGTTCCTGTATTTAAAGTGAAGAAGCCTTAAGACCAATGGATCTAAAGGCCGGGGGGCTGGCAACTATCCAGTGAAAAATAATGGAGAATTTGTTACAGATGCTTGCTAATAGAGAATTACTGAAGAGGAATGTGGCTTTTTGGAATGAGGCATTCAATTTTATAATAAAGTTGTGCTTGATAAGGTAAATTCATAGCATTATGGTAGACAGTAATTGTAAGGCATGACTATTGATAAAAAGAGAATTATGGTATGTTCTGTTGATTCAGAAGATGTCCTATGCAAAGTCCATAAAATATAGAACAAGTGGATTGAGAACTTCCAAAGGAGAGAAGAAATAATTGTTTGCCTGGAATGCTCTTTGGTTATTTTATTTGGTTTCTGATCAGTTATTAAATGAAAACTGATTAATATTTCCAACCATGATTTTAAAGAAAACACCAAGCCACTGCAGGTAAAACCCTACAGATGACACAAACATGAGAATAGGGTGGTAGCAAGAGGAACAGGCCACTCAAAGAAATCTGGATAACTTGGTACATTGAGTATATTCAAACAAAATACATTTTCTTACAGGCAGGAGAAACATAATCAAGTAGGAGCACTTAGGAATAAAAGTAATCCTAACAAAAAGACCCCTAAAAACTTGCCAAGTCACAGAGGATACACAAGATTGCATGAGTTCTTATTGTCTTGTCCTGTTAAAAAAGGCAAATGGGCTCCTTGCATGGCTAAAGAGGGGCAGAGAGTGGGAGTGGTCAAATCTTCAGCAAAAATCTAACAAGATTCCTGCTGGCCTAAATATGAGTGTGGAAAGTAGGAGTGAGTGATCAGTATTTGATGCCTCATGGGGAAATCCTGGGTGTGACGTCACATTTACAGGCAAGCTGGAAAACTGGAGGCAGCTCAGAATAGAACCATGGTGGGACTGTGGTTTAAGGCTGTAAGAAAGCCTTAAAGCAATGAGCTAAGCTTTGTAAAATAGGAAGACTGGATGGTACTTTGATTATGGTATAGAATACTGAGAAGAAAATGCCCCCTACTAATGATCTATTTCAATTTGAGAATGACCCAAGAGCTACCATGAGAGGTTGCAGCCAAACACTCCAGTAGTGAAGCTCCTGCCTACTGAAAGAAACCATCATATGAGAGGAGGCTGAGAGAATGGGGAATGTCCAGGCTGGAGAGGAGAAGAGTCAGGGTGGATCTTTTACCTCTTTATTCTTCCAGGCACAAGTATAAATTGTGAGAGGGAAGGCATTTAAACATAACAAAAATGGCTTTATGGTGATGGTGGCCAGGCTTTGTAACACTGGTTATGTGTCTATGGCTTTGGAGATATTCAAATGATGATTGGACAAGACTCCGGTGAACTTTGTCTAGCTGTCTCTTTTATGAGAAGGACATTGGTGTAGGCAATCTTCATACATCCTGCGTGGTATCAACCATGCTGTGATTCCACAACATTTTTTATTTTGAAGACATTCTGTGTTGTAGCTAAGGATGTTTAGGGCTCCCAAATGTCTCTCATTTGGAATTGCTCAGCCTGGTCTCAGCAAAGCTGGGCGATAAATGCAGAACTGGCTTGATAAGAAAGGGTTAGCAAGATTTTAGGGTTTATTCCAAATTAAAGTAAACCTGAACTGATGGAACACTGACATCTTTGGGGGAACAGATCAAGCTGCCCAACACCATCAGGACTCAGGCTATTTTTTTGCAGGAGCCAATTATGCCAATGAGGATAAGGGATTTGGTGCTGTCTGATAAAGATGATGTGGCAGAGGTTAATTGTAGTGAGAAACGGCAATGACCAGGATTGTTTCTCTGTCTCCTTTGTCACAGAGCCTTGAGACTTTTGTAGCAGGGGTTTCTGCTGCCAGAAAGTTGTGTGATGCAGAGTGCAGCAATGAAATCAGCACTGTGACTGCATCATGCATGTGATGGTGGTGGGGACAGGGCTGCAATGAAGCAAGCACAGATTTGAGCAAAATGGCAAAAAGCCCTGTCTTGAGCCAAGTCCCCAGCCCGAGCTCCTTTTCTCAGTAGCTTGTTCATAACTGCAGCTGGATTTCTTAAATCAATGAATAAACAGACCTGGCAAAGTCTATCCCCAGGGGGGCTGGAAAAGGCTCTGGTTGCCCCCATCAGCCCCGGAGCAGCTGTTGGGAGAGGCTGAATGGAACGGAGCTGTGTGCAAATATGCCAGCCTTTTGCACGCGCAGCCTCTGGCTGCAGGAGGGCTGGCCACGTGCCCAGCACCGTAAAGGGCAACACTTCAGCTAATGTAGGCACGAGGGATTGGGTGGATCTGGTGTCATCCCCAAAGGGGCATCAGGTGGCTCTGAAGGGGAGGGAAAAATGAGGTACTTCACTTCCCTCTGGGATGGGATGAAGAGATAAATCGGGTAATTACCGAGCTCACCACACTATGTGAATTCTGGCTGCAGGTCCAAGATGCAAATCCAGGCCCTGGTGTCCTGGTGCCTGCAGCACACTGCATGCACAGACTGGGAGCATGGATCCCATGGCTTTTGGTGGCCTGTATGGTCTATATCTCTGGATCCCCTTGTGCACCTCACTATGGATTCTGCTTTCACTTCTGCACTGTAGAGTCCACATGGCTCCTCAATAGTTACACTCAGCAGCAGCTGTGGTGCTGTGGTACAGATCAGAAACTGCAAGGTGTAGAGAAAGTATGGGGCAGCACTTTGGTACTGCAGGGGGAAGGGCAATGGGTTGAGCCTGGATCTGTTTACTGAACAGATAGCTTGATTGTAAATCATGTCCCAGTTAGGAAGTGTTGTTAGGGAGAAGCGAAAGTGAAAGCTGTTTGCTAGAGATGTGAAAATTCAGGCAGATCTGAAAGTGATGACCCAAGTCATGATAATGGTTAAACAGTGGTCCAGATAAGTCATCTCAGAACTAAAATACTGAATGTTAAAGAGAGCCTGTAGGCAAATTATTTGGGCTAACCACAGGTCAGCAGTGTCCCCAGCACAGAGACTGTGTTATGACACTGGCTGGACTCAGGACACAAAAGTCAGGGTAGGACCAAATTGCATAGTGGAGTGAATGTAATCTCCTCTTTCTACAGGAAGAATAATGGAAGTCATTCTATTGGACACTGGAGCAAGGACTAAAGCCAGGGTAGAGGCCTAGCCTTCAGGAATTTAGCAGTTAAGTTTCTGGAGTAATTTCTAGAACTTTCTTTCTGCCTTGTCCACTCCAACGCTATGTTATTTCCATCCGTTTCCACTTAAATCCCCTTAAGTATTGTTACTGTGACTGAATCAGCTTCTTAGGAAGGGTGGTATTCCCCAGCTTTCCCTGAACAAGACCACATGCTGGCCACCCTGTGTGACCCCTCCCACTCTGCATGCAAATGTTGGGTCTTGACACTGCAAAAGGACTGAGCACTAGATACCAAAAATGAGTGGGATAAAGTGTCTCAGGCCAGGGAATATGATAGGGCAGATGCAGGACTGCATGATGTGTGAGCCTGACTCCTCCCACACTGCTTGTTCCTGAGTTTTGACTTTCACTTTAAAGACAAAGCAGGCCAGAGCTCTTTTAAAAAAACATAAAATATGGCCCTGTTCTGAGCAACTCTCCTTCTAAGCACAGAGATGGAAAGAGAAAGTATATAGGGAATAAAAATGGTGAAATTTGTTACCTTTTAATATTACTCATGTAGGGGCGTGTTGGTGAGAACTGCAATGCAGCTGATGTCTTCTAGAGCTGCCTGTAGCTGAGAAGCCATGAGAACTCATAAAATGCCATTGTTGTGCCAAAGAGTTGCATGATAGAAAGTGGCTGGAGTACAAGATACCTGGAATTTCATTTTTTAGCCTTTTTTTACCTATATCCTTCATCCCTGGGTGGAGATGAAGAAACCGGAGGGAAACACCTCATACGGTGAGATCAAAGGAACTGCCTTGGTGTTTTTTACATCCTGTAGCTTGGGTTGCACAGCACCTTGCTACCCATACTGTAATTTTAGTTCCCCTTGTGCTGTGCTGTGCTATCTGTGTTGCTGCTGACCACAAAAAGAGAAGTGACTAATACTAAATCCCCTAATGGTTAGTATCAGCCAGTATCCTAGACTTCCCTACTTAGGATACCCTGAGGTCTGACAGCCAGGCACACCAGTCAACACTCTGGGCTTGTCCATATACAGGTCTGCCTGTTGCTGTGGTGCATTTGTTTTTTTTCCCCTGGGCTGACAGGCAGCTGGGCATGTTTATAAGCCTGGTGCCTTGGCTCAGCTTTGTGCAAGAGAGGGAGGGAAGGGGATTTGGCCTGGCCCAGGGTGGTGACAGAAGGCGGTCATGGTTGTCACACAGACTAATTGCACTTCTAACCCTCTTTGCTGTTTACAAGCTGCCCCCCACCAAGGACTCGTGTCTCTGGCTGCCACCTGCGTCTCAGGGTAGACTCACACAAGGTAGCCACCTTCTGTGTGCTAACTCAGTGCAGCTTCCACCTGTACTTTGCTGATGTATTTCTTAGGGGATAGCAGGAAAAATGATTCATGACTGAACAGATTCATTTAAGTAAGATGCTTAGGAGAAAATTTATCTTAAGTGGCAAAACTAGTTTTTTTAAGTGTGTATCTGATACCTAGATATACAAAGTTGGCTTCAAGCAAAGCAGTCATGTTACCATGATAGAGGTTGTGCAGATTTCTTCAAACTGTTGCTTGAACAGTCCTCTGTCCTTGACCGCAGTTCTCCCCAGTGCCTGGCTCAGCCAGATGTCTTCCCTTGCACTGGAGGAATAGGAGATGGAAGCAGAGCAAGGACAGAAATGACCGAACATTGGTTGACATCTGCAGAATCTGCTCTTTCCAAATTCAGGTATAGAAAAAGTGGTAGCTTTCACATTCCATTGTTCTGTCACTAACAATTGTTGCAGCTGACATTTGCTTTGAGATATTGTTTCATCTTCCTCTTCAGGACAGTAAATCTCGCAGACATTGCCAAATGCAGAGCTGTCTCATAACTGTCTTCCCCAGGGCCATCCTGGACAGGCTTAACTCCTGAGAATTCCTTCAGCAGAGCCTCTCTCTGCTTTATCCTGCACCCCTTTCCACAGCTGCTGAATAACTTTTGGCTGCTCAGACCTCTTGGAAGGAACCAAAACACATTTAATTGTTCATACCTTTATGGTATGATAAGCCCTTTTTTGCCTACAGGTCAAATCCCCGAGGTGTGGATTTGTTTACCTGTCCAAATCCCTGGAAGTGAGTAAGATGAGCAAATGGCAAACCTCCATGTCTTTGAACTGGACAATACAGTTTAAGTGCAGGAATTTCACAATACACCAGATTTACTTGATGGATTGAACTACAGACAGACCTATGCCTGCCCAAGTCCAGGACTCAGCACTGTTGCATACAGCCACACCTCTATAATGGAGGCATGATAGGAAATAACTGTGCTATCCTCAAAGGTCCAGATGATCCCAGGTGGGTGGTAAGAGCTGCTCCATGGATATGAGGCTTTGGTAAAATTACAGTGCTCACACTGCTATGGACTGACATCCCTTACACTGAAGAAAGGAGGTTACCAGGGATTCTTTTCCTCCTTCAGGTATGAGGAACTTTCAGGGATTTTCCTTCTGTGGTACAGCCTTTCTTGCGTTTTCTTCAATCTCTCTCACTCCTTAACCCTGTTTCTGTATCACTTGTCCATCCACATTTTCACCTTGCTGCGGTCATCCTGGTGCAAAAGAAGTATCCTTTGATACCAGATCGTGGAAGATTTTATATTCTCAAGAAGAAACCCAGGGCACTCATTGTACAAGTCACTGGCTCCTTTCGCTCGTGTGGGAGAGGTGCCATCCATTTGGATCATTTCACCTCTTTGCACCACTGATGTGGGGACTGTAGCAAGAAGCAGCATGCACTCGTGTCCTCAGGTTCTCCTCTCACAGCCATACTGCTCAGAGTACTTTCGAGAGGGCTGCGGTGCCTTTGTCCCATCAGGACCGTTTATCCTTCAGCTGGAAACATAAGAGAACACTTGCACAAAGAGCAGCTGCTGTTTGGGTACTGCAGGCAGTGGGGTAGGAGGGGACTTCAGCAGGCAATTGGGTGGCTTCTATTCCCAGCACTGGAGGAGGTGAGTGCAGAGGGGAGCTGGACCTCTGCATGTCTTTGGAGGTATACATTGCCAATCTCTGTTTGAGTTTACTGTTGCTGGGCTGTCCCAGGAACTGCTGAACTGATTGGTCTCTTCTGTACTGCTCCATAATGGAAATCTGGGGATGAAGTGGGAGCCATGACAGGCAGCCATTCTGCCCTATCCCTGAGCAGCCTGCTACCCTCCCACTGGTTCCTGGCTACACAAGGGCATGCCAGGAATTGGATAGGGCTGGCAGAGACCTGGCTGTAACAGAATGCCCCTGTCCTTTCCTTTCTTTCTCTGACAGGAGAGAGATGAGTTTATGGCATGTGGTGTGTGGGGACTGCCAAGTGGCACTGGTGAAAGGAAATGGTGGCACCTCAAGAGGGTAACCTGCCACCCACCACCACAATTCTGTTTGGTTCAATGAGTGGAAGCCTTGTTGATAAGCAATTTGGACACAAAGCAAAGCCTTGAGGTGCAATGTGGGTTGCCCAGCAGGCTGGAAACGATACTTTAGTAATCCTGACTTCAGGTCTCCTTAATCATTAGACATATCACTGTTCTTCCAGAGTTAGGCAGAGAACTGCAAGTCCTGACTCTGACTGCTCATTTGCCTTCCCACTCATTCCCTTCTTATCTCATGAGAGTGAAAGCAAGGGCAATAATGTCTGTATGGACCCAGGTCCTGTTTCCTGTGCTTCCAGTTTTTGGCATGGCTACTCGTTTTGCCAAGCTCTGATACAGATTTTGTTGCTGTCCTTTAGTGGCTCAGGGGACTGTTTTCAGCTTGCTAGCAGAGATAGGATGGCTGAGTATCATCCTTATGTTGGAATTATGCAGGGGAGAGTAGCAGGTAAGGACCAATGCTCTAGTTGGATTAGGCTGGATTTCACATCCCTGCTTCTAAATTTTCATCTTCTTCTTAAGGTTTGAGGAAAATGGCATGGGGAAACTGCTGTTTTCCCATATGTAATCCTAATTAGGTAATGGTAAAGAAAAAAGTTCCTCTCCTTTTGCTAGAGGAGAGGAACTTTTTCTTACCAAGAGCAATACCAGTGCTCCAGGTCTGCTGCAGGTCTCTAGCAAGGCTGGCTCACTTGAGGCTGGATACCGTTCAGTTCTTTTTTTCCGGCTCTTTCCTTTATTCTGGGGTCTCATGGGATACTGGAAGAAATTTCCGTGCTGTCCACAAAGCTATTGCTTTGCAAATCATTAGCCTTAGCTTCATTGTCTTTTTGATTTGAATGTGTATTTACTTCAGAGATAAATCTGGTCACCATTTCATTGACAGATAATTTTCTTGCAATTAGGAGGAAAGGACTACTGCCTGGCAGGCTGAGACAAGGGGAGAGCTTATGTAGATACATATTGCTTAGATTAAAGGAGTAAATCTCACCCCTCTGTATAGCTTGTGTGGTAAGCACCAGCACACCAGTCACAGCTGGGCAGTCCTTACAGCAGACAATTTCTGTGTCATGGGGCTGAAAAGAAGCATTTAACAACAGAAAATCAGCCAAAACTTGTCTTGAGACAGACTGCGCAGTCTCAGAGAAGAGGAATTTGTTGTATTGTCTTCACTTTCAGACTTTTTTTTCTTATAGTGCTGTCACTGGGCTACTGATTAGGGAATAACTGAGAATAATTGCTGAGAAAGAGGTTTAGAGCCTTCTCAAACCTCCTCAATTTTCAGGCCTACAGCTTTGCCCCAAGATTTAGTTATGTTAGCATGCAGAGATGATAAATACATGTTTACTGTAGGTGAGTAAATCAAACACTAGATAAATTCAGCATTACATTAGGGACTGGTAAACTGTGGTAGCATGTAAACTGGAGTATGTGTAAATGATTTCCTGCACACCCTTTCTGTATCCCTGCTCCATGATGGAGCACAGCCTGCCCTCTTACTGGTCACTCCGGTCCTGACTTCCACAGAAATCCTGGCACACAGAGCAGAAGCCAACAGGACCAGGTTTCTGATGGGGACAATCAGGACACCAGATCCACTGAATTACCCTTGTGTGCTCGACAAGACCTCTGCTATCTCATCTGTGGCATTGCTTAAACCCTCATAGGAGATGGCCCATCTTCCTTTAATGAGCTGGAGCAGAGACTACAGCTCAGGTCTGGAAGTAAGGATTATACTCCCACACTAACTGCCAGTCATGTGTGGTCCTGTCCCCATTCTGCCTTATCTGCAGAGCAATTTCTTGGAGCAAGGTATGATCTGCTTTTTGCATTACCTTAAAGGGACTGTTTCACTACAGGAATTCTCAGTGCCACCTCTCAGTCCCTTGGATGCTCACACTGCTGCATTGCAGTAGCTGAAGCTTCCAGTGCTGGGAGCATGCCAAGGATTCAAACACCCATCCCCACTATAACTCCTGCCTCAGGAATCCAGATTTGCCTGGGACTTAGTAACATGACCTGTTTTCCAGCAGCTCTAAAGTGCTCCCTCCAGAACTGAGTTTCATCTTCTCCCATACTTAGTTTCAGCCAAGGAATGAACTCACTGCAGCAGTCAGTCTCTGAACTTTGTTGTCCTTATTAGTTTCTGTACTTCTACTCAAAGGCATTAATATTCACTGCTCAGTTTTGGTACATCCTCTGTTCTCTGCTCTTCCTAAACAATCAGGAGCTGGAAGTTACTTACTTTCTATATTAGCAAAAGAGAAGAAATTGCTGCAAACTTTCTTTGTCAAGGAAGAGAAGGCAAGGCTGTGATGATCTGTCCATCTCCTGGGCACTCGCATGGTCCCTGCATAAAATAGCAAGAGAAAGAGCTTGACCAGATCCTGGGGAGTTAGAAATGGAGCTCCCATGGGATTTGTAGCAGTAGCTTTTCTTAGGAGCGAGTCAATGCAGCTGAAATGCGAGGCAAGCATAGCAAGTGTTAAGAGGATGTACCATTGCAATCTTGTGCCGAAGTTCCTTGGCTAAGGATGTTTCCTAACTGGATTTTCAGTCATTTCAGTCACTCCTTCTACCCTACTCCTCGGCCTACATCACGTTCTGTCCCTCTGTGCTCACTCCCAGTCACTAGCACTTGCACTCACTTAACCTTAACTATTAGTGCTGCCCTTAAAGGAAGTGCTGGAAACTTGCCTTTCCCAGCCTTTGGCCTTTGTCCAACTGCAGCGGACGTGTTAATGAGAAGACCTCATATCCAACTGTCTAGTCAAGGCACTTGCAAAATGCCAGCCAGCACAGTAGCTGGATGTGGAAAACAGAAACCAGCTAACGTCAGCTCAGAGCAAGACTCAAATTCAAAGAGCAGCAGAGAGCAGGGAGAATCCATGACTTGGGGTGAGCACATCAAGACATGATTCAAGGGTTCTTGGGGAAGTGTTATTTTCATTGGAAAACCCAACTGAGTGTGGGGACCATCAGCTCCTGCCAATGGGTTATGGGTACACACACCTGGCAGCAGCCAGCTGGGGAGTTGGTGGTGCACACATAGGGGAATGGTCACGAGATTGCAGAGGACTTCCCACTTGTGAAGTGGGGGATGAGAATGGTCAGTGAGAGATGAGTACAAGCAGCTGGTAGATAATTTCACCACGAGACAGTTCAGTTTAGAGAGTGGGAACTCAGCAATTTTAATGTTGGGCAGTTTTTTATGATACTCTGAGAACTAGGTGCCATAAGGAACATAAATCAAATCTTGAAACTGAGACAGTGTGAGACCCTGATGCCCTGAGATCAGAGCAGCTGATGTGACACTAGATAGTTCCCTGTGTACATGGCCTGTTTGTGCCAGCAGAGAAACCACTCCCTCATGATCTGGAGTGAAAAAATAAATGACATTTTTTAGGAATCAACTTGGTTACTTATGAGTTGTGAAGAAACAGATTATTATCTTCGCATGGTATAAAAAGGCACCATACTGCATCAGAAATCACAAAACCTTTAAATTCAAATCAGATTTTTAAATACTTGACTTCTATTTATTATTTTTTTAAACCAAATAATTTCAAATTAAATGTGAACTCAAGGAAATCTTTCCAACACTGTTCATTTCATATCCAACTAATCAAAATATTTAAAGAGGGAAAGCAATGTTGCTTCAGTGGCATCTCTGTAATTTTAATGAGTTAAATGTTTGTGTTATTGAACTTATACAAGATTGACCCAAATATAAAAAAAAAAAAAATTGTTTTCTCAAAGAAATTAGACAATAGGAATAAAGTACTCTTTCTGTAACTTTGGACTGTGTTCCAGGAAAAGAGGTACATCTAGAAATTTTAGATGTACCTCTTTAGAAGTCTTAGACAGCTACATATTTTTGACAATTGCCTTGTGAGAATCAGAAACAATTTGCCAGTTCACCAGTGTTAGCCAGTTACTCCTTGCTCCTTACATCAGCTAGTTTTATCTATAGCACAAAGTTCGAAGAGCTTGTCTCAACATAGTTAAACTTCCACATTAGACCAAGGGTTTAACCTAATCCAATATCCTGTCTCTTAAAAATAGTTATAAGGACAGGGCAAGCATATAGTCTCAATTCTCCAAAGACACTTCCCAGGTTTCAGCATATTTTGACTTAGGAGGAGCCTGCAGATAGGTGGAGACTTTAAGTGTAGCAGTCTGTTATAGATTTTTTTCTCCCCCATGGATTTCAGAATGAAATTGCATATTGCAGTCCAGGGAAGGGAATACATATCTTCCTTGGCAGCACAGCTGGTTCACACAGAGGAGGAAGTTCTTGCTGCTCCCTCTTTAGCCACTGCACTGGAACACTTTGAAGATGACACTGAAGCAGTCATTATCTTTTCTTGTCAAAAACCACTGTATCCCATTATGGGCCCCACTTCATACAGATAGAGAGTTAGAAAACACCAGGTGTTTGAAATCCTGTGTTACTCAGCTACTTGACTTTTCTGAGAGGGAGAGAGAGCTTCTGCTGGTACCTTGTGCCTCAGAGCTGATGCCTTTAGCAGTCCATGACAGCATTACTCATAGTGACATCTATTTTCCTAATTCTAATATTTTATATTTCTTTACATCCTGACAAAAGTTCCAAGTGCCCACTATTCCCTGTGATCAAGTTATCAGATTGTGCTGATTTCCTTGAGATTGCCCATCTTTCCTTTGCTCACTCTACTTTTGCTTGAGCAGACCTTCTTGCTTGTACACTGCAGAAGAGCTGGCCGTGTCAAAGAGTAAGGACTCCTTTCAATCGCCTTCTGAAATTCTCTTTCCAGACAACTTCTGGCCACTGTTCTCTTCCAGAGCTCCTTGGCTCCAACGTATTCAAACGAAAAAAGCAGGGCAGGTTCAGCCACAGTGACCAGGGACAGTGAAAAGTCAAGATCACCAAGCAAGTCCAACTTGACAAGGCAAGACTGAGGACAAGCCAGAAAGTCAAACCAGCATCAGTATCAGCAAGGCACAGGCATGAGTGAGATACAGTTCAGGCAAGAAGCAAGGGCATGGTCTGAGCTTAAATGCAGCTCTGGAGTAGAAGAGGGAGAGCTTCTCCCCAGCTCTCTCTCAGCCCCAGCATTTTCCCATGTTCAGTGAGTACCTAGGCACCAGAAAGCTGGCAGAGACCTGTTTCTCTCAGTGGCTGTGCTGCTGTGAGCCAGGAGCCTCACCACAACACCACTACTGGTGCTTGGGGAGGAATCTGACAAGGAACACTGATTCTAGTGTATGTATACCAGGCAGGTATCACAGAGTCCACATCTTACAGAGAACGTGCTATAGCTTTACTCCAGAGTCATTTGAGTTTAGCAAAGTGTCCCTCTTGTGTCACAGAGATGAGTTGCTTATAAAGCAAATACTGTCAGTCCATTTAATTAGCTCTTTAACGTGGTGAGAAACGTTCCCTGGCAGAGAGTTCCTGGGAAACCCTCCAAGACGTGAAATGGAGAGGTACTTCTCTGCAGGGAGGACAAACAAGGTGCAAACAAGGGTCTCCCAGACCCAAACCTCACAACTGAATCATCGCTCCTCAGATGATGATGACAAGAGTCCAGAAGGTGTAATAACCATCCCCACAGCCAATGTAACAGCAATTATTAATACTGCAAGGGACAGTGCTGCCACCCTGCCACAGAGAAGAGCAGCTACCATGGTGCCCCCTTTTCTGTGCAGACTTAGTATAAAAACATACAGCCCAGGCAGGTTCTGGAGCCACTCAGCTTAGATTAGATAGGTCTTGGTATCCTAATATCCAATTGTCTTGATATTAGTGGGAGAGCTAACAGACCAGGGGATTAGCAAAACCGGCTTGACGCGCTCCACTTACGATTCTATCTGTAAACTTGTCAGATTGGATCATTGGGATGGGAACTGTTCACATCATAAAGCCTCTTTCCCCATGCAGTATGTAGAAATGATCAAAAAGCGATTTTTTCCTAAACAAAGGAAGAAATCAAGTGTCTGTAGAGAAACAAGTTGCTTCACAGCTCTGCTTAACCCTATTCCTGAAAAAAATCCATGCAGACTGTGGTACACCCAAAATCAAAATCTCAGTATGCCTCCCCCCAGCTGCCACAGTCTGGGTGTGAGCAGGAGGGAGTGAGAGGAGTCTATGCATTGTGCTCCTGGCAGCCTTGTCTTGTGCCCCTGCAAAGAGGAGGAAAGGAGCCCAAGCTTGGGAACACAGCAGGACAGACCAACAGATGAGGCCAGGAAAAGGCAGATGGTAGTACCAGGGATGGAGGTAGCAGGACATGCAGGCAGGGCCAAGTTAAGGGTCCTACTAAGATGTGACAGCTTGGACGCAAAAGGGCACATGGAACTAGTAATGAAATTAGTTCAACTAACTGAGCCTTGGAGGGGAAGTTGTGAAGATTCAGGTCTTGCTGATGACATCTGAGTGCCATGTCCGTGATGCTGGGAAAGACCTGCTGCCTCTCTCAGCTCACGTGTAAAAAAATCTGGATGCAGTCTGCTACGGCAGTGACGGGTGTATGTTGCCCTCCGGTGGTGAACCCTGCATTTTCCCAGGCGCCATGGAGAAGTGAACTGCGAAGCCCATGGACCTCTTTTCCAAACACACCACCGGGCCAGGCTTTTATTTCCCAATGGTTACAAATGCACCATGATTAATTCGAACATCAGTGTTTGCCTCACCCAACCCTGTCGTTATTCAGCTGTTTTCTGTTTTGTTTGACCAGAGCCAGATCAGCACACAAATTACCAATATGGGTATTCCCACTGTTCTGTCAAAGCACAAATGTAATTACTCCTGCTGTGAAAGTGCACCAATTTGAGCTGCAGTCGCTTCATTAATTTGGTTTAATACTTCCAGTTGCATGTTGCATGCTGTGATGAAAGCCATTTGTCCTCCAGTTGCCTCTATGCAGCACTGAGTGCTAATGCCACACATTTGTTATGTTGCAGAAGTACAGCCCCCTGAAAAAAATAACCCACTTCCCTTTCTTACAATTTTATCATATTGCCAAGCTTCATACTACCCATACTAAGATCGAGTTGAACAAGTATTTATATACAGAGCACAAAACGTTTATTTCCTCAAGTCAGATCCGTAAAGCCGTAATTTCAAATTTCAAAGTCATTTGTCCTGTGTTCCTAGGGGCTTCTGTATTAGGCAGCAGTTTTACAATCAAAAACTGTAACTACATGGAACGTAGATGGCAAAGGGGCTTCAACCATGCGAGGGGAAGGAACGTGAAAAAACAGTAAAATTGGACTGTTTTCTCACTTCCTTTCTACCACACGCACTCCACTAGGAGGTGAAAGGGGTACATGAGTATAATTACACTGCTCCCTTTTAAGTTCTAGCTACAGCTGTTTTCCTTTTGTATTAGCAAGCAAAGTAAGAGATGGCTACGAGCCCAGGTAGTTATGGATTTTTAGATTCACACTTACAACCCTGAACAGACTCAGAATGCCAGATCTCAGCAGCAGTAAAACTGACAAACTGTTGTTGTCCACTGCACTGCATCTAAATGAAGCTAATTTGGGAAAAGGAAAAAGAGAAATGATGGAATACCTACTACTAATTTTTTATCAATGACAATAAAGCTTTGCACCATTTATCCTCAAACAGTTCTAGAAATAAAACCAGTCCTATAGTTAGTCAACTTGTTGTTTCGACTCTTCTTCCTCTATCAACACTCACTGAAGGGTTTCTGTTTGACTCAAGGGAGGTATAGTGACAGCAAAAACCCACCAGAACATGACCTGCTAGCAAACAGCGGCCAGTAAAGAGCTTCCTCTGCCCTATGTAACACAAGGAATGCCAAGTTGGCATTTTTACTTGGATTTGTACCACTTACCTCACTTTTAAAATGTTTCAAAGAAATGGTATATTAGTTCTGGTCTACCACTTGTTTCTCGCTGATAGTTTCACACACAAGATACCTTACTAATAAATCCTACTCTACCACTCTAAGATCATACTGGGGGCTTTTTAAGTAGGTGCACTCAACTGTGGCATTATAGACAAAGTTCTGGGAAAAACTGCCACTTGGCTGAATGTGTATAACCCTGGGAAATAACTCCTTAACCCTCAAAAATCAGGAACAGGATAACAAGAGAAAAAAAGTGAAGCAACTGGAAGCAGGAAATACAGTTCTTTTAAATTTTCAGATTGAAATACTATACTTAATATATTTAACATATGAGAATTACTGGCTAAAATAATTAGTTAATATTTAATTAAATTTAGTTAAAATAATTAAAAGTTTCTTCTAGTTTCACTGAAGAGTGACAGACGGCTTAAAATGACAATCTATGGGCTTCCCCCATAAGGAACAATGGAAAAGGACACATTAAATTTTATTGCTGCATTATTTATGTTTTTTTTCCCTATACATTCAGGAAGTGTTTTCTCTGAATGCTCACACCATTCTAAGAAAAGATGCAACAAAACTTCTGAAACAAGTCTTGAAATCACCAGTGCTAAATTGTTTTATTTCCAACAACTAGCCATTACAGTATGAGAAACAAAAAGTGTCCAGAATAAATAGCCGAAGATGAAGCATCAGAATACTACCGTCTTCGCTACTGCTGTGGCCCCTTAATGTTTCCTGCTTTTCAACCTTCACTCTTCGGATTCTCCAGGCCTACGGATATCATCAATCTTCAGGATCATCCTAACAACCTGCGTCGCCAGAGAAATCTGCTGTTTCTTGCCAATCAAGGTTTCTATAACATGCTGCTGCTTCATATCTGTCAAAAGGAACCAGAAAAATTAGACACCCTCCTCAAATCTAGATAAAACACTTAACCTGTAAGTGATAGTAATTACTGATAGTAAATTCCACATAATTTTAAAGAGCACTTTGAAATTACTGCTCTTGGCCATTGTGGTTTACAAACATAATTTGTACAAACAAGAGTTTTACATCGGGGTTCTTACCAAAGATCCTAGGACACTAAGATACAATTCTTTTCCCGACTAGATTGTGCTTTTTAAAAAGTAATGCAGAATGGTGGAAAGCAAAATTTCCATACACATATATTAAAAGCACCCTAATGGCTGAGCAAATGCTAAAGAAGTCAGTTCAAATGCCATCAAACAGGAACACTCAGTCAAAGAAGGGTTATGAATGTACAAGCAACAGTTTACCACATTATTTTCTGAAAACACCAACAGAGTAAGAAGGTGAGAAGTGTAGATTAGATGGAAACAAGGTTTTATACACTGGCTTCTTAGTCTTCACATATTTGCTCCAGGTTTATATATACATGCAGACATATTGGTGTGAATATCATTGTCTACAAATATTTTCAGCCTTTTGTCCACAAAAAGCTTATTCACCAGCTCTTTCTCAAAACAGGTGTTTCTAGGACTGCAGTGTAACCTGGATCACTTAAAACTGCTGTATTTAATGCACAGCCTGCTCGTCTCATCATAGGAGCAGCCTTCCTTCCAGCACCACACTATCAGTCAACATCTTTAACTAATTTAACTAATCTTGGCACCAAACAGAGGATTTCAAACAACTATGTATTTTCTTCCTGGAAGACATGCATGTACTCTCCATGCACATTCTCATTTATTATGGCAAGGCACAAGAGTTAGAATAATTCAAGTGATGCACAGGTTTAAAAAAACCATATTGAGTGCTTTGAGCTTTTGAGAAAGAAAAGCTTTTATGCTCCTCCATCTCCATGTTGCAGTTCTTACCATTTGTTCCTTTCTGCAAACAGTCAATGCCCAGGGCAGGATTATTTTCTTTCACCTGCCTCGCTCGCACTTCAGTCATCGTCTGAATTGGATTCATACCACTGTTCTCTGAGAGGGCCATGGGAATTACTTCTAGAGCATCTGCAAAAGCTCTCACAGCATACTGTTCCAAAGATGGGCACTAGAGGAAAAAAAATTAAAATTCATAAGCTATTAAACATCAATGTTAGTAAAAGCAGATTTTCATACTAGATATAAAATATATACACACATTATGCAGGTTTTATTTGGAATAATAACCTAGCCAATACCTCTGGATGATAACTACTTGAAAACTAAAGAAAAATTAAACTGCTCCTAGCACAGAAGGAAGAAAGTACTTTTACACAGAAGGGAAGCATAACTTTTAATGCTGGTTATCAGGGAATGTCAGAAAGTACATGTTAAGGAACTTTCTGGAAGATCTTTGAAGCTCTTCTGAATCTCTTAAGGCAGGCTTAACCCTTCATACATTAAAGGAAGTTATAACTGTTCCTTTCTTACCTTATCTGCTGCCTCACTGACTGCCAAGGCACAGGATATTTCAGCAGCGCCACCACCATACACAATACGGTTGTCACGAACGAGATTCCGGATGACACACAAGGCATCGTGAAGAGAGCGCTTCGCTTCTTCAATGATCTGGAAGCACAGAATAGCATGTGTTTGACAAGGCACACATCTGAAGGCTGTGAAGATGTAGTTCCTAATACAGACGTGCAAACTGCAAATAAACTGTAAGACCTTTTTATGGCTCCAATGCAGCTCTACTACTGCTATGGCATACTATTTAAAAATAGAGAATGTCAGACATCTAGTGGCAAAGAAAGAATAAAAATATACACAAAAATATACTGTTGTTTGTTAAATCTGTAATTTGAAACAACAAAAACTTACATGAATAAGGTTTTCAATCTTGCATATTTACAAGACAAAAACCACTGAACTTTAAATGCCAACATTATTTTCAGACTGCAGTTTCTGTCCTCTCCCGGCTTCAAGAGATGTAGGAGATTTAACAGAAACCTTTAAAGCAGTATTTCTGCTTTCTTAAAAGAAATTTTCAGACCAGGGCATCCTCTTTTTTTCCCCAAGGTTTTTCTATAGTAAATATCATTTAACACTAATAGTGCAACCAAAACACAGTTTAAATACCTAAACATTTAAAGTGGTTTCAGTTCTGGGGGACTGGGGGATATAGAGTGTGGGGATATACAGCTTGTAGTAGAAGTTTGGGGGTTTTATTTTAAATTATTTTAACTGGACTAAATCAAAGGTGATACAACTAGATCTACAATAAAACCAAATCTGTCAAAGATGCTAGTATGTCTTTACTCATAAAAGTTACCCTGTCATGAGAAAAAAATATTAAGAGCATCCAGAGGTAAAATTATTTTTGTATTTATGAACTATATGGTCTAACAGAGAGAAAACAAAAGTTTTCATTCAAAACACAGGATGTAAGGATAACAAGTTACTTCTGGTACACAGTCCTGACTGCCTACGAGCTTTATCCCTTTTTTATTTGCCCACACTCCAAGAAAAATGTAGACAAAAATCAAGAAGGGTCTACTAATATGCTTTACAAAGAAACTAGACATTCTGCAACTATGTATCAAACCAGGCATCTCACCATTTTATTTCCTCCTCTAATGAAAATGGTCACAGCCCTGGAGTTCTGGCACTGCTCGATGAGAAGCATCCTGTCCTTGGTTGTTCCGAAGGAGATCTCTCGGACAACACCCGCAAAGCCCAGTTTCTCTGCCGTGAGCTCGCAGAAGCGAGGCACAATGCGCCCTCCCGTTGCAATGGCGATCAACTGAAGGTAAACAGCCACGAGTTATTTTAACAGGATATTTCCACGAGGTTTTTCAGAACATAAAACTAATGGAAAAGCATCTGTCAAACACCTACTCCTAAAGGGCATCTTCCCATCACTTCGAAGTACTTCAGACACTGTTTTATTTCTGCAAACGTCAGGACTAAAGCAGAAACATCGGCAGACACCTACAACTTTTATTAAGTGATATGCATATGCTCCAATTATAAACCATAATCCTGTTCATGGTAGGTTCTTCTCAAAAATTCTCAGTCATCTTTCTCCAATACCCACCCCATGCACACAATGATGCAGTTCTACCCAAAAAGCCTGAACTTTTAGCTAGTACAGCCCATTATTTCATAAATGTTTTGACAAGTGGTACAAAGCCCAGTTTTACTTACCTCTATTTCAGGTCCACCAACCCAACGAACAGCAGGCAGCTCATTCTGAAGCAGCAAGTGATTTGCCTCATCATCAAAACCCCACTGGCAAATGGCAAGGTTTGCACCAGTGTCTTTTATCTGAAAGCAACACAAATCATCAATCTTCTGATCAGAACTAACAAAGGAATGAAAAACACTCTCCATGGTTTTAATACTCCCAACTTCCTAGAAGACAATTCTCAAGAAGAACCCTCTGGCATACACAGAGATCAGAGTATATTTTAAACCAAGCTGGCATCTCTTTCTTACATAAACTTAACTTTGATTCATAGCATTACAACCACTTAGTATGTTGCTTCCCACCAGGATTAGCAGCTCATTTACAGGAATAAATCAATGCACTATGCTGGTTTTTTCTGAAGGCCATGAAAGACTAAGGAAACAGAAATCATCTTTAAGGTTACCTGCTTCACCATCTCTTCAAACTTCTCTTTTTCGTATTTCTGCAGTGCCTTGTAATCATCCACAGATGTGACATCAAGCTTATGTTTGGTTTTAGGCTTAGGTGGTTCAAATGGACAAGTAAGGATTGCAATTTTAGCATCTTTTAGCTCCTGGGCAATTAAAAAAAAAAAAAAAAAAAAGATTTTTGACCTCATTAACATCTGTTTCCTGTATCTGTAAAACATACAGACATATCTTTATAAACACAAGCATAGAAGGAAATGTGAAGATCATTTGACTTATTCTAAACTGAACTAATTATAACAAAATAATTCTGTCAATAGTCTCTACAAACCACTTAAAACAAATTCTGTAGCTCCAAGACACTGTTTAAGCCTTAGCAATTCATCAGTGATGCCTTTTTATGGTTTAATGTTTCACAAACAAAAAAATTGTCAATTAAACCATCCCTATGCACTGTAACCACTGAGAATAGGACTCATCTTTGCAACAACCTTTCAACTACTGTATGACTGATAATTTCCACTTGTCTTCCTTTTCACAGGATACAGTGTCACCTGCAAGAAAAATATTCCAGAACAGTAGACATTTTCTTGAAGTACATTGCCCAAAGACTTGGAGACCTTACCTATAACAAACATAAAATCAAGGACAGCTTCTAGGGTGTTCCAGACAGGACAACATGGCAATTCATAAAGATTAAGAATCTTGACACTGCATTGCACTAAGCATATTAAGCGTATCACACATCAGGGATAATTACTTCTACATAACATAGAACCCTGCACCTGTCCTCACTCAGTAGTACAGTAATTCCTCCCTTCCACCACAATTTCTCAATACTGTTGTAAATTCTAACTGGATCTCTTCCAATATGAAAAAGGTCATGCTCCTTGCCCCTTCCTCTGCTGCTACATGGGTGAAAAGCCAAACCAAACCACAAGACCATGTAAATACTTAATAAATGAGGGTAACATTTGAGGTAGGCTAGAAGTTCTTATTTAAGCCATTACACACGAGAAACACACACAAAGACATCACTTACTTTAGGCATCTGTGGATGACTGAAATCTTTATCCACAATCACTCCTTTAACCAACTGAGTATCTTCCAGTCTACCACCCACTTTGCCTTGCACTTTGATCAGCTCAAAATCAACATCTTTACGTTCCATGTCTGCTACTGTCAGTACAGCGTTCACGGCAATCTCTGCCATTTGCCTGTGACAGCGGTTCACTCTGCGTTTGAGAAAATACAAATCAAGTTGCACTCCGTTTATCAATCAATCAATCTCAAACAGCAAAAAGTAGCACTATAGCAATCAAGTTTTGCACACTACATTAAAAGAAGGGGTCCTGCTTGTTTGTTTACAGAAACAGAAGGTGCTGGCTATGTTAGAAAACAGAACACACAATATGGTTTGGTGTGAGGAGCCTTTGTGAATCAATACAGATTTGGAATAAGTCAGGAGAAGTAACTACTAAAGAACATTCAAGAAACAAAAACCACTCTTAAGACAGCTCTCCAAAGGAAGCCCTTCTAATGTCTGAATTTATGAATTACACATAATACCCATAAAGGAAAATTAACTTAAGGAGCCATCCTAAGTTAAATTTTTTTTTTAGCAGGAAAAAAGCCAACAAAAGATGACACACAATTATTTTAAACAGATTTAGATTACTTTTGGAACCTGCTATGATACAGAAACCTGGAACTAACAGGTTAGAATGAAATTGATGCTGCAGCTGTTTGACTTCATGGAATTGACCCTTTGGAGACAAAGGATCACCAATTTCTTATCCTGAGAGAAGAGACCACAGAGGAATTAGCCAAAACAAAACACAGAAGAGTCTTCAGCCACACTACAATAACAAAAACAATTTAATAATCCACCAAAACATCAGGATTTTGCCTTTCCACGCAAGGATTTTCAACGGAAGGTTAAATACTTGGTTTTTATGACTTACACTTTAGAGCCCAGAGTTGTCTTTGCTGTCTGGATCAGAGGCTCAATGTTCTGTGGATCAACTGGGAAGCTGTCACTGATTTTGTCTAGGTGCTCAATAGCAATGCGTGCTGCCTGCTCATAACCATCTGCTATTCTGATGGGGTGAATGCCTCGGTCTAGTAACTGCTCAGCCTGTTCCAATAATGCCCCAGCCAAAACTATAAAAAAAAAATTAAAGTTAATCCTGATTGGAGCACAATTTTATGTGCATTATCAACAGATTAAAAAGCACACTTTCTGATTTTTTCTGCAGAATTTTAAGAGTTCAAGATTTCCTAAATAACAAAATGAGCCTAAGAAAACCCCTACTTTCTATGGTTAGGAGAAAAACCACATTATGTTAAGACCAAAACAAAGCACAGGCACCAAGGCAGGAAAAGTAGATTACAGAAAAAAATTATGCAGAAAAATTTTGAAAGTATAAAAAGGGGTCTCAGCACTACTTTAAAATGTAACCATACTTATAAATGACACAAAAGCTTCTTTCTAGTTAGAAAACTTCTAATACAAGAGCTCACAGGCATACTGCAACAAAAAATACTCTAAAGAAGTGCTACAGAAAAACTACTGTTACGTCTCAAAACGTTTCTTAAAATAGCTGAAGCATCTTGATTTTAACATTGGAAAAGCACAGTTAAATCTAAAAGACTTTCTTACCAACGACTCCAGTAGTTCCATCCCCAATCTCATCATCTTGAGATTTAGCCAGCTCCACCATAAGTTTGGCTATCTGATGGTCCACATCCATCATATTCAAGATGGTAGCACCATCATTTGTCACAGTCACCTCACCATCCTTGTCCACCATCATTTTATCCAAGCCTAAAAAACACATGTTCAAAGGATGAAGGAAAATCTAGAAAATCCCCTCCCAATAACCACTAAGAGAGAACCATTAAAAGTTTTTCATTATTACCATTAGGCCCAAGGGATGTTCTCAGAGTACTTGCTACAGCCTTTGCTGCCATTATGTGAGACTGTACAACAAAGGAGAATAAAGACAGAAGTTAAATAATTATCACATATTCTGAAATAACAATATTAAGCTATGAAAGACAGTGAGTAGTGCAAATGCTGTAATTAAACTGACAACTATGACTAGTTTTATGACAGAAGCATTTCAAGCCTTTTCTTGTATTGCTTGTGCTGGCTGTGTAAAGCATTCGAAAGCAGAACAGCCAAATGACAGCCCTAATGCTCAAAGCAGAGGAGCAACAGAAGCTGTCAATACTAAAAAGAGAAGGCAGTGCAATTACACCCATCACAGAATCATCACAAAATGGTTTGGGTTGGAAGGGACCTTGGAGATCATCCAGGTCCCACCCTCTTTCAGGGGCAGGAACACCTTTCACTAAACCAGGTTGTTCAGTGCCCCATTCAACCTTCCCTTGAACGCCGCCAGGGATGGAGCACCCACAGCCTCTCTGTTCCAGTGTCTGCTCCATTCTTCCGTGGGGATCTGTATCACCCGCACTCAGCCCCGGCCTTCCTTCGGCGGCCGAGCTTCAGGCGGCGGTCTAAGGAAGGGGGCAGCGGGGACCTGGACAGGAGCCGCGGGGAGAAGCGCGTTGCACCCACGGCAGTGACTGCCGCAAAGCCCCGGGGCGGGTCTGCGGCACGGAGACCCCACGGACGCCGCACCGCGGATTCTCAGCACCGGAGGCGATGTCTTCTCTCTTCCTCCATCTCCCCCATGGTTCCAGGCCTAGGCCAGGCTCTATCCGCCCTGCGCCGCCGGCGGGGCTGACGATGAGCGCGGCAGCGCCTCGCCCCAGGGGCTCCATCCTCCCGGCCCTCGCGGCAGCATGGCTCTGCACAGCATGGCGCGGCGCGGCCCAGCCAGCGCGGGCCCGCGGGCGACCCCGGCGGCCGCCCCGCTCGCTCACCTTGAGCGCCTCCAGCCCCATGAGGCGCGTCTTGCGCTCCTGGTCCTTAAGGATGAGGAAAGGCCGCCCATACTCGTCAAACGCCAGAGTCCCCATGGCCGACATGGCTGCGACTCCTGCTCCGACCGCCGCCGCTCGCGCGCACCGCCCGGAAGCCGCCGCGCCCGCCGCACGCCGCCCCGCGCCTGCGCAGCCGCCACACCCGCGCTCTATTTCACGGCCGGGACCTTTGTGGCGCCCCCAGCGAAGCCTTCTGGAAGCGTCCCGCGCCGGGGGAGGAGCGCGGCGCCCGCGGCCGCACCCCCCGCTCCCGGTGGAGGGGAGGGAAGGAAGGAGCGTGTACCGAGTGGCGTGGAGTATGGGTGCCGAGCGCGGCAGCCGCGGGCCGCGCCGGGTGGCTTGAGGGCGGACGAGTGAAGACAGGCACACGGCAGAAAAGTGTGCGCGGCGCTTCTCTCCGGAGCGTCTTCAGAAAGGTTTCGGTCCCCCACCCTCGCCTAGTGAGGTGGTCCTGCCCTTCTGTGTAAATGTTGCAGGCCGAGCGTAGTGCTGCGCTGGTCATTGGCAAGTGGGGGCGTTTTCAGGGATATGTGGCTATGTCCCAGGGACAAGTTCCTCCGCAGAGGAGGAGCGGTAGCTCCTGGACATGTCCCCGGTCGCGGGCTCCCGGGCGGTCCATGGCGGGAAGGTCCCTGTTAAGCTGTGCCGGGGCCCGCTGCTGCCCGCCCGCCTGTGGAGGGCCATGGCTTTAAATGGAAACCGCATTCCTGCCCACTCGTGCCTCAGTTTTTCAGCAGCTATAGCATTTCCCTGGGATCTGGGAATCGTCCGAAGGGGTATAAAGTGCTTTTTTTTTCTTTTTTCTTTTTTTTTTTTTCTTTTCCTTCTCTTTTTTTACGTCCCATGTCTTTGTTACAATATACTGATTTTTCTCAAGTAAGCATTTAATAAATGTGACAGCGAAAACTCTCTCTGTCCGTCCCCAGGCGCGATGTCCCAGGCGGTAGCGAAGGAGATCCCGCAGGAGCAGGGCGAGGGCGGCTCCCGGAGGAGCAGCTGGGGGCTGCTGGTCACGGCCGGTGTGGGAGGGACCTTGGTGGCCTTCTATGCTGTGGCCACCCCCTTCGTGACCCCAGCCCTGAGGAAGGTGTGCCTACCCTTCGTTCCTGCAACTGCTGCTCAGATCCAGAATGTGCTGAAAATGTTGGAAAACAGAAGTGGCTCCCTAGTTGATATTGGCAGCGGGGATGGCCGCATTGTAAGTTATGGATGTTGTCTTCCTCTTACAACACCTCTTAAAAAAGTGTCCAAGTGCTAGGGCTGTGTTTTCCTGCACTTAGGAGTGTCTTGTCTTTGGCATCCAGTGGTTTTGCCTGAGTCTTATGAAAAGAATCGAAGCTGAGAAAGGTTTACATTCAGTTTTGATGAGTAGTAGTTTTTGGTGCAGTCTTACCTGCAGCTTGACCAAGGTAGTGGACAAAATGTCATTGTGCTGACTGTAGGGAATCACAGTGCATTCACTTGATAAGATCAGAGTCTTGGTACTGATTCCACAAGGTGTGTAGCTGCAGCAAATGAGGCTGTGAGATGCTTAATGTATAAAGGTGATAGAAGTGCAAAAAGAAATGAGCAGTGAGCCATGGATTATAAAAATAAAAATCCTGGTGTGGCTAGAACTGTAGTCTTTCTTCACACCTTCGTGCAGTGCTGGCTTCCCCCCTTCCAAATCCATGTGTTGAAACCAGAATAAACACCAAGGGAAATGGTGAGAATCATGAAAGACAAAGTGATACTGTGTTTCCAGGGTATTGTTTGAGTCCCAGTTTGTGAAATGTGGTGGTGAGGATATAGTGGAGAGTGTTGTAGTTTGGTTTTTCTTTGTTGTTGTAATGTTCTGTGTGCTTTCTCATAACTATCTGCTTCACATCCTATTTAGCAACAGGGTGGTGGTTTTTGATGGAAACACGCAAGTTCTTGAATGCTACCTTTGTCCATGTTTTATGTGAATGAGTCAACCCATGCAAAAAAAAAAATTGATTTGGAAACCCAAATCTGTGAAGATTGCTTGAATTGTACCTGGGTAAGAAAAGGACCAAAAAACTTAGGCATAAGATAACTGCAGTTTCTGATGCCCTCTCTGTTCATCATTCTGGCTGCTGACTCTCATCAGAGGTATCTAATTTGAATAGGTATTGCATCGTTAATTTTGATGCATTATATAGGTACCCAAATGGTGACTGAAGACTATTTGGAAAGCCAGGTATCTAAATGTGAATTCTTGGTGCTTCCATTAATGCATCTGTCTTGAAAAAAGTCTGTTCAGATGCTTTTAAATATTTAGTACTTACTCAGGTGTAATCAGCAGATAAATATGGAGATATTTACCACATTTCCAAGTGTAAAAATGTCAACTTTTTTGGTGAATTTGCAAGTGCTCTCTGATGGAAGATGCATTATTTTAACAGTGTGAAATATACTGTCCAGGTAATGCTATTTGAGAAGTTTTGGTAAGAAATGTATACTTTCTGATTTCACCTTGCTTGTTTTGTAATTGATAGTTCATCAGGTGATTCCTGGTTCAAAGTTGGCAGTAACCTTTTAAATTATGTCTCAAACCTTTATTCTAGAAATTGGTGCATTTCTGGATTTTTTAAAATGTAGATCAACAGATCACTTTCAGACTCTTTCTATTGGTATGTCATTTTGGCTCTAATTCAGGGGCTGCTCAAGTGCCTTACCACTGCTTTTCAAATAAGTGGTCTAATTTTGAGCACTTTTGCTTGTGAGTTTCACTGTTCTCTTTGTGGTACTCTTTAATTTCAAGACAGTGCATGAACCTGTTAAATTAAACTTTTGTGTAACTCATAGATGTACTGCAAGCTGACAGCTTTGCCCTGTGAATGTTTGTTTTCATATTGTTTGCCTGACAATATTTCAATTTAACTAGTAAGAATAGAAAAATGTAGTTTGGAGTTTTTATTCACTATACAACTAATCTGTTAGGCATTAAAACCTGGGTGACTTAGAAAAGTGCTTCCCTTTATATTTTAAATAAAACTGTGGGCTCCCATGTAGGTGAATAGACTTTTATGTTTCTAAGTGAAGATTTATTTTCTTCCTTGTAGGTGATAGCAGCTGCAAAGAAGGGATTCCAAGCTGTCGGTTATGAATTAAATCCGTGGCTAGTCTGGTACTCCAGATATCGTGCCTGGAGAGATGGGGTACAACAGAACACCAAATTTTATATTTCAGACTTATGGAAGGTAGGTAGTGAATTATGTAAGGATGAATCTGGGGTGACTGAGAGGTTTTATTAGTTTGGAAATACTTTCCTGAAAGCGCTGAAATGCTCTCTGACCACAAGGTTCTGTATTGGGCTTTGAGCCAAGTACTTGTGCTGGGAATCTGGTTTCTGTGGGCTCAGTATACGGTTCTGCTGCTTTTGTGCTTTGTTGAAGTGCTTCCTTTATCAGTAGAGGCTCCTTGAGCAGGCTTGGGCCTGATGAATTATGTGGGAGGTTTTATATGGGTATGGGGGGTTTTGTGTTCAGAGAGGAGCATAGGAGAACTTCATGGTGCTGACTGGAAGAACCCAGTCATTAGAATGCTTAGAAAGTTTTTGGAGCCAGCTAACATTTAAACAAAAGAAGGGGCAAACTTAAAGCATACATGATTATATCATATACAGGACTTGTGAGAATAACCTCTTAGATATTAGTAAAATCATGTAGGTATTTTCTAAATTAATGCTTTCTGTGCTGCTAGAATTGGTGCCGTATTCTTGGCCAGACAGTAGAAGTTTTTTGCTGTTCAGCAATATAAAGTTTTCTTTATGTGGAAAATTTTGTGATGAAAAGTTGGTAAGGGATGTCCTTACATATTTTTGGTCTAAATCCTGTTGAAAGAAGTGCAGCTAGAGGGATTAGGAGAAAAGAGTGGTCAGAATTTTTTCAACTATAAATGCCATTTTCAATAAGATTTGTTCTCAAACTTTATTTCAGGTTTCTTTTTCCCATTATACCAATGTTGTTGTTTTTGGAGTACCTCAAATGGTAAGCTTACTGTTTATTTTTTATTTTTATTGTATTATTGTATTTTATGTATTATACTGCTTAATTATTTGTTACAGTGTTTAGTTATTTTGATACCAAGGTATTCAGCGTTAATACATTCATCTGCAAAATTAAATCAACCTGCAGACGGTCAAAGGCAGTCAGTAATAATCATAGAATCGTAGAATATTAAGGGGCTGAAAGGGACCTTAAACATCAAGTCCCAGCCCCACTGTGCATGGGATACTTCCCACTAGATCAGCTTGCTCAAGACCTTATCTGACCTAGCTTTGAACAGTGCTAGGATTGGGGCATCAGAACCTTCCTGGGCAACCTGTTCCAGTGTCTCACCACCCTCACAGTAAAGAA
Source organism: Lanius collurio (assembly GCA_020086605.1). Taxonomy (NCBI): domain Eukaryota; kingdom Metazoa; phylum Chordata; class Aves; order Passeriformes; family Laniidae; genus Lanius; species Lanius collurio. Next base: position 4,715,107 of record JACBWW010000011.1, on the reverse strand, counting down.
TTTCTTCCTGATACCTTACCCAGATTTTCCCTTTCAATTTGTAGCCATTCTCCCTTGTCCTATCACTACTGTTCCTGATGAAGAGTCTCTCTCCACCTTACCTGTAGGCCCTCTTCGGATATTAGAAGGTTGTTATGAGGCCTCCATGCAACCTTCTGTTCTTTAGTTCCAACCCCCTTCCATGAGCAGGGACACTTTTGACCAGACCAGGCTTCTCAGAGCTCTGTCCAAACTGGTTTGAACAATTCCAGGGCTGGGGCATCCACAAATTATCTGGGCAACCTGTTCCATTGCTTCACTACCCTAATGTGAAGAATTTCTTCCTAATATCCAATCTAAAGCTGCTGTCTTTCGGTTTGGAGCCATTCCTCCTTGTGCTGTCACTACATGTGCTTGTAGAAAGTCCCTCTCCATCTTGTAGGATCCCTTCAGGTACTGGAAGACAGCTAGATCACCCTGAAGCCTTCTCTTTTCCAGGCTGGGCAAACTTAATCCTGTCAGCCTTTGCTTCTGTATTGCTTTTTCCTTTGCTAAGGCAGATGTGAGATGAAATGAGTGAAGAGCTTTATGTGATGCAGTAGCACACAGCATACACTGAAAACATTTCTGCAGTGGTACCAGGAAGCATAACAAATCTTTCTATTCTGTGCTTTTTTGTTTGCTTTTTTGTTTTTTTTTCCGTGACACTGGGAGTAAATATCTACTTCTGATTCCAGTTGTAACCAGTTTTGGAAACTGGAGTGGATACGGGTGGGATATTAGTGAGCACCGTGGTGGTCTCCATGCTGCCAGCTCTGAGTGTTACATGCTCCCTTGCCTGATTTCCAGCAGGGGCCGCTGGAAACTTTTGAATTTGTGGTCAGGAATTCTCTCTTTGCCCCGAGAGGAACAGTGCTGGTGAGGAAAGATGTCTCAGTAAACTAGGAATAAACAAATGCCCTGGGAAAATGTAAGTAAGCCCAGCAGAAATACTGAATTAGCTTTTAAATGTAATAAAGCAGGATACAATAGTAACAGCTGTGATAGAGTGGGTTCAGAATAGGGCTCAGAACACATTTTGTAGATTCAGTAAGTACTAGGTTAAGTTCTTTCAGCGAAAGTACTGTCATAAATGCAACAGATGTAAACATATGAACCTCTGTATTTCCTGAGCATTCATTTGCTTATGATCCCCTTTAAATTTACTTTGGGAGTTGTTAATGCTCAGCCTCCTGAATGACTAACTTAATTTTCTAGAAACCTTAATTAATTTCTTATTTTTTACTGAGGAACAATAGATCTCTTTAGCTTTTTTAATAATGCTGGTCTGATTTGATGCTGTCACACAGTGCTTTCATTTCATATCCAAGATTAGCTTTAAAAACCTGAATTTATTGATCTTCAGGGAAGACTAAGACCTCTCTTGTTCTTGCAAGCATCTGGGGGGAAGGTGTGTTTATTTCTGATTCATTGCAGGGAGAGACTTACTTGTTCTGGGTGGGATGATGGAATTCTTACCAGGTGTTCATGTTTGCAGCTCCTGTGTATTTTAACTGATTATATACTGCATAAAAGGTTTACTAAACTACGTATCTATGTTGACACACCAATAAACACCCCAAACCCTGGCTTCACATAAAATACAGTATAATTTTAACACCTAATGTAACTGATATATTTAGATTAAAAACTAGTTTGACTGGTTCAAGGATGTAATTCTTTTTGGCTGAACTGTTAATGATGTTTTTAAATTTGAGCTAATATGGATAATGCAGTGTCACTAATTTTCATAATTACTCCTACAAAATTAGTCCATGTCTGTAATTTCTGTAACAAATTAAAAAATTTTCTGGTGCCTCAACTCAGTTTTAGATAACAAAGTGGGCTTATTTTTCTAGTTTGTTTAAGGTGCAGCAGCAAAAACATTTGCAGTGGATGAAATCAGTGCCTTAAAAATATTTGGAATTTGATATATTCAATCTATGACTATAATTTTCCTAAAATATTCAATTGTTAGCTTAAATGTAGCTATAATAGGATATTACATCAAAGGCACACCCTGCATGTATGTGATAGTGGAAGCTTTTTGCAGTCAGTCTTATTTTCTAATAATTTTCTTTTGGGTTTTGTTTCTTTCTTCTTTTTTGCAAAATTTTATATATTTAGTGTCTTTGTGGCTTGCTGCCCTCTTAATTTTTTTAATATTTAAACATTACAGCATGATATCAAAGTAAATAGTGTTTTACATGTGATAGAAGTAGCCTGTCAAGTTTGCTGTTAAAATTATTCATTCAGATAGATACAATATATAAGAATAAAAAGAACTCCAAATGCATGTGCACTGCTGATCTCCTTAAGCATACCATTGAACTTTTCCAAAAGACAAAAGTGGCTAAATCTGTTATGTTTCTTTTTTTTCCTAGAACATAATAGCTATCTGGGATGGGAAAGAAATTTCTTTGGAGTCTACATGTGTTAATTTATTTCTCACTTAATCCATGGCAGGATTTGCAGAGCAGTTAGTAGAAAAAGAGCATCTGGCTGTTCATGGTGTTGCTCTGCTCTAGGAAGGTAGTGATATTTCCCCTGACTTTGATCTCCTCTCAGTTTTTGTGAATGGAGGAAAGCTGGACTGTAGGTGTTCAACCAAGGAGAGTTGCATAGTGGTATGTGACACAGTTTTCCCTTAGCATGGTTTCCCCCCCGCTCTCCAAACTGGGGAGAGATGGATTTGGTAGATGGACTGTTCAGTGGATGAGGAATTGTCTGGATGACTGCATTCAGATGATCAATTTCTCAATGTCCAGATGAAGATCAGTTACAATCGGTGTCCTTCAGGGGTCTATTTTAGGAGCAGTCTTACTTAATATTCTCATCAATGACATAAATAGTGGGATTAAGTGCACTGTCAGAAAAATTTGCAGATGACACCAAGCTGAGTGGTGCAGTTGACATGTTTGAAGGACAGAATGGCAGCCAGAGGGACCTGGACAAGAAGTGGGACCATGGGAGTCCTACAAGGTTCAACAAGACCGAGTGCAAGGTGCTGCTCCTGGGTTGGGGCAACCTCCAGTACCAGCACAGTCTGGGGGATGAACAGCCCTGGTGTTCATCTCTCCCAGGTGGAGAGCCGCCCTGCCCGGAAGGACTTGGGGGTGCCGGGGAATGAGAGGCTGGACATGACCCAGCCATGTGCACTCCCAGCCCAGAAAGCCAAACGTGTCCTGGGCTGCATCCAAAGCAGCGTGGGCAGCAGGGCCAGGGAGGGATTCTGCCCCTCTGCTCTGCTTTGGTGAGACCCCACCTGCAGCCAGCTCTGGGAGCCCCAGCACAAGACAGTTGGGGACCTGTTGGAGTGCATTCAGAGGAGCTCCTTTCCTATGAACGTGGGCTGAGAGAATTGGTGTTACTCAGCCTGGAGAAGACTTGACTCTGGGGAGACCTTATTGTGGCCTATTATTACTTAAAGGGGGCTTGTAAACAAGATGGGGACAGACTTTTTAGGGACAAAACAAGGGGTAATAGTTTTAAACTAGAAGAGAGCAGATGCAGGAGTGTGTACCACCCAGCTGCCAGTGACACTCTCCACAGCACGTTGGCCCCACCGCACTGCCTAGCAGGACTGATGCCGGGGGCGCCTTGTGGTTTCTTGTAGCCCAAGAACACCAGAGCTTATAGGAGGGTCCACAGCGAGAGCCCATGACCCGTTGAAGAAGGAGGCTGGACTCTCAGGACTGAGAACAAATTCAGAACCTTTAATGTTGTCAGAGGTTGACACACACCTCAGGCCTAGAAGGAGTCTCAGGGCTGAGAGTCAAGATTTGGGTTTTACAACAGTTTATGTATGGGGAATAGACAGGGAGTGGTCAACGGGGGGAACCAATAGGGAAAGGGAAGGGGTAGGGACAACAGCACAAACGACGGGTGCGGTCCAATGGGGTAAACCGAGGGGGGGGGACCTTCTCCGGTCGGCCTATCACTCAACAGCCCTGGGGGAAGCTTCTGGAAACTGGGCTGGGGTGCCGAGCAACAGGCAGGGGAGAGGGAGCTGACTGACGGGGCAATCAAGGGGATGTCTAATGGGAGAAACCATTTGGATCAAGCAGGCGGGGGAGGGTAGGAACGAACCGCAATGTAAGGAAACAGGACCCGTGACATGAACGCAATAGAATTAGAACTATATCACACAACACAACAAGCAGATTCATATTAGATATAAGCAAGAAAAATGTTGTGTGTAGGTGTCTTGGTTTGAAAAGACAGATGTCTGCTACGGAAGACAGGAGCCTCCCTTGAAGTGAAGGATGCAACCCTCTTCTTTCGAATTATTATAATTTTGAAATTAAGGGGCTTTCAGGCAAAGATATAAAGAATAGGAATATCAGTTCTTTACTAAAATACAGATGTATAAACAGGCAAACAAACAACAATAACTATAGTGGTGACAGCAAACAGAAGCACAAACCCAGTGCAGCCTCTCTCGGCTGTCAGGCCCTTTTCCCCTTTGGTGCAGTTCCAGTCACAGCCGGCAGGGGCGCTGGCGGCTCCCGGTGAGCAGGGCAGGTGCGATGGTTCTCCCGCGGCTGCAGGGAGCGCTCCGGAGCGAGCTCGGGGAGCACGCAGTAATGGCGGATTAGATCCCGGGAAAAGGGATGGAAGAAAGGCTTCACAAACCTCCTGGGCAGCTGATCCTGGCGTCTGTCTGGGCTCTCCTGTCCAGGCAGGCTGGGGCAGCAGTAGGAGCACAAATTCCGGGTGGCAGGTGAGATGTATCGAGCTGCGGAGCTGTGGTAGGAATCCCCGGAGGTCTCGGCAGGCAGGATGGGCAGGGCTGCAGAGCAGCGAAGGCTGAGGCAGCAGAATCTGCAGCTCAGCTCCCAGCGAGGCAGGGAAGGACAGGTTTGGGATCCTGGGGTTTCTCCAGCAGAGAGGAAGACCAGCAGGAAGCCTGCAGTGCTGACGAGAATGGTCTCTCCCCATCTCCACACCAAGTCCGGAGTCCTGGGGCACACCCAGGTGAAGACAATAGCCCCAGATGGGTTCCGCCCCTCCGTGGCCAGTTCTTTTGTTTCTCCCAAGTACCCAGCAATTTGTTGTCTTGGTAACATATATGGGAGGCAATTCCTCAAGAGAAAATAAAGGAACTCCCAAAACCCCAACAGTAGGGTGTTGGAACACTGGAATAGGTTGCCCAAAGAGGCAGATGGGGACTGGATGGAGCTCTGAACAACCTTATCTAGTTGAAGACGTTCCAGCTCATGGCAGGGGTGTTGAACTAAATTATCTTTAAAAGTCCCTTTCAATCCCAACCATTCTATGATTCTACATTCTGTTTCATGGAATACTGCTGAAGAGATTCATGTGCATATGTTAATGGGATGGGGACTCGACTAAGCTCAATTTCAATATTATTTAACATAACAGTATTTTTACCATAGAGTGACAGCATAATGTTTGTTTTGAGTTGTTGTCTGTGTGATGTTTTGCGTGTCCCAGGATCTGTCTTGGTGTTCGACTGTAAATTTTGACTGGTGGTGACCTTTGAGTATCACTCAATAACTCAGGAACATTGAGGTGTCATAAATAGCATAAATTCAGGCGGCTGAACTTTTATTCTCTATGGAGAAGAATCCCACTGAAAAGAATCATGAATTGGAGCATGCAAAGTCTCTTCTTTGCAGTTTGTTTGGTTTTTTTTTTAAATTTTTTTATTTAAGGGATAATTTATGGGTTTTGATGTAGTTTTTAGAACTTATAGTTATGATTTCCTTGATCTCACCCATCTGAGCACAATAACCATTTTCTGGTTTTAAATATTTTTTGTCATGCCATCAAAGCCAAAATATATATCATGAATACTTTCTTAAGGAAAAAAAAAAACAACTGAAATCTGGGATTTGTCTTGAGCACTTGAATTAGGTTTTAAAGAGAATGCTTGTGTTTTTTTACTGCTTCTGAGAGGTTTTTCTTGTAACTCAACAGATGCCACAGTTGGAGAAGAAGCTGGAAGACGAACTTGAATGTGATGCCAGAATCATTGCCTGTCGCTTTCCTTTCCCTTGCTGGATTCCAGATCATACTACTGGAGAGGGAATAGACACTGTGTGGGCCTATGATTTGAAACGTTCTAGAGGATGTGAAACAAAAAGCTTGGGAATCACACCAGAGACAGAATCCTAAACATCTAATTTGGTTTTTTACCTTTCACTGGGCCTATTGAAGATAAGATTAACATGTAGAGCCCTGGCATATGAAGATTTATATTCACTGTAAAAACTTAAGTACAGTGATTGTCTGAAAGCACACCAAGGTTACTGAAAGGTATAGTTAAATGGCTTTGTACAGTGTCCTGGTTTAACACCATCTGACAGTGAAATACCACACAGATATTCACTCACCCTAGTCCCCACACTCCCCCAGTAGGATGGGAAAGAAAATTGAAAAAAGGTCATACCTATGACCATGGATTGAGATAGGAATAGTTTAATCATTGAAATAAATTTAATAATAATAACAACAACAGCAATAACAAGAGAGGAGTAAAACCCAAGAAAGACGAGTGCTGCACAAGGCCCTTGCTTACACCCACTGACGGATGCCCATCCCAGAGCAGCAGTCGGCCCCTCCGAGCCAACTCTCCCCAGTTTATATAGAGGGCATGATGTTCTGTGGTGTGGAAGAGCCCTTTGGTCAGTTCAGGTCAGTTGTCCTGGCCATTCTTCCTCCTGGCTTCTTGCACACCTCCTTGTTGGCAGAGCATAGGAAACTGAAAAGTCCTTGGCTTGGAGTAAGCGCTGCTCAGCATCAAGCAAAACATCAGTGTGTTATCAGCATTAGTCTTAGTCTAAATCAAAAATACACACACTACCCGCTAGTAGGAGGAAAATTAACTCCCAGCTTAAACCAGGACATGTCATTAGCCAAAATTATGAAAAAAGTTTTTATAGAGGTGGAAAACTTTAATATGGAAAATGGGTTAGAACACCATTCACTACAGTTAAGAGGAATATATGTATAAGTTAAATGCTCAAATTGGTGAACTTACACATTCTTTCAGAATTGTTATTGATGTTGGAAGTGATGTGCAAGTGGCTCCTCAAATGAGCTGTTTCCCAAATGTCTGAATTATGTATGCCAACTGGCATGATGCTGCATACACAAAACTGATCCAGATGGAGTGTGATGATGACACCGATGTTTCGCATCTCAGCCTTGAATGTGTACTTTTAAAAGTTGAATATGACTAAAGAGGCAAATATAACAAGTTGTTCATTCAGTATTACAAGTGCCGCCTCTGATTATATTAATGTACTTTTATTTAACTTGTGTGCTGTTTTAACAGCAGCAGGAAAAGAAGCCCCAAGTAAAGCCACTTCCCTTCTCCTTCACCTCTTTCTGTAAGGGAGGAGAAAAAGAGGAAATTATGTGTTGAGGTAACAATTTACTGAAAGCACAAAACAAGAATAAGATGTGGCACAGGAACAACAGCAATATTAATAGCAAAAGGATACAAAAAGAGAAGGTACTTTACTGACAGAAAAGGTGTCCACCACTGGGAACAACATTAAGATGGCCGACGCTTCCCATAGATCATGTCTGCATGGCTTCCCCAGACAAAGGCACCATGATGGCTGGGGAGGCAAAATGGCCAACTTCAAGTGGAGCACCAGGATTTTCCTTCTGAAACCATCCCCCCAGCAAGGCTTTGGGAGGCGCTAAGCTCTGACCCCTCTCTGCAACCAGTACAACTTGTTACGTGAACACAAAACCGCAGAAGGATGGATGCTCTTGCTGAACTCTGACTGGTGTAAACCATTGCAGACAACCGTAATTTTTCCTAACCTTTCTGATTTAGGAAGGGTTTCAAAAGTCATTTACTTGTCGGTGAAGTGCCACCATTTCTGTGCACTCAAACTTTGGATAAAGGTAGGGATGAGAGTTGCTTACTTTGAATACTTGAAGTCTGGCTCTGATTCCAGAGCTAGTTGTTCTGGCTAGTTTGTCTATATCTGATTAAACTTAATTTAATTTATAGTGAGATGAGAAGGAAAGTTTTCATCAGACTTTTTTCCCTTTCTATTTTTCTGTACCATTGGATGAGCTCTCATGGTATCACTGTGTGGCTTTTCTTTGTAAGTGAAACAAGTTCTCCCTGTCCTTTTGCTGATGCTGATTTGCAGTGGGGTACTGTCGCTGCATGCAAGTTTTCCTTTCCTGCCGTGGTTACAACACCTTTCTGTTGGATAATGGTGTGCTTACTTGTTCTTTTTTTATGGTTCCCAGGTAGTTTTACTGTGTTCATCCATTAGCAGTTAGTGGGAGTTCATACTCAGCCTTCCCTGGCCCCAGTTAATGTACAGTCTGTTTGTTAAGCAGTAACTATGCAAGTTTGTCAGATCTTTGCATATATGTTTCCCATAGAATGAAGCTAAAAAAAGCTGGGCAATTGTCACCTGAGTTCAAGGCAGTCTCATTACCACAACTAAGTTTATCTCAGTCCAAGAGAAGTGCTGAGACCCTACAGTTTGTGGTAAATACAGAGTCTGACGTTTCATCGGGTGTTGGTAAAGCAAATTTGGTTGGTCTGTAGAATCTGACTTGAAGAGAAGTTGGGTGTTATTTGGGATGTACCCAGGCTTTTTGATGTGAGGAGGCAGGAAGGAGAAGTTTAAATATAGTAATGCTGCTCTGAGGATTTGAAATGGAGCCTGGTTTTGTCCTGAAAATGTACACAAAGCAGGAGAAGAACGGGGCAAATGTGTTTGGAGTGTGCAAAGGAGAGATGATTTCAGCCTTGCATGGCAAGGCACAGCTGTGTACATGAGGACTGTGTGTACTGAAGAATACCAGTGTCTGGTAAGCAGTCTTACAGACTTTTGCTGCAAGAATGCATAAAGCATCTTGTAAAACTACACTAAATTCTTTCTATAATGATTTAAGTGTTATGGTCATTGCACAATGACATGACAAGGAATAGAGCGGCTTATCTAAAATGCCTGAATTTAATATCCCACGGCTATAAAACTGGAACCTCAGACAAAGCAAATCTGAATGTTTTTCTAATGAAAAGAGACTAACAAAGGGGAAATCAGCTAATTAAGCAAAGTTCTTCCCTGAATGATCATAAAGGAAAAGAGGAGGCAAAAGATTTTGATCCATTGAATTGTGACTCATCTGCAGAACAGTGCTTTGACCCAGGTTTCTGCAGTCTGCTTTCACTAAATTTAGTTTGTAGGGAATGAAGCAGTTATTTACTTTTCTCCTATGTTTGACTACATATTTTTCTATTGCATTAACCTTTGCTTGTTAAAAGTTAAAACTGAATTTCTCATTTTTGTCTTTAGTAGCGGTTTTGGGATGTGCACTTCCTAGTTGCCACCTATTTCTCCAGAAATACTTGCTGAGGAGGGCACAATAGAATTAATGATGTGATGACCTGAGCTTTAGGAGTACTGAGTGCTGTCCTCAAGCCAAGGAGAGATTTATGAATGTTTTCAAGTAATGCAGAGGGCTGTTTCTTGCTCTGGCTATTTACTTTTGGGGGCCTACACTGAATTAGGCAGTGGTCTGAAGGTTTGGGGTTCCTTATGACAAGGAAATGTGCTGTATTTCTTGTTTCTGTAGCTTAAGTGTGAAAGTGTTCTAATTTACACAGGAGGACTGGGAAATCATTTGCTTGACATATTGTCCTTTCCTATCACTTGCTATGTTAATTTGATAGTTTTCCAGATTAAATACTTAAATGTGACTTTAGTTACCACTATATGGATTATTATGTTGATACACTTCCAATTGCTAAAGTAATGTATTATGATTTTATTGATATGATACTTCAGAATAAAAAATAGTTTCTTCTGAAAACCAGGAAAGAGAATTTCCTTAATCAAAGGATAGTGTAGGTCTGAAGCCAAAAGGAGGAAACATTCAAGCTACATATGCTGTTCAATACGAAAGTAATTCAGATACACAGAAAAACCTAGTTTTTCTTTGTTTGTATCTTCTAGTAGAATCACTTGCCTTTTGGAGTTACTGATATTATTCTTTTCTTGTCCCACCAGTTTTTAGGAAAAAAAAAAGTGTTACATTACTGAATGACTAATACTTTCCTGAAATACTGTAGAATTTGATTTGTTTGTGAATAGTAAAAGTCGGGGTCAGTCTTAGAAATGTTTTCTTTGTTCTCCCCCCTCTTCCCCCCCCCCTTTTTTTTTTATATTGAGACACATTATGTCCATACAGGTTTTGTGATGCAAGATATATTGTGCCAATGTAGCATCTTAGTGCTGCAGTTCCAATTTTGTAGTTTTACATTTCCATTTTTCAGAAATTGGCTTTGTAGAGAGAAGGAGATGGTGGTATGGCTGCAAGACAGACGTGATAGGCATCTTGCTCAGTAAATTGCAGACACTACAGCCACACAGCAGTGACAACCAAACTTGTCCAGATTTGTTTGGAAAATATACACATTTTTTGGGGTTTTGGGCATTTCTATATTACTGGGCATATTGAAGTTCTTGGTTTATCCTCTGGTTTGCTGCTACTTAATCTGATACTGCTGCAAGGAAGTTAATCCTCTATCTCTGTTTATTTCTGAGTCAGGAGCTGTAGCCAGGTAGGAAGATACAGAATCCAGTCTCAGATTAAGTACCACACAATCCATTTGAGTAAATATGGTCAGTGGAAAGAGTTCCAAATTCCAGGCTTTGGGGAAGTCTTTCACCTTTCACAAAGGACACAGCTCAGAAGGCAGCAGAGATCTCCTGGATTCTTTATAATTCAACAATGACTTCAGCTTTGCTTTTCTCACGTGTATGTTTACAAAAAGTTTGACCATTGTAAGATCATTTTAAGATCTATAGGAGAATTAAGTAAAGGCAGCATTTTGGTTACTATTTATATTTGGAGCTAAGAGAGGAAGGGAGAAAGGGGGATCTTACAGCTCAAGTATGGCAGTTTGATCCATTTTGAAAGTAGTTTGACAGACTTGCATCATCTGTTTGTACTTCTCACTGCATAGGAGAGTCCGTGCCATGAATGGACTTTGATGAACGTTCACTCAGAAATGGGTTCATGTCTGATGCCATTGCTCTTGGATGAAACACTGATTATTGGTAGCTTGCCTCATACCTCTATAGTTTCACTTTCTGTAGTTTACTAAACAGTGAAGCATTTATTCAAGAAAGGACATGAGTCCTTCAAATTCATGTTGAATTTTGGACTATCATGTGCAGGGCCAGGAGTTGGACTTCAATGATCCTTGTGGGTCTCTTCCATATCAGGATATTCAGGATTGAAGAGGGTAGCCTTACATCAGATTTAATGCCAGTAAATTCTGCTGTGAGTGAATTATTTTTCTTTTACATTTGCCAAGATTGCAGTTCTGTAGTTGTAAAATGTAGCCTCAACTTGCTTTTCGGAAATAATATACGTTTCCTCTAGAAGATTTCTGGAATCTTGATAAGATAGTGTGGCATCTATGTTTAACTTAAAAATCACCCTTGAATAAGATTACTGAAAATATTCATTCTGCAGCTTTTTTCTTTGCATGATAATCTTGCTGTTCATCCTTTTATGTTTTACTGAGGGAGACTTATTCATGGATAACTACCATTTTTTCCCCATTCTTTTCCTGAGTTCTCCTTCATTCTTAAATGTTTGCTTTGATTTTTCATATTGTCTTTTTACAATTTGACTGACTACATAAATGAGTCAGTTTTCAGATTTCCTTTATGTTTTTTTCCTGTAAATGAGTTTCTTTTTTTTTTCCAGCCACTTTGCAGGAAGACTAAATATGTTAAGGAATGTTCTTTTTCTCTCTAACATTTTAACCTTGATTTATTTAGCAGTCTGTATGCTGACATAGCATGGCTTTTGTTTCCAATATATGAAAGAAAAACACATCTGCACCAATGATATTTAGAGTGAAAAATAGTCTTGGTCTACAATAATTCTGGCTATTTAGTAGTTATAAGTACCTAAATGCACATTTTTATAATATTTCATCATATGGCAAATGAATACAGGTCTTTTATCCCTTTGGCAGTTCTTTGGATTTGGATTGTTTGTTCAGGTGTGATTTTTGCTGATTTCTTTTTCTTAGTAGAATGTTGGTATTTCTATTAGAGGCTTTGGTTGTAATGTCAGATGGATGTTTTTTCTGCAAGTTGGTGTGTAGACCTGGAACAATCACTGTGATATACTCCTGTGAACTGCTGGCATTGGTTAAAATTATGTGAAACCTGCTTACCAGTAAATGCGCAGGGATATTTTTCAGCTTACTGTGTATGTTGTGGTTTTTAAAAGTAAAGGAGGTTCTTGAAGAGCATATAAAACTTGTGGCGCAAAGAGGTCTTTGCAAGGTCAGAAGCTGTAAATTACTGGCTTTCAACCTGAGGTTTGTGGCTACCTTCTGAGGAATCCACAAAAAGTAATTTAAAATTAGATCTACTATTAGTAGGTTTATATTTGCTACCCATGGTTGTGTTCTTCCATTGGAAAATTTTAATGTGCCTGAAATGATCATTTGAGAATCCCTGCACTAAAAATATGGGTTGACGTAAGATATTAGCTGAATGGAAATAAGCTTATCAAAGTGAGGAAGTTTTCTTTTCTTCTTTCTGTTGTTGCTTGCCTGGATTGTTGAGCTTTGAACCTCTGCAGTGTATGGGCCTCTCTGTCTCTTCTGATAAGCATGTAACTTCCTATTCTGCTATGTGAGAGCAATCTCATGGTTTTGCACATTCCCATTGCATTCTAATAACTCTGAATTTTCAAGTAATCTATGATAGATCTGCTATAGGGATCTAATCACTTGTTTTTTGGTTTAGGATCTGCTTAAACATTAAAATTACATCTTCAGAACACCTGATAAACTGCTACTGAAGCCTGTCTAAAAAGCCAACAGAGCCTGTGAAAGTCTTTAATGCTGTAATGTCTGCACTGTCCAGTCCAAAACTTGAGTTCAGAGAAGCAGAAATGTGTGTGTCTCTTGCATATGCTCTCTTGATTCTTGATTTTTTGATTGAGAATGGAAGTGTGAGGAGAAGTCACAAAAAGAGTTATCAGGAGGAGGATCACTGCGAGCTCTGGGAGACAAAAATGTGAGTGATATAGCCAAAATCTGAGCCATCTCTGTCACTCTAGCCCTTAAGGTTTGATGCTGTCTTTTTTTTTTATTTCCCCTGACGATTGTGTAGCTCTTCTTGAAAGTATACTTCTTTTTCTTTCTTTCCCAAATTTTTTCAAATTTTTTCAGAGTGTACACAAATTAAAGTAATTGATATGTCCAAATGTGCCATTCTCTAAATTGTTCACAGGAACCCTCATCATCCATGCTCATGTATATTTTATTGCTGCTTCCTTCTTTTCAGTACACAGAGACCAGGCTTACACTCTGAATACCTTTATATCAATACATAAATAAGCTTTGCGGGTGTGATCAGTACCAATTAAGTTTATTTGCAAGCACAGATCTCACACTGAAGCAACTCTAAAAAGAGTTTGAGGAGGAATGGGACAAATAGTGGTCATCATGGGAAAATACTAATGTTACTTAAGAGATGGTGATGGTAGAGTCTTCTGCCATTGAGGTACTTTTAACTTCAGTGGGCAGTCTGATGTGTCAAGGAAAGCCAGGGAATGAAAGACTAGTAGCAAAACAGCTCTGTGTAGGGTGCTTTGAAAGAAATTTATATTTTAAAGCTGTCTTCAGAGGCTGCCTTCTGTTTTTATCTAAGTTGTTAACTGCAGTTGTGCTGATAAAGACACAATATTACTGGCAGGACAATATTACTGGCTGAGCTAGTATAACTAGTGAGCATCTTGAAGTGTTTATTCTGTAAATAAATAGATAAACAGTTCAGATATTTTTTTACCATTTCCTCCACCCTACAAAAGAAAAAAACAAAAAATCCAACCCAAAACACAACAGCCCTTTAGAGTGACAACTTTGCAGAATTGAAGTGGAAACTACCTTTATCACTCTTGGAAATTAAATGTTAGGAAACAACTTCTAATATGAAAAAAAGTTGTCAGCTTCAGCAACTGGCTCTTATTTACTAGAGATCATTACATATATTGTTGGTTAGATCCAGACTAACTTAAAAAGTTTAAGTTGCTTAGAAAAAGTTACTGCTTCTTGGTAGTCTCCTGGACATACATTCTGAATTAGGTTGTTTGCTTATTATGATAAAAACACTGATCAAATAACACTCTTCTCAGGATTGTTTGTCTGTTGCAGGAAAATTAAGCAGTCTGAGCATTCACCATGCACAGGAAACCTGGATGTTGCATCTGTCATGTTTTGTCTATAGCTGTTTTCCTCATGCTTGTCTGTACTTTGGGAGTGTGAACATCAAATGATTGGAGTAGGGACATTTTTCCACTTGGGTCATATTTGCATATGTAAGGACAGATTAGATGTTGAAGCCTTTAATCCCTTTCACAATATTTGATCAATAGTGATACATTTTCTAGTATTGTTTCACCAGTCTGGTGAAATTTTCATTTCCACAGGCATAAAACCAGATGTTGCTGATCATTCATCTTTCTAATCTGTCGTATGCCTGAAGATTCTATGTTGGCAATGCAAGTCTATTTCCATTTCTGTGCAAAATACCCAGGAGATGTTTTATTGTCCTTGAGCACCCTAATTACTGTGGTGAGACAGTGTTCCCTCCTGGTATTGGATATGCAGGTCACTCACTGAGCTTCTAAGTGCCAGTGTTGTGGATGCTGCTGCTTTCTTGTTGGGATGCTCCAAGCAGCACTGAAGCCAGGATACTGGAGCTGAAGCTCCACAGCAGATAATCCAAGAAAAGGATTGAATTTTGCTTTGCATTTGTTGTTGTTAGCTCCTCCCTGATCACTACACCCCTTCCCACTTCCTCCTCCAGCATAAACATCCCCCCACCCCCAACCTCATCCGTCAGAATGTGTTTTTTTGCTGTTCAGATGCTGGTACAAATGACCACTTTCCTTTCCAGCTTTGTCTAGGCCATGGGCCTACTGAGACCTGCTAGGTTTATGTTTTGATGTAAGTAGGCTCAGTTTTAGTTTTCAGCAGTGTCAGTCAAGGGTCTGCTTAAGAAATCCTCAAAATCTTTAAAGGTGCTGAAATGAGCGAGCTCAGGGTGCTGAAGATTTCCTGAAGCTGGCTGTCTTAGCATGATGGAGCACAGCATGTTTTTCATAGGCTTTTATAAAGACTGCTTTAGCACTGCTGAATTTTCTCTCTCCCCCAGTTTAGGAACTCTGCTAAACAAAGGATAAATTTATTCTGCTTTACTCTTTGACTAATAGTGGTAGAATATTGTGCTTTAATTTTACACTGCTGTTTGTTTCTAGTATAGTCTGTCTATAAACTTTCCTTCGGTGGAGGGTAAGACCTTGGAATCCTTCCTCTCCAGCACAAACTTAAGAGCAAGGCTCTTGATCTGAGAGACTTCCCCTTTGGAAAGTCTCTCAGCAGCACAAAGGTCTTGTACCAGAGATGGGAAGGCTTTCTCTTAAATTCCTGTTGCTGATACAGATGCTCTTTATCAGGGCCACAATTCAGAATGACTAGATTTTCCACCAAGACTTCTACCAAGACCTGTGGTTTAAGGTTAGTCCAAGGGGGTTGATACTGGCTCTGGTATAGAGTGTTGGAGTAGCAGGACTTCATCTATTTGCCTTTTGGGGGAATGTTGAAAACCAAGTTTTGTTCCTTACAACAGCATAATTTCTATTATATGTCATTAAAAATACCATCATGTTTTGATATAATGAAAAAATAAGAATAATCTTCTGATACTAATACTCTGTGAGTAGCCTAAGCTAAATGCTACTGAATGGAGATTTCTAGGTTGGAGAAAGAAATTTCTAGTTTTCCCTTCACTAAGAATGTGTTAAACCTATTAACTATAGGGAATTTGTTTGCATCTATTTAAAAGAAATAAAAGTAGATGTAGAAGATAGTTGGAATGCTATTTAATTGTTTGCATTCAGCCCTGAAGTAAAATGCAATGTTTATACAGCAGTATTCATTTTCAAACTGCTACTGAATAATAAATCTAGAAACACTTTTTTAGGATTGGCTCATATTATCTTCACTCTTTACAACTACAAAAATTGTAGCAAAGAGCTAATTTGTTCGAGACCACAAAAGTAATTGGTGGCAATACTGTGATTAAAATGAAACCTGCAACTGCATGCCTGTGTCTGCAGCTGGAAGAATGTATTTTTCCAGTTGCTGCTCCTCAGGGT
Organism: Lanius collurio; assembly: GCA_020086605.1. Classification (NCBI taxonomy): domain Eukaryota; kingdom Metazoa; phylum Chordata; class Aves; order Passeriformes; family Laniidae; genus Lanius; species Lanius collurio. Next base: position 4,698,883 of record JACBWW010000011.1, on the reverse strand, counting down.
GGCAGTACCTGTGCGCTTTCAGAACTGATGAAGCTGGAGACGGAGCTGGCAGATGCTCGCTTACGCCATGTAGTGCTTTCTTACTGCTTACAACTATCAGACATAGCACCTGCAGTGGTTGTGTCTGTTAGATTCATGATCTTGCTTTTGTTTGGTTGGTCTTACCTTTTTATTACTAGGTGTGATGTCTCATAGTTACTGCTTTTAACTGCATTTGGATCCTTCTGTCATTGTTTAGACATGCTACTTCACAGCTAATCTTACTATTTCTGTTGAAGTGTTCGACTTTGTACCACATCCTGGTCTATTGGACTGGACTTGATTTGGTTCTCTGTTTTGGTGATTTCTATTTGTGACAGAAAAGTTCCAGGCTTAAGTCTGTTGTTAATGGGAGTATTAAACATAAGTTGTCTCCAGTCCATCGTAAGTGTTGTGACTTTTATATCTTACTGTTATACTTGCCTTATAATTTCTTTAACCTTTGTTCATGGGATGTATCTTAATTCCCTGAGATCACTTCACTAAACATAAATGAAACTTGATTCTTGTGAAGTCATTAGATCTGTTATTGCCTATGCTAGTAAGCCTATATGTTCTTACTACTCATTTTTATTTCTATATTTGTTCATGGGTACAAATAAGATAGTCTGAGAGAAGAACTATTTTCCTTAGGCCTTACTAACTGTATTCTATGTCAAAATGGCATGTAAAATATAATGAAAAGGTTTTCTATTGGTGTGACTCATCAACAGCTCTTGCTGCTATAACTTTCTGTCATGACAACCCCAAACTCATGTTTACCTGACATAAGCATGAGTTTTAAGTACAGTTACTTTCTTGTTCTTCTGGTTGAGAAGTGATCAGCTTAACCAGCTCAAAACCAGCACTTGAAAAATAGGCTGCTGAGATCATGTGTGGAATCTTGCTAGATTATTTGCTTTGTCTGGTTATTCTAAAATAAGAGGCAAAAACTTGCCACAATTTCTAAATATGAGCAAACTCCACATACTTTCTTTACCATACGCAGGAAAATGCATAGTGAGCAAATGCATGAACAAATACACTACCTCCACCCTGGCAATCAAATACTTTATCTATTAGTTAAGTAAACATAGACAAAGTCTGTTAGTGCAGAAACAATGCACTAAACTGCATTGATGATTTTTGCATCTGATCACTGAATCACTAAAGCAATCACAAAATCAGAAGAGTCTTACCGAACAAAAAAGCAATTCAGAAAGGCTATATAGAAAAGGCTGCTTGAGACTATTTTCTACACAGTAACATGAACTATTTGGTTGGGTTTTTTTTCTCCCTAATTGAAAGATTAGTGACAACTCTTCCCCAGCCCTGAGACTGCAAGACTTTCCACTGCATCACCTTATGCAGAATACTACTTTCATTCAATATGTTAATAAATGTAATTAATATCACTAGAATTACATAAAATAGGAAAAGATGCTGGGGAGAACAGTAGTTACTGGCAGTTAGGCAGAGTTACGCAGCCCTGCTAACACTCGAGTGTTCAGCCTGGACATCTGTCATGCCACATTGGTACAGCAAGAGCCCTAAGATCGAATAAAATCAATTTGCTTTTTCAGCCAGGGCCAAGAGTGGAATGGACAATGCAAAAATGCCAGCTGAATTGAGAAACATTAAATCTTCCCTGAAGAGCAAGAAGCTTCTGTGGTAGCTGCTTTCAAAATGTTTATCGAAAAGTGATAGAGGAGAAATATGTATCTCTTTATTTAAAGTGTTTTCCTTATTACAGAGTTTTTACACCATCTATTGTATCTATATGCATTAGGGAGTATTTTTCCAAAGACTGATTTAATAGTAATTGATTACACTGAAAAAAAAAAAAATTGTCCTACAGTTTGTATTTAAAAAAAAAAAATACTAGAGCAGCTGAAACCCTCAGTTCAGTGCATATCCAACAATTGAGAAGAACCCGTTACTCACACAGGGGTTTTCACTTGGGCGTTGGCCTCTTCTGGAAGGATCAAGTTCTTTTTTCTGCTGTCTCCTGGTATTTTCTGTAGCAAACTGGGTGTGTGTCAGCAGGCCAAATCCAAACACGAGATGTGGTTGCAAATACTACCAAGACATGATGAGAAGGTTCAGCCTTCTCTTAAGCGCATGCTGCAGAATTGGCCAGCAGTGTCGCAGTAAGTTGAGAGCCTTTTTCTTGCTATTGGCAAGACACTTACAGTTGGCAGTGCTCTTGTGACTTACAAAGTGGAATTAGCTTTCTATCTCTTGAATTAAATCTAGGTAGTGGGAGTCAAGGTATTAATTAGCCTTTCCTAGGGATAAATCCCCCTGAAGTGTCATTGGTCTGGACCTACTACTCTTTCATATTTGCTGTCTTTTAGCTGATTGAACAGTTCCTTGTCCTTTGGCCTATTGAAATTGAAGCTGATCTCAATATCAAGGTTGAAGACAACTGCTGTGCGTAGGGATTTACATGATCACATGCGGCTTTGCTGAATCCTGCTGAGCTCCAGTGAAATCCTCAAATTACTGTGTCAGGATTCAATGAAACTGTAACAAATTGGGAATTCCATATCTCAGTAACCAGTCCTGAAGGACAGCTTTGGCAGAAAGATCCTAACCAAACATGAAGTGACTTTTCTGCCACCAGAGGAGTAAACTTCTCTCACTCCCCGTATCCCCTCTGTTCCCCATATTTTCAGCAATGCAGGGCTGTCCATGCATTACTGTGGTATAGAAGGGATATAGAAACTTCTCCACCCTAGAGAGGCTTTGCTCCAGCATTTCCCAACTGAGGAACTGCTGTCTGCTCACTGTCCTCCATCATGTTAAAGAAGCTTCCTTGTCTGATCATTCAGGAATCACGCTTTTAGTCACTCTCGCACCATCTGGCTGGGACTGAGGCCCTTTCTCAGCTACACACCCCACACCCACACAGTCAGGCCAGGTTTCCTTATCAGCTCGACCCCAGGTTTCTCTCAGCAGACTCTCAGACATCCAGATCCTTCAAATAGTGCAATCCGAGGAGAGACCCAGACACAGAGCTACCTGCACTACACTTATTCCTCAAAACTTCACTCCCCTTGTGGGTGAGGAATGCAGGAGAAGGTAAATGCCAACCCTGGGCACTGTTCTCCTTGCTTTGTCCAGGTCTCAGGTTTCAATGATACAGTTAGTGATGAGGACAAACCTCTCCCTGAGCCTATTTACAGCGCTGCGCCAGCTGCTTGTTCAGGCTCTGCGAGGAGATTCGCAGAATCACAGAACATCCTAAACTGGAAGGGACCTGCAAGGATCATCAAGTCCAGCTCCCAAATGAAGGTCCATAAAGGAATCAAACCCACAACCATGGCATTATTAGTACCATTCTCTAACGAAGCCTGTTCATTTTCTGCCTGTAAACACTTCAGGCAACACTAGGGCTTCGCTTCTGTCATAGTAATTTTTTTTTTTTTTTGGATTTAAGTGACAAACGAGACAGATAAATGTGTTGCTGTCCAGTAAAGTGTCACTTTGGATTATGCCCTAAATTCATATGGCTCTGACTACCAATGTATGTGGTATGTTTGAACTGGAAAAGTTATCTCAATCTCCTGATCTTGTGGTATGCATAAAATAGTCAATATAAAAACTTAAATATGGAGCATTATTTAAAGCTTCTTAATATGCAGTCCTTTCTGATGGGTTTTATTTTACATTCTATTCCAGTGCATAATTCAGTAATGCATTCTATTGTAGCACAGTTAAAACTTGCAATACCATTTTCATATACTTATTGTAGTCCCCCATATTTTAAATACATGGAATTTTTTCTTTCCCTTTTGAAATATATAATTTTTTTAATGTGCTTTGGGATGACCGTGACTAAAGCCTGACAAAACTTTACTACAGTGTTACGGTAGTACTACGCTGGAAACATTGCAATTTGTGGTGATCAATTGAAAAGTTTGTTAGTTCATCTTCAAAATTATTTGCAATATTATCAAATATTTAGCCAGTCTTTTTTAAGGCAAGAGAGTGCTAAATTTTATTTGCATATGCTTGATCAATAGATGGTGCCTGTTTGTTACTTACACAAGTTTGCATCTTGCATTCACACCAAGAAGGTGAATGAAATATTTCATATTTCATGTAATTTACTTGAAAGCTTTCAACAGTTAGTCATCAATTCCTTTCCACATATTGAATTAAAAATTTGTGATTGAAAGACCCTCAAAACCATGATGTTGCTTTGTGACAATGTAATTTATTTGAAAATTAATAAACCCTGATACTAAAGGGAAGAGAGTTTAAGGTAAAAATTGAAAGAATGGAAAGTGTGTTAACATTTCAAATCACAGTTATTGTAGCAATGAAGTGACTGTGTGAAACAAACAGAATTTCAGAGTGCAGTAAGTGTGCTAGTCACATCAATCTAAATGATAAGAAAACAAATCCAGAATAATACCAAGAAGGTTATAATTTGAAAGTAAATCTTGCAGCTCAGTTCCTGTATACTGAAGTGCTTGCTTTTTCTTATGAAGTGTTCCTACATAAATCCATTTGTAACATAACTATTTTCACTTAATTTGCTCATCCTGACAAAGACTTTCTCATTGAGCATTTACACATCACGAAAAAACTATGAGGATTTGTTTACAGAGTCATATTTTTGCTGTAATTGTTGGTAAAAGTCAGTAGTTGCAAGGTTTTCAAGCAGTTACACTTTTTGGATTGTTTTTCTTTAATTTGAAAGCAGTAAGTGTAAAGGTATTTCTAAAATAGAAGTATTCATGCAGTCTATTACCTCATGTTTTAGTCTTCTGGTAAATAGCTTTTTCCAAAATGAAATGTTGAGGAAACCTTTGCCTTAACAGCAATGAGCTAAGGTTATGTATACATATCCTAGCAAAAAGTTGATTTCAACCATTGCCTGCTCAATTGCATTTTTTGTAATTTATTTTCCATGAAATTGTAAACCCACATGGACATCAAATAATTTACTTCATTCAAATCTGAGACATAAGAAAAGGTCTCTGTTTTGATGTTGGTACAGGGAAACAAAGGGTTGTTATTTCTGAAGAGCAATTTCAGCAGGATGATTTTGCTGTCTAATGTTAAGTTGTCCTGTAAGCACAATTGAAGAGACTTGTTGATTTTCTTTCTGCAGAAAAGTCAATGGATGCAACTTAAAAAAAGATGAAGTTTAAATATCAGCTTCCACATGACATTCCTTTAAATTTGTCAAGTTACTTTTTGTACTTTTTCAAAAAGTATGTTCAGTTCTAAAAAAGTGAATGGACAATAACCATAAAAAAAAAGGATGACATTATAATAAGGAGAAAAGTAAGAACTTCAGGGTTTTTCCCCTGGAGTGATGGAAGTTTATCACAATATCTTCTAAATAATGCAAATTTTGTAACAGCAGCTGTTGTTTTCTTAGTATGCTTGAGGATAATCTTTGATAAAACCAGAAATTAAAGTTTTTAGTAGTATTTTGGAGATGTGAGCTTAGCCAGAGAGAGATTTGTCAGATGTTTTTAGCAAAATAGATGTCAGAAGACAATTACATCTGTGTTAATATTCTATACTTTCTTGCAATCATCAGAACATTTTAAGCATGTTTAGTCTTTGAGTGGAAAAATGCATATAAGTAAATGAAGAGAGAAGTCTGAGGTTACTGGAAAAGTGAATAGGGATCATCATCTGAACTCAGTAAAATGCCAATGATGTGTATGAATATTGAGTTTGTGTTTATTTTATTAGTTTAGTTTATTTTAAAAGTTGAAGATAGAAGATTACTTTATGTAACTGCAGGCAGGTGAATGCACTTCAAATAAACCATTAAAAGTATTCAGATGGTTACTGAGATAGTGCTATGTCTGTTAATTTGTAGTCTGAGAGGAGAGGAATTAGTTATTAATTTTAAAAATATAATTACTATTCATGTGTCTTGAATTTAATTATGTAAGTATGGATAAAATGATACTGAAGTTCTTAAGTTTATTCTTTTTTAAAGGCCAAAATTTCAGCTGTGGCAAATAACTGCAAAAGAGCAGAATGGCAAATACTTAACTACTTGCATATGTTTTTGTCTTTTATTTTTTAAAAACTTGTCTTTGAAATACTTCTATGTCCAATGTTTTTCTTATGCACTCATTAATTTTTTTTTGCTTGGACCTCTGTCAGGTCCTCAGGCCTCAGTCAGCAGTTCTTCGGACATTGTAAACTCTAGTCGTACCTGCAGAAAGGAGGGGAGAACACCAAGGTTATCCAAGGTTAAGCATCTTCTTCAGGAACCATAAGCATTAAAGGAGATTCTGCAGGAGCTGTAAACTCTCCATGGTGCCTTCTGACTGCTGTGAAAAATCTGGACAGCACATATCTAACGTGAGTTACAGGTGTTTCTTTGGCAACCATTGTTTGTGGTGCAAATTCTGTCAGTCTCCTTTGTGGCAGCCTCTTGCTTTAGTCATGTAAAAATCTGCTCTGAAGTTTCTGCTGCCCACTCTTTTGTACTGTTGTGTTATCATGGGACATGTAGGGAGCACATGGCCTTTGACATGCAGATTTGAAAGCAGGGGAATTTTGGGACACCTGGCTTAGGCATAGCACAAAGTGATCTGGCGATTATATTTAGACAAGCATCTTCCCATGTTGTCTATGATATGTGTTAAATGTTGTACTTTGCTTAGTCTCACATATCACCATGAGCTTTATGTTTTGTCAAGTACTTAGAGAGCTGGAAGTAATCCTCACTTTCTATTGGGAGCTGTGTCTGAACTGCTTTGAAGGGATGAGAGCACCCCAGATCCCACTGACATGAACTGAAACAGTGAAAACCAATACTCAGTCTTAAATGCAACATATTTTACAAATTTTAAAGGCCCAATGGAACCAGATTCAGGATTAGAGTAGTCAAGGAAAAACACTGCCTTACCAAACAAACCTTCAATTAAAATACTGGTATCTGGAAAAAAGTCATTTGGAAAAGTAAAACCCATTGCCTCAATATATGATTATTTCCTTAAATGCACAGAAGATAAATTCAGGTCTGTTATCAGCAAAATCTAATGATAGACTTCTTTACATAATTCATGCATGTACAGTTTTTGTTTAATTACTTTGATTTTTTTTTCTGAAGATGGATTTTCTAACACCACTTCACTGATGTTTTTTTAAATTCCAGGTAATAGGAATTTAAAAAAAGTTTCTGCCCTTCTCTTCTCACCTTTCTTTACAGTTTTCCTCTTTACTGAGTTTGCCTTTTATTAAGGAGCCTCCAGCTTGTCCAGTCAGTAACCAAGTGTCTTGTGGCATTGCTGTGCATCTTGTGACAATGGGACAGCTATAGCCAGGCCAGGCAGAGTTTGAGGGCAGTGGCCATTTGCCAGGTCTTGAAGTCACTGGTAGGACTGTGTGCTGTGTCCAGCAAGGAATTTGTGCCAACACCAAAGATTTCCAAATGCATTTATATTCTTTTGTTGGTTTGGTGGTGGGGTTTTTTTTTTTATTTGTTTGTTTGGGTTTTTTTGTAGTTACATTAGTCTGTTGTATGTAGTCTTCTGTTAAGAGATATTGTTCTGATTTTAGCAGGAGCTTTAGCTCAGCTCAGCTATTGTTTTTACTTCTGAAGATTGTCATGGGGAGGGGAAAGGTTCTTGAAATTATTTGCAGCTGAAAGTTGTCCTGTTGAAATATTAAGTGAGATTTTTCTCAAAAACCTAGAATGTTCTAACTGAGTTTTCTTTTTAAAGGTGTGCAGAAAGATTTACTAGTGGTGGTTAGCACGAGACAAAGCAGATGCACTCAGCTCTTTGAACCACAGTTAACTGCCTAGGACTGGAGAATGACAGGATCTTGCTGGCATCATTGACTCCCATAGCATATCTATTTCATGGTAATTAATACAGCACTTTCCATTTAGTTTTCTGTCAGTGCAGTGCTATTGCCTGAGGCTTCATTTGCCTTGCTGCTCAATGTTGGGAGCGGCTTCAGCCCAGCCCACAGTTTTCTTGGTGGATTTTTCTGGTCATTGTCTGTGGGACAGGAATGGGATTGCAGAAACCTCAGTATTCCTGAGCTGGTGAGAAAGGGTGAATTTATACTTGGAAAACAAACTCGTTTTCCTGATTTAGCTTCCTTATTTCCCCTATTCTTATTTTGCTTGCAGCCAGCATTCATCTGGAAAGCAGAGAGACTTGTCTCTTTATTTGTACTTTGCCTTTCCTATAACCCATTTTACTCCTGGGTTTTTATGGTATATTTCTGTGTTCCTGTAATTTCTGTTCCTGCTTCTTCCTGTGTTCTTTGCTGAGATACTGAATCTCGGTCTTCCAAAATACCTTGGTTTCTCTGAAACATTTGCATTTTCAACTAAAAATCTCTCTTGAATACTTTACAGTCTTTTGCTTTCTCTAACTCGTACTATAAGTCTGTGGAGACCATTAAATGCTTCCCTTAGGTGTTTGTAGAGCTCAATTCTTCATCTTCTTTGTTTGCTTCAAGGAAGATTATGACACCAGTAGCAATTTGGCTCCTAAGTTCCTCTACATTTCAGAAATCATATCTGTGACACCCACACTTGCAAGCCAAATCAGGAGTTGCCGTTGTCTGGCACCACTAACTAATTTCTGAGGAGCATAACACATGAATGTTGCTGGTAAAAACGGTAATATTAGGTGAGGAGAATATTTTCTATAACTCAGCAATGTCTAAATTCCACAAAAGGCTATGTTTGGTCTGAGATTCACCAAATGTAGTTTCAGACTGGTGTCATGTTTCTTTTGAAATTTCCCCAAAATTGGTTCATCTTTCTTTTCTCGAGATAGTTGCATGAATATGGGAAGAGGCAGAGAAGACCTACCTCAATTTTTTGTGCTTAGGGAGTTAAAAAACTGAATTATTTGGAAAGATTAAAAGGTTTATGATTTGAGCAGGGGATGATGGGGTCATTGTATCATCACACTGTATTCTGTGAAAAAAAGTCTTCTGGTAATGGCTAATAGCTCTTATGCAATCATATATTTTTGGCATAAAACAAAGGAAACATGCATAGCTTTCCAATTAGATTAATGCATAGAATCCCAGCATATTTTTGCCTTAAAAAAATAATATTATTTGAACATTATACTACCTTCCAGATTTCCCATAATTCTTCCATTTTTAAAGAGACAGCTCTGATAGGTCATATAAATTTATCAAGCTGATTGTGTGCTGAATAATTGCTCTGCCTATTTCTGTAAGATGCTTCTTTGAGCCATCTTTCTGTTGTATGTCTCTATACTGGATTGAATTAGTGTGTTGAGGGTCAAGCCAAACAAGGCATATACTTAATTATGTTTGCCACAACAGTCTAGATGCAGAATGTAGCCTTTGTGTTGTGCAGCATGTTGGGCCAGCTGATGGACCAGAAGAATAAATATCAAACCTTCATGCAGGTATCGGAATGCAAGCCAATAGCTGTGTGATGAATGTGCTTTCTGGCGTTTGCTGATTAATTTAGCTTGTAGTAGAAGTAGCAGATTTAATTGGCTTATACTTCACAACTGTAGTTAACTTCATACAAATATAAGAAAGTCTGAAACTGGTGAAGACTAAAGAAAATATAATTTCTAAAAAATCCCACGAATGTTTTCCAAATCGCAGTTAAACCCCACGGGCAAATACTGAACTTTTGATATTGTCCCTGTGGGGAAAGTGTGATGCATGGAATCATAACTTGCACTATTTTACCTTAAATTCCTTAGAAACCTCTGTTATCCCAGCCATTGAAATTCACCAACAGTCCTGAAACGAGTAAAGTGCTTTCTGTAATTAATATGACAACATAAGCAAAGCTTAAAAAAAAAAACAAACAAACAAAAACCAAACCCCAACCTTCTTTATTCCAGTAGTATTTTTCCAACCTAAAGCTTGTGTTGATTAAAGCTAAATTACAATTCAAACCTTTAGTTAATTATTAAACATAAGCAATGGAACTAGTACTAATATTAGTGGCATTTATATAGCTTTGTATTATGAGCTTTTTGCTTATTTGTCTAAAAAGTTCAGCTTTCAACTTGTCATGGATATTTGTGTTTACAGCCCATAATTACATTTTAGTGAGTGTGGGGGAAAAAAATGTAGGCTTCTGTAATTCCCAGTATGGGATCTTGCATTCACAAGGTCAGTTAAGGCTTTAGACATACTTTTCCTTTTCTCTTGGAAGAAAACATAAAGGTGTTTTATGACATCAGGGTGCTCTGTTCTATAAAGTTTTAAGTGCACCCACTTGCCTGTTCTTCTATTGGCTAACATAACAAATGGATGTGTTAGTTGCTTGTGCTGAATTATCAGCCATAAATTTAACAGCACTGAATAGCACTGCTGGTGCTGTAAAATTAGCGGTGGAATACCAAGTTAGCATTAAAGTCTGTGCTGAGCAGATCATGTCTATGTAAACCTTGCACTGCCCTCACTCCCCAACACCTTTTCAAGCTGAAGTTACAATTTTGTTTTAAATGTTCTGTGCTACATTTACAACATTCTGTGTGCAGCCATTAAGCTCAGCAACCTTTAGAGTGCCACTTAATGGGACAAACACATGACCAGGCTGCTACTAATTGGCATCAATGGTGATTCTGCATGTCTGCTGATTTACTTTCAGAAAGCTGTTGCATAACTGCATAGTTACCTATATATGATTATTGTTGATCACTACTCAATTGTGTTGGACTTAAAAAAATCTGATGCACAGATAGATAATCTCACAGCTGAAATATTATTCCACAATATTATTTGACTTGAAATCAAATATTAGGAAGCTATAATACTTTATACATGAAAGGAGAAGAAAGCCTGATGATATTAGATGTGAACCTTTACATGGCCCAATGTTTCCCATAAAGAAAGATCTTGGACATTGTTAGTTTATTCAGTAAAGTGCTTCCTTTGCTTTTGAGTTATTTCAAACTTCTTCTGAGCTATCTGGAGAGACTGTTACTCTGATGAGAAATCCAGGGCACTTATTAACATGTTGATATGAAAAGGGGAGAATGTAGTGGAAAGGGAAGATCAAGGTCTGTATAAACCCCTCCAAGTTTTACTTTATGAGCTGCTTCAATTTTTTTCTAGTAGAGACAAATAACAGACCCCAGCTTGTATCTGGATATGTTTTATTGCAGCATTAGCTTTATTTTCCAGCTTTGGGGAGATAAATACAATTCCATGCTGAAGGTGGAATACTAACCCATGCATTAAGACAGATATGACCAATTTTCCTGAGTCTGTACACTGTAAAACAGTGTGTGAGTCCCTTAGAAAGCTAAAGAGGACTTAGCACGTGGTTCGTGGGCAAGGAATAGGAATGATTTCCCCAGTTCTCCACTTCACTATAAAGGTAGAGTTGGACATGCTGGAGCCAAGCAGTTCTTTGTGTTTGATCATTGATTTCTTATATAATGGGAAATGCACTAAAATTTTCCTTCATTCCTTTTTCTTTAAAAATCTCCCTTCTCCTTTCATGTGAGTAAAAGGCAACAGTTCTGTATCAAAGTATTTTTTCAACTGTGTAATTAATTCTTTCTCTTGAGGTATGAGTAGGAAATAGATATAAGGTAAACTTTAATTCTTTACCTTTCTGTGCTGAAGATGTCTAAGAATGTTCATTTAATCAGGTATTTTAAAATGCTGTGATATTGTATGAGGCTTATATTGTTCTAGGTCTATATTAAGAAACCTGTCACATGTTCTTAAACAAATTTCCATGCCTGCCATTGTTTTCAGCAGGAGCTAGACACCTAAGCACTGAGATCCAAGTCCTGTTAAGTGTGTGACTTCTACTGATAGTCCTCTTGTTGGTGATGTCCTTAACTGTGTGTTTCCTTATCCAGAAAAGTAAAAGCATAGAGATATAAGAAAAGATATTTGGAAAATGCTAAAATGCAAATTATAGTAATGCAGAAATCTATTCTAAGATAGTACACACTCATATTCTGGGAAATCTCATTTTTTGCCTGTTTACAAAAGTCTGATGATTTATTTGGATAACACGTCAAATAAATTTAATATTTATTTATTTTTTAAACAGAACAATAAATACATTTTTATGATATGTATTTTTTTTTCTTTGAGGACCTGAGAAAATGTATTTAAATTTGATGCACAAGATGACAGTGCATTTTGACCTTTCCTTGAGCATTAGTTCTCCAGGACAAAACATCAGATTTACTTTAATGAAGGTAATGTCTTCAAAATATGTAATACATAATAATAAAAATAACTTAGAGTATTATTTATATAATAATATAAATAATTATATTATTTATACACCTTTTGCATGTTTATATTTACCTGCATGTACATGTTTTTAAATAT
>JACBWW010000011.1:4628970-4686153 GCA_020086605.1 Lanius collurio | reverse complement strand
AACAATTCATTCTGTAGGAATTTTCTCTGGACATCTCAGCTTCTCTTGGGGTCTGAGTTCCAGTTACAATTCTGAGTGCAGTTTTACTTTTCCTATGATTCCCAATTTCTGCTTTGCTCAAAAATGCTACAGTTTGGTTAATTCAGGAATTGTTGCTGAGATGGAAGTTTGGGTTGAGATGTATTAGTCAAACCACATGGGGAAAAAAGCATTTTCCCTCCTCCTTCCTCTCTTCTGGTTTTGCATTATGTTTTTAAAAGCTGACCAAATTCCTCAGAGGCTGCAGGTAGTCCCAGACACTTCCTTTGTAAAAAGGAGATCCAAGCCAAGCATACATCTTTTCTATCAGGCTGCTCAGTCCAACTTTTAAGAGATGATTTCACATCTGAATAAAGTATAAGACTTTGCTGGAGACTGCGGAATAAAGTTGAGAGGACTGGTAAAAAAAAAGGATGTGTAGATCTAATCTATACTGACTTTACTAGTGAAGTCTACTGGCTGTAGATGCAGTTCATCCTTGCCAAGAGATTCTTTCCCCACATAGCTCAAATAGCTCAGTTGCTTGTCTAAATACACTCTTGAACATTGTCTCTCTGGACTGAAAAGCAGGGGGGCTTTCGGGTGCTGCTCTTCCTTTCCAACTTCTTTGGGTCCTTGTGCTTGGTTTTCTTCATTTATAGCTTGGAGGGGAGAGGAGAGAAGGGCCACAAGGGTACTTGGGTCACAGCTTGACATGGAAATATGGACATGATGATTGCATCCACAGTGTAAGTCATAGTCTGTATTTGCCTTCAGGTCTTTGGCATATAAATATTTGAGTACTTTCACACTGATGTTATGCCAAAAAATTTCACCAGTATAATAAACATAGTTTTAAGTCCTGAGCATGGAGGTGGATAACTAATACTTTATTGGCAGATGAAAAAAGAACATTAGAAAAGTATATTTGGACCAATGAATAAATTATCGAACACTGCCGTATGTTATTTGACAAACAATAAACCCTCTCACCAGAAATGTCCCAAAAACTTGATAAATGAGCACTTGCTTTTCTGAGTTTGTTACTCAGTCAGAACCATATTTCTGTCCCTACACTAATAGAGACAGTAACAAAGAGTAACTATTGAAACAGGCATTTTCGTAACCAGCTGTGTGATCTGAGGTGGGGTTTTTTGTTGCTGTGGGAAAAGGTGACCCAACCAACCACACCGAAAAACTTGCATATAGGCACACCTTTCTTTAAATGGTCTATGATTGTGACCTGATTACCAAGATGCCATGCGCTTCATTTAAGGTCAGGAATTTTTAACTGAATGGTTTTCAACTATCTTCCATAGCAATTATTGCCACATAACTTTCCTAGTGTGCTGTTTCCACATGCTTACTTATGCAGGCAGAAACTCCAGTGGAGCCACGAGCAACTTTGCTAAGTATAGGAAATTGAGGGTGTAGGTCAGAAAATGTCTATTTGAATAATAAAAATATGTCTGAGATGTGCACTTTCCTGGATGAGGATATTTTATTCTCTCCTGATAACTCTACAGTGAAAGAAAGAAAAATAAAATAAAGCATTGTTCATTCAGGATGTTCATTTAAAAATGCCTTGAGAGTTTTCCCTGAACAGGTTGTGTGAATTCTCCTAATCTTGTAGGACTTCATTTTATCCTGGAAACTCTCCTGGAGAGTCAGATGTAATTTTTTGATTTCTCCTCTTTGCTTAAGTGTTCAGTCATTGCAGTTTGAGCTTTTGCCAAAGTGGATGAAAGGTTTATATTTTTAAGATGTGCAGCTGCTTAAGGCATGACTGACTTAACCAAAAAAAGTAAGAGCTAGATTTCAAACATTTCAGTCTTGCAAGCAAGAAGGAAGAGTAGTTCACAGTTGAGCACTGAGTTTTCTGAAGCAAGTAGGTTTGGACTACTCTGTCAGTATGATCACAGGAATGCTTACCCCTGTAGCACACTTTTTTTTGGTTGTTTTTTTTTTTGTTTCCTTTTGCATATTAATTCCTTGCTCCCTGCCATGTTTTCCTGTAATTACTTTTCATGCCAATTCCAAAAATGAAGGAAACATTTCTTTAGAAAACTATAAACAAACCTAGTATTCTTTTTGGTTCTTGGCTGCTGGAATATTTATCATTTTTCATTTTAAACAGGTACATTGCTGTTTGTCTTTCCTTAAGTCGCAGGATTTGTGTTTAGCAAGCCAAGCTTACACTTTTATCATTTCATTTTTATCAGAGCAAGTGAATCTGTCATGTTGGAAAATACTTTCATCTTGAGATTTAAACACATTGCTATATTTCAGCACATTATTTTCCTGGCACTAGATCCAATTCTTCCTTCTTTTGAGCACTTTTATCATAGTTGTCACTGGCAACAGAAACCATGGTCTTTAATCAGTCCTTCCAACACTGCTGTGTGGTAAGTGTCCGGAATGGGCATATGATTTAAAAATGAGTAACTCAAGCAAATGTGATAGATGAACTGCTGATCTTGAAATCTTTATTGGCAAATGTACAAGTTTTAATTGAGATGGGATGAGTAGGAGCACATAAAATGTGAGTTACTGTGAAAGCTCAATCTGAACTTGCAACTGAACTCAATAGTTTCTAATATTCCAAAAGTATTTCTCATTTCTATGCCCTTTTATATCTTTTTTTTCATGTGATATAAAGCTTGCTGAGCTCTAGGATAGCAGAGGGGCAGTGTAAGTAGTAAAAAACTAGGAAATATAGAAGTGAAAATTAGTTCAGCATTAGGATAATTTTGAAGTACATACCTTAAAATATTTAGCTAACAGAAGTGCATTTTCTACACTGTTATATTTGAATGGCCAGAATTAAAAAAAAAAAAAAATAGCAAACTCTCCATACCTCTTCTGGTTCCTTATATAATGAATAATTTAACTATTCTCCTCAAGAGACAATTTCTAAAACCAAGTTTCCTACTGTAGAATGAGTTTCACAGATATCACAGAGATGCAGTGAAAAGAATATGCTAAGAGAGGAAATAATCTCTTCATCTTGAAGAGCATGAAGCAAGGTACAAAGAGATTTAAACCTAAAATTGTGACATTCTCTAATTTTGCATGTTCTTTTAAATGCCTAGAGTACTTTGAATTATTTATTTTTTTTTTCTTATGAAAATGTACTTCCTAGTGATTTTGGATGTACCTTTTTGCATGATCAGCATTTCTGTAAATCTGGATCTCAGCAAATGGATGTACAGAATGTTCAGTGATCAGCTGTGAGAAGTTTAGTTTGCTGAAGACTGAGAGCTCCACGACTGAGGAGGTAAAGACCAAATCAGTCAGGAAGGCATTGAACTGCCTTAGCCGTACAATCATCCTTCTGTCTCCTGCAGTTGGGGGACTCATTTGGTGCAAATATTCCCAAGTCCTGTAACCAAGGGTGTAGTTATCCTACAGACAGAAGACTGATGCAGTGGGTGACTTCCAGGAGAGAAATCTTTCCATCCTGTGCATGGAAGAAGTCAGGCTTCTTCTGGAATGAGGGAGAGGTACAGAAAAACTGAATGATACCTTGTTAGAGTTGAATGCAAGAGTGGGAAGAGCAGAAGCTGTAAGAGATTGAAACATGGAATTGAAGAGCTGCAGTGCAGAAATAGTCTGAAGTTTAGTGATATTTTATATTGAAGTGAAAAGGGGTGTTTCAGCTAGCAAAGTGTAGCAGCCTACTTGCTGTTTAGCCTGTCTTCTTCTAATCTTATCTCTCAAAAGGGGAAAACTTTTAGTTTTGTTCTACATTAATGTGAAGTGCACTGCCAAAGGTCAGGAGGTGAACTCAGGTGTCCTGAGTTTTAGACCAGAGTTCTGTCTGATGGAGCACAGTTGGGAGCCACATACAGAAGATTAGTTGCCTGTCTACTAAACAATATTTGTGCTGGCAGCCAGTAATGCTGTACTGTTATTCCAGACTTAATTATCAATTTGACATAATGCTAGTAAATGAGTGTAAACTTCTAAAAATATCTTTAGATATTAATAGACTAACTAATAGACTTTGCTGTGTAATACACTTTACTTTCTCTGTTAGCTAGTTCAGAGCAAATTATAAAACACACTTATTTGGTGTACAGGGACAGTTCCAGATCACAATTAATGTACTGTCTCATACATGCTTTTTGAGTAACAGTGACGTTGAGAGCCTTTAATCATTAAAGAGGTACTCTGTTGAAAATTCACATGGAGAGATAGATTAACATTGTCACTTCATTGATTAGTGCTCCCATTTTTTTGACTTTCAATGCTGAAATGCAATAAATGAGATGATGAAAAGAGAACAGTGCATTGTAGTTGCTGTAGTTGTGGTGTCTGACTTTATGCAGTTATACAGAAATGCTCTGATTCCCAAGAAATTCTGCAGAGTAATTCAAATGTTATAAATGGGTATGAGTTCCTTGTTTCTTCTTATGGAAAGGCTTTTCAGAATGAATGCCGAAATGTTTCAGCAAGAATTTCCCCAGTAATTGGTATATTGTGTTTCTATTTAAGTGCAGTTTACTAAAGTATTCATCTATAGAAAACACTGTCAGTCTCTTCTGACGTGTACATGAATTTATTGAAGTGCACATTAGGGAAAATATCCTGTCAGCCAACTCTATCTGAGTGCTATGGTATGCTTTGAGTTTGCAATATATCTGTCTAGAAAAAAATAACTCTCCTTCATTCTGCATTTTCAAAGTACTCAATTTTACATATATAGCACCTGTATGAACAGCCTTTAAAATCATGCCTGAACTCTCCTTTACAAAGTCATTGACAGCATAATGTTGACCTCCCTGGGACCTTTGTTACCCACATGAAGTAACAGTAACCAGAACAGCTCATCTGTTGAAACTGGCTCAGCTGGGATGCTCTGTGGGCAGTTCCAGCCAACTGAGATTCCCAGCTATCCTATGAGGAAAAATGAAAGAACATGGCTGCTTGCAGTATTTTATTTTACGCCTTTTACACCGGATTCACGGGACTTAATTGCTGTCAATACTGATGCAACCAAGAATTTTGTAGCTACCAAGGCATCACAGTTGAACCAAGGGATTACAATGTTTGGTGTCCCCTTCTACAAGTGGAGGTATTGCCAGAAGCCTTCTTGCTACACTTTTTTCTCAGGGAATAGTCTCAAATAGCACGTTAGTAGAGCCGCTTGCAGACTTCATTCCAGATCTCTTTGAGAAAAGAGGCCAATGAGGGCAGATTCCTGCTCTGGATGTCTGAGGGAAGCAGCACCTGGCAGCCCGAATATCTGGGGTGGCTGTGGAGAAGTCTGCCCCAGGTCTGCTCTGATGTGTCCTCTGCTGGATGGCAACCTGGCTTCCCTACTTGTCCTGGACCTGCTGCTTCTGCTGAGCTGCCACCTGTCCTGCTCCCGAGGGCTGCTCCCTCATGAGGTGTGGAAAGGCTTCATCTTTAATCCATTTCAAGGCTCTGCTTGTTTGGGTTTTTTTTTATACAAGGAGATTCTTACACAAGAAGTAAGCGTTTACCCACATAAAACTGGTAGTTATAAATGGTTTATAATTTTTTTCTGTTCATTGATAAATAATTCAAAGCAACAGAAATATTTTCTCTGTAAGTGTCAATTTTCTCTATAAGTCTAGGTCTTCCTAATATGCAGGAGTTCCATAAACTTCTTGAGCTCTCTGGTTGGAAACACCAGGCCTTTTAGTGATGCCACCATGAAAATTTCTTCATTCCTGTGGAAGATTCAAATGTGTAACATGAACTTATTTCAGCAAAGAGAGTGTTACTTAAAGTGTAAAAATCTGCCACCTTTTGCAATTATATTTTCACCAGCACTTTCATCTGCAAGATTTTCTGGGTTTGGTTTTGGACAAGAGGATTCTTATCTTCCCACTATTCTGGAGCCCTTAATATTGCTCTAAAGCCTATAAAGCTAATAGAAGATTTATCACAGAGCAGGACATGATTACTTTTAATTCCAGTCTCAGCTGTTCTCTTTTGGATCTTCTCACTGGGAAAATTACTTGCATGGTGGTTTAGTGTAGCATTTTAATAGATTGCCTCCTTCTACCTTTCCTCCGCCTTCTTTATTTCCTTCCTGAATTTCTTTTGTCTGCTCTTGTTTAGCTGGCTACTCTTCTCACTTTTAGTATCAAGAAGGGGTATTTTTAAATGAAAACTCTAACATGCAGAAACAGTAGCTTACAATTTGTAATTTAGTCAATTTTGTAATTTGTAATTTATTCCATTCCTCTATGTTAACAATAAATGGGTTTATCATGCATGTGTAATTGAACATAACTTGATGAGAGGAGCACTATTAAGCTTTCCTTCCTTTTAGGTTTTGAAAGAGATCACAGCAGTATTAAAATTGCAGTTTCTAAAGCTAAATAGAATAGTTATTAATACATTTCGTATATTTTAATAAAGAGACAAATTAAACATCCTTGGTCACAGTTTTCATTTTCATTAGCTGTTATATGGGATCTCTTTCCTTTTAAAAAAATGTAATATTTTTGTCCTACTTGAACTGCCTTGCAAGTCTTCTGTATTTGTGGCAGAGGTTATTTATTGCCATTTTAGTTTACAGCTTTTAAAAATGACTAGTCTGAAACAGCTGCTACTTTGTTGATTCTTCAGATAGCATGATAAATCAAATTTTGTGTCCTAAATAGTCATACATCTATTTTTAAAATTAAAATTTAAAATTATGTTTCACATACATTTGTCAAGGTCAGTTTATTTAGGGGGGTCTTTTAATCAAAGCTAAACACCTATCTCTCTGTCCCCCATTTGCACACTTGTCTGTTAGCAGAACAGATTAAAACACTGCAATTCAGAGCATAATGTGGAAGCCTTTTGCTATTTTCATTCTTCTCGTTAATATATTGTGGTTTCATTCCTTCCTGAACAAACTCTTATTTTCCAGAAGTACTTATACTACTTGTATAATGGCACAGGGGCCATTCTGTTAGAAAATGCGATCTTTCTGACTGTGGTTTCAGCAAAGGAATGAATTTTACTGGCCACCCAAATGTAATACATCTGTTGTAGTGTGTCTGTCTTTTATTTATCAAGGAGCATTGGAATGGTTCAGCATTTAGTTGGAGGGCTTTTCATCTCAGAACAATTTGTGTATGTGCATACAGTGATTAACTCCAAAGGAGAGCAACAGCAGAACACATTGAACACCATAATCACTTAAGCATCGAAGCAATTTTGTTTTGCGGGGCAAACAGATATCATACTTTACTCAGAATGTTGTTGAGAACTAATTTTTATGACAACAGATTAAGAATTCCATCCTAGATTAACACTCTGCAATGAGAACTCAGATTTCAGATTCTCAGTGTGCTGCTGCCCATGAGTTGGACCTCAGCCAGGCTGAGTCAGGGAGAGGAGGTACTCCAGGCACCTGAGCAGAGATTCTCCCGCAGACCCTGGCTCAGACCATGGTGAGGCAGCTGTCCCCCTGCAGACTGTGGAGTTCCACAGGGGAGCAGAGATCCACCTGAAGCACATGGAGGACTCCACACCAGGGCGGATGGTTATTCAGTGGAGGCTGTGACCCTGTGGGAAGCCCACGCTGGAGCAGGCTCCTGGCAGAACCAGTGGGGTGATGGAGAGAGGAGCCCCTGCTGGAGCAGGTTTGCTGGCAGGACTTGTGACCCTGCAGGCTGCAGAAGAGCAGCCTCCTCCTGGAGGACTGCACTCCGTGGAAAGAGATCCATGCCAGAGCAGTTGCTGCAGAACTGCAGCCTATGGGAAGGCCTCACACTGGAAAAGTTCATGGGGAACTGTCTCCCATGGGAGTGACTCCACGCTTGAACAGGGGGAGAGTGTGAAGAGTCTTTCTGCTGAGGAGGAAAGAGTGGCAGAGACAACATGTGATGAAGTGACTGCAGCTCCCATTCCCTATCCTCCTGTACCAATGGGTGAGAGGAGGTAGAGAATTTGAGAGTGATGTAGAGCCTGGGAAGAAGGAAGGAGTGGGCAAGAGAAACGTATTTTTAAGATTTGGGGTTTATTCTTATTATCCTACTCTGATATGATTGGTGATAAATGAAATCAATTTTCCCAGGCTGAATCTGTTTTGCCTGTGGTGGTATCTGGTGCATGATTTCTTCCTGCCTTTATCTTGACCCACAAACCTTTTGTTATATTTTCTTTCCCCTGCCCAGCTGAGGAGAGGAGTGACAGAGCAGTTTTGGTAACTGTCATCCAGTCGGGGTCAGCCCACCAGAAAAAGGGAGGTGCTTACCATTCTTTGAAGCCAACAATTGTATTTCTCTCCATGTTTCCACCAAGAAGTTATCTTGAATTATTTATTCAGAGTGCTCCTGTGCAACTCTATATTCTTTATTTCTGAATTACAAGAGTAAACACCAGTAAATTTAAAAGTGAAATGAAGCACATACTGTTGAAAACGGGCAGAATACTAGTATATTTTAGCAAAGGATCACAGTACAGAAGTGCAACATTGGGACTAAAATGTAAATCTACCAATTCTAGTTTTATCTCAAGTGTATGTTTACTTCACATTTCAGATGCCAAACTTTCTGATTGACTGACTAACTGAAAGGAATGCTCTATACAGCATATTGATGTGCACTGTGTTTTAGAAAAGTGAGATTAGTTCTGTTACTTGACTGAAGGTTAATTAAAACATTAGAAACTAGTATTTTAGAAATTCCAAAATAAAGTTCTTAAAGATATCCACAAATGCAAAGCTACATTATACAGATATTGAATCAAAGATAGCTTATAAAAGTTTTAATGGCATATTTTGTACATAACACAATATTAAATGGTGAACAGTTTGCAGGAAAAGTTGAGTAATTCCCTGTGTGAGTTTTCTTTTTATTTTAAATTCTGTAAACTCTCTACAAGTTGCCCTTTTCATTGATTTATTGGACTGCATTGTTGCTACCATTAACAAAAGACTTTTTTATTTTTTGCTACACAGGCAGTAACAAGTTCAGTTTTTGTACAAAACTTTAACTCTTTTGTTTTTTGTCTTTTTAAAATTTCTCTTTCCTCTGTTATTCTTTCCCCAAATTTTAGGTGCCATATTGAAATTTAATGCACATATTGTCTTCACAAACTGAATGACAGAGAAATATTTGATGTGCTGGAACTTCACCCCCTTCCCTCTTACCCTTTTTTGTTTCTAATGCCACACCTGACCTAGCCATACCTTACTGTTAAAAAATGGTATCTGCAGCAGCCATTATGTGCACCTTGTTGAAGATGCCAGACAGCTGCCCTGCAGCACACAGTGCAAGAAATTGTCTCAACTGATTTTCAGGGTACTGCTTCTAGAGAATTTCTCACCAGATGACTTAGTTTTGCCCTGTGAAGTGGTTTGGGTTTTTTTCCCCATTTTTGTAAATGTTGTGCTATTTCTTTTATCACCCTTTTCTGCCAGAGGCATGGGGGCCACTGAACAGCCCTGCTCTGTGGATGAAAGCAGATCTGTGTGGAAAGTGCTTCATGAAGTGTTGCTTCTGGCTATGTTTCTGTGTCCTGCCATGAGCCTGCTTGCTTTTCCTGAGAAGACATAAATTTGACACTTGCTTCCCGAATATCTGGTTGATGTGGATAGCTTGTCAGTGTTTTGAATTTTTTTTAAGTCTATGGGATGTTAATCAGAATAAGGAATTTCAGTTTGTCTCTCAGTTTTTGAAGCTAATCTAGTTTATTTTTTTTTTTTAATTAAAGTGCCTTCTGCTGCCTTGCTTACAAACTTTCAGAGGCAGAAGCATCAAGTGAAGTCTGCAACAGAGGCATGCTGAACTCATTTGTCTTCCTACCTTCCTTGTCCTGAGCCCTTATCTGGGGCACAAGCAGAAAGAGCAGAATGAGCTGAGCAGTCTGGGGATCCCACATAGCTGGCAAGTAACAAAGACAATTTCTCTCTCTTCTTCAATGTTTAGCGAAGGTAGGGAATTGGAGGTTCTGCTGAGGCCTGCCATGACCTGGGAGAACACAGTGAAGAGTCCTTGGAGAAGAATTGAGGTTGAGGTTTAGTCAGAACTGATGAGATAAAGTCAGGGCTCAAAACTCTCAGGAAGGCTAGGGATAGGACCCAGGCAGGTGTGCAAATTGAAGTTTAGAAAGGACTTAGGTCATGGTTATATCACAAACCATTTATATTGCTTATATATGGAAAAAAAGAAGGCTGGATTTGGAGGTTGGGCAGTAAAAAAAAATTATTAGCAGGGAGCTGATAATATCTTGACATTATTGGCAGTACTGAAGTTGTGTCAGGCAGCCTTGTGATAAATTGTGTGTGCTCAAAGCTTTTTGATATATTTGGGCCAGCAGTGGGCTGGCTCCATGCCCTTGGTTAGGATGAACTAGGCTAAACGTAGCCTGTGTCCCTCTGTCCTGTTTGCAGGGATGAACTAAGCCAAATGGAGCCTCTGGCCCTCTGTGTCTCTGTCTCCTGGCATTGTTAGGGAAATAACGAGATAAATCTACTCATTGCATTTTGGCCGTGGTTTGGTTGTCAGCCCGGTTACCTGTACGTGTGGATTCCCACAGCACCCCACCTGCTGGAGCAGTGCAAGAGAAGAGTTGGCCTCCAGGGCAGACCCCCAGCTGCATTGGGGCAGGATGCAAAGCTGGGTGAAAGGCAGCCCTCCCGAAGCACCGATGGTGCACCGGCAGGGAATGGGCAGGCATCTCCACCCGTGACAACCACACTCACCAAGGACAGGCTAAAGCACCTCTTGGCCTTGGCAGTGCCCATTCATCTCCACAGGCAGCTGCTCCCACACTTCCAGAGCCTGCTGGAGCAGCAGGCAGTGAAAGGTTCATCCCTCTGGCCCTGTTTTCCTACCACTGCTCAACAGCCAAACCCTGTGTGGTCTCCAGTGTGCTGCTTATGCCTCTCCGCTGTGTTTTGTGACTTTTCCACAGGGACTGGGATGTCACACTGCTACATCCATGCAGCCAGAAGACCCTGGGTCTGGCCTGCCTCCCTGCTGTTGTCCCTAGTTTACAATGCCCATGAAGCGTACAAATGCCCTATATAACAGGTAGTGGGGGGAAACGTCCTAGGAGAGATGAAGAGATTTTAAAAATAAATAAATAAAAGGAGGATTAACAAAATTTGGAGATTATTTAACAGATACTTCTGTGTCTTGACTAGAAATGTTTTTTAAGACTGCAGAAAGTGCTGCCCAAATAAATTATGTTGATTGCTTTTCAGGCATTTAGTGTTCTTTATTCTGCAAGAGGTTAATAGACTGAAGGATTTTTTTCTGACCTTCATCAAAGCTAAAAAATCCTTTGGGCCTTTACATGTGAGAAGATTCATATCATAATTTTTTTATATGCTCTAGGGCTTTTTTTTTTTTTGCAAACATGTTTTTCTTTGTGTCTTGACTTATTTGTTGGGGCAAAGGGGAAACACATTTACAGAAAACCCAATATTTTCCCCCTAACACTGATACCCATGTGATAACATTTATGTTCATAGGGAATATTTTTTATGTGTATGGTGCGCTGAAGCACAGCATTAACCTGACTCTGTGATGATGGATTTTGACTTCTGAAATGTGTGTCTTGTATTAATCCTGCATAAATGTCTTCCTTTAACAATTCTGAATCATATTAGTTTTAATCACTTGGGTGCTACAGATAAATTTGAATTTTAAATAGATACTATTATTTAGTGTCTACCATAAGGTTATTTTGTGGTTAAATTGGTAAAGAAAATCTTCATGTGAATTAAACTTATGATATTGTGTAATTCACTGTTTTCCTAGATTTAATTCTGGTGAAATACCATAAAATATAGTAATTTTTATGATTTAGAATTTAATCTTGTTTCTTTCCATTTGTATTCAAGTCTCACCTCAAGATACTTCATAATAATTTAATTGCAGCTATTAAAAGTGCATTTCACTAAATATAATTCCTGTGCTTTTGTCATAACACATTTCTTTTTTTATATAGTTACAGTTCTCTTAAATTGCGTTTTCTCCATATTTCATTTAAGAAGAAATCTTTTTCTCCTCAGCAGTAAAGACTATTCTTCTTGTGGTTTTCTGTGCTGGGAATTCTGAAATCAATCTCTTATTTGAGAAGAATATCAAAAATTTAGGCCTTGATTAACTGATTCCAAGTCTGTTTCGGAGGAGAAAGAAGTCTGCTTCTGATGTTGGTCATGTTGGTTAGAATAGGATTTCTTTCATCCCAACTGGGGATGAAACTAAAGGAGGGATATGCTAAGATAAATGAAAATACTATCAAACCATAGGTTTCCTGTATAGTAGTTTTTTTTTTTTTTTTTTAACCAGGTAAATCTAAGGTTTTTGCCACAGGACAGTGTAATTATTCTTATTTTATGAACGGATTGGTTGAGGGCTGTATGAAAGGTGTAGTAAAGAAAAACTAGAACTAATGAGATGAAATGAAAAATAGTTTGATTGTCTAAGGCTGACAAAATTATTTGCTAAAATTTGAGCAGTATATTGTTAGAGATTTCTTGCACTGATTTGGGGCAGTTAAGGTACAAGATACAATTTGTGTGGGTTTTTGGCAGTGCTTTGTTGAGAAACAGGTTTCCTGTGCAGGGCTCTGAGGAGACTATATCTGAGGATTTCCAGTGGTATCATCCAGCCACAATGCTGACTCTTTCATCAATCTTTGTACTCCTTGTTACTGTTTGCAGGATTTTGCTCCACCTGGTAATGAACATGGTTACGTATTAACTTGTCTCTTTCTATTATCAAGAAAACAATTCTTAAAGTTATGCTGTGGAAAAAGAATTTATTGTCAATAAATTTATACATCAAGATGCTATCAAAAGTGATTGAGCAGAGAGAAAGTGGCCTTTTTAGAAGGTGTTTACAATTTCTCTTAATAGCAGCTTCCCATCTATAATGCAGCTGGAGTAACTGGGGTTTATGGATACCTACAGAATAGAATGACAGTAGGACAGAGCTGGATTAAGCAAGGGAAAACATTCTTTTGTTCAAGACAACATGGATATTACTCCCTAGAAAACCTGGAAACTTAGAGGTATATCTTGGAAGATGCTGAGGATTCTCTCAGAAGTGCTGCAAGACTCCTTTCTGTCCTATTAATGATCCTTAGTTTGATCTTTGGCTGTGCTCTAATCCTAGTCAAAACAAGTCTCAAACTTGGTGTAAGCATTTCTTTGTACAATAGGAAATATTTGGTTGATATGGTGACTTTAGTAAGTCTGTTGCCCTTTCCTCTAGATACCATCCAGACTATGGGTACCCAGCAATAACACTGATATATGAACTTGGTCCTGGCCATTTAGTTGATGATGGCAGATGTTTTGTGACAGTAGTTTCCTCACATTCACAAAGTCTGTTTTAAGATTTAATTTAAAACATTGTCTCCATAGAGTTTCTTGGATGCACATTGCAGTATGTGTATTATGAGGTCAGAGTGTGCCTTCTGGATAATAAATGTAGAACATTTCTAGGAATAAAAGGAAACCCTCCTTTTATGCTTCTCTCTGTGCATGTTGTTCTTCTCTTCATCAGAGGCAAAATCAGTGATTGCTTTCATGGCTTCTGTTGGCTGCCATAGAGCAAATCTGAGTTGTATTTTATAGGTAGTTATGGTCAGCTCAAAGCCTGTCACTCTGTGTCAAATCTCTACATTTTCCATATACAAAACTTTACTTTTATCTTTGCTTTTATTTTTAGAAGTAATGTCATTTGCTGTGTAACTGTCCAATCTCTTGAGGCAGCTGTGTGAAGACAAAACCCGTGCTGAACTGTGTGCCCTTTACAGGGCTTGTTTGGGGGACATGTTTTTCTTATGCAACCTTGCAAGTTATTTTTAAAATTGTCCTTCCCCTTCAAGGTTCAAATGCAATTTTTTTTTTTTTAGAGCCCTTCTGCCCCATCCCTCTTGAGGTTCACTCTCCAATTTCCGAACCTTAGTGTTAAATAATTAGTTTTGGAAGGCTGAGCAGAAAATAAAACTAAATTAATAGATGCATTTGAATGGTAGCTTTGTGCAGTTCCTCTTCTGCAATTAGAAAATTGTCTCAAGTGCTGGTCTATCAATGGTAATTGTGAGCAAAAGGTTGAGTTCTCTTTTTTAATGAGTTCTGCCTGATGCTGAGGAGAAAATCTAGTCTGGTGCAGAGTGTATTCAATAGTGCTAATTAAACCATTCCTCCCACTTACTTTAAGTCAAATTAGCTTGATCCAATTGAGAAACTAGTGTTTCTCAGCTCCTTAAGACTTAACAAAGTAGTTCTATGTCACCTTAAATGAGAGGGCTTTTTTAATAAATGGAGTACCGATCTCCATTGAGTGAAATGTTGCTTTTCTACTTTTCTTTTTCTTCATATTATAAGCGAAACAGTTGAGAAGCCTCTGCTACTCAAGTGCAGTGATACCAATGGCAATACTAGATGTGTTACATTTTTTCCCCATTTTTGCATAGAATAACTGTTTTTCATTTTGTTAGAAGGAAAATGAAAAAAATCGAGCACTTTTGGTGCTCGTTCCTAAGTCAGAGGCATAACTTGTTTTAATCTACTTGCAGGAAAGTAATAAAAGCTTTATTATCAGAACTTCAGGAGATGAAACTTATTGAAAGCCTCACCCTGAAAGCTCTTCAGGGTGTTAAGGACCAGAAGTTTAAATGCTTAGCAGAGTTGGATTTTTTTTCAAGGCAGTTAAACCCAGTCATGTACTGCTTACCAAATTTCACTGGTTTGATGGGATTATGCAGCATAAAGTCTTTCTCTGTTATGATTATAGAAATATTATCAGGAACTGGATTGTTCATAGCAGTCTCATGGACAAAGTTTGCCTTTATTGCTACTCAGACCTGCTCAGGCATATTGGTTTTAGGTGGGGGTGCTGCACTACTTTTTAAGGTGCACCATGTTGATCTAGATGTTCTGTTTTGGGAGGACATGTAGTGCTTTTCCTGCATATTCTCATGGTTAAAACTAGTTCCCCTCTGCCCAATATCACTGGAGAAAACCCCTCTGGCATGGTAGAGGGGGGAATCTTGCATCTGCCTGTTCTCTTGTGGAGCTGAGCCCCTGGGTGTGCTCAGTATTTGGGTACAGTTTGGACCCGAGGAGGTGCCACCGAGGATCTCTGTCAATGCTGTGGGGGCTTCACAAGGGGAGGTTATGAGCTGTTCTTTGTGTGTCCTGTGAGCTCCAACCAGGCTGGATTGCAGGGCTGGCCAGCAGCTGAGAGAAACCTTTGAAGATCCCTGGCTTTTGAAAGCTGCACTTTGTGGTATGCCTGTGTTGTAGCAGCTGCGATTGGGGTGAACAAGTTGAGCCAGCTCGAAGCTGCTTAGCTCAGGTACTGTCAACATTACTGCTGCAGCAGGAAAGCCACAATGGAAACTGGTTAAAAACTCTACCCACTGAGGTTGGCTCTTTCTTGCTGTGGCTGCACTGTCAGCAGTACAGTATCCAGGCTCTGCATTTTTGACTTATCAAGAATGTTTCTGTGAGCTGGGGTTACGTAGTGAATGGCAGACGTACTCACTGCTCCTTGAGGGAGCAGTATATGAGTAATGAATGTATGCTGAAGAATAAAGAGCACTGGAGATCTAATTCTGGAGTAAGGACAAACTAGTTGCATTGGTGTTATCTGATACAATCTGTGGTTTTTATATCCATTCTGATTCTGGGGCACAGGAGAGTGTAATGCTGATTCTCGTTCTGAACAGCTTTCTTGAAGACTCGAGGGCTGTGCCCATGGTAGAAAATAAAATGGACCATAGTGCATTTATGCATTCACAACACACTGTCCCTGACCTCTCTTATCCTACAGGCTCTACTTAATCTCCTACTGTCTGGGGGAATATTAATTGCCAACTGTTGATGGAGTATACATGTTAGCAATTAAATGTTATGGATAAGTGTAGGCTGGTATTCGAGCCCTTGCCTTGCCTTTAATTTATTGATACAGGCAATGCAGCTAATTCAGTACCTTTTTATGAGTTCTGAGTATTCTCTATGAGTTCCCAGGATTTTTCTCTAAGCCATTTTGCAATTCCACAACAAGTGGGCTTTTCTATTCCTGTTTTCTCTCAGTATGTTGCTTTATACACTATTGGAGTTAGCACAACGGAATGGTTGCAGCAGCAGTACTAAGTAGCTCATTAGCTTTGTTAAAGATGAGTGGCTTGATTTAAGCAGAATGATTAAAAAGAAAACTGTTTTGCTGAAGGAAATAAGGTGGATCCCGCAAATTAATGCAGTTTACATACAAATTTATAATGTTTTGTTATTTGAAAACACTCACTGATAGTAGGAAAAACACTTATTCATTTGGCATAATACTGGCATATGCAGATATTAAATACTGTGCATGGTAGGAGGCGGGCCCTTTAGCTGAGAGTTTGCCAGAATTGGCATCATATCCAGGGGTTTCCTTCACAGTCAGGAAGGAGAGACCAAATACAGTGATATATGTTTACTTCTTGGCAGTTGAAATGCAATGTTGTGCCATATTTTTATTGAAAGACATGAGCAAAATTCAGTATCTTATTACCTTCTTACAGATTTACATGAACTGTTTTGATTTGCAGTTTATTTTTATTTCTTTTTTTTTTTTTTTTTTTTTTTTTTTTTTTTGTGGAAGACCCTTTTCAGTCTCATTTTTAAAAAGTAAAAAAACTCTTGCATGGGAGAGCTGCCAAAAAGTTGATGGAATAATGTTCATGATTCTTTTCTCTGAACATATATTAGACACTTTTGACGCTCTTGTGTTGAAGGTGCCATGACTGTAAAAAAAAAAAAATATGTAATACATTATAGAAGGGGAATGGCAGTTCATGCTGTTCTTTGTTTAAAGTCTAGGCCACATTCTGCCTTTGGAAAACTGCCTTTTAGTGTTGGTTTGTAATTCAGTAAATGCTTAACTGTTCCTGAGTAGGTGAAGAATTGTCTTTAACAACTTCCATTGTAGGTGTTATGAAGGGAGGTCTTACCATTTTGGATTAGTCCTTACTCTTATTGGTTACATTTATTCAAGAAACTTCATGAACCTCATAAACCTTCTAAGCATTACTGTAAAAAGCAAATTGCACTCATCAGTGTGATTTGTTTCAAAAATTTTCACAAAATCATTAAAATTTTATTTGAAAGTTGCCCCTGGAGGCCATCAAGTCCATCCTTCTACTTGAAGCAGGAATGTTAGCAAGTCTAGATCTGTTTTGTCTGACAATCTTGAAAACCTCAGAGGCTGGAGATTCCACCTATGTGAGTAAATATTGTAGGGCTCAACTATCTTTCTAGTAAAGAATTTTTTCTTAATGTCCCTTCATCTTCCTAAGTGCAACCCCTCCTTGTTGGCCCTTGTTTTGCCATTGGCCATATCTGATGAGAGGTTGTCTCCACAGTCACTCAAGCAGCTGTAGGCTGTTGTTAGAACTCTGTCTTTATCAGACTAGCCCAGCTCTCTCAATCTCTTCTATGGGGCCAAGTGCTGGCCAGCCTTATAGCCTTCTGCTGGACCTTACTCAACTCCTAATCATCCTTCATGAACGGCAGAGCCCCAAACTGAGCACAGCTTTTCAGACACCGTCTCTTCAGTGCAGGAGCTCCTTTGACCTGCTGGGTGCACCTTCCTCAATGTGGCCCAGTATTGGCTTTCCAGGTTCACAGGGAGACTGCACCATGGCTACTGTTCACATTGGCACCCACTGTGGTCCCTGGTACTTTCAGCAGGGCTGTGAGTCAGGCAGCCACTTTCCAGCTGTATTTGTGTGTGAGGTTATTCTTCCCCAGGTGTAGAGCTTTGAATTCTGCTTATTAAGCTTTGGGAATTCCTGTTGCTCTAGTTCATAGGTTTCTCAAGACTGCTGTGAATTAAAACTCTACCACTCAGTGCATCAACTTTTCCTCCCTTTAGTACTGTCCTCAGTAAGTGCATTCTTCCTTATGACCCAGATTGCTGATGAAGATGAAGAACAATGTCAGACTCAGAATAAACTCCCTGATTCTCTTTGTGTTATTGACTACCAGCTGGACTTTGAGCCATTGATTACTGTGAGCCCAATGTCCAGGCAATTTTCAACATATTTAATGGTTCAGTCAGCCCATAGTTTCCCAGCTTTATGAGCTTCTGTGGAAGATTGTGTCAAAAGCCTCTTGAAAGCCAAAGAGCTTTCCAACCTGGTCCATGCAGCTCATCATTTCATCATAGAAGGCAATCAGGTTGGTCATGGATGGTTTTCACTTGGTAAATCTCTGCTGGGTATTCCCAATTAACTTTTTATCCTTTACATTCTTGAAAACCTATTCCCTTTTATCTTAATATGAGTTAGTGGAAAAAATGTATCATCTCTTTGAGACAAAGGCACATGAATGCAGTGTTCTACTGGCAGCAGCAGAGGTATTTCATCTCCAGAGGAGAGAAGCAGGGATAAGCTGCTTTATTGGTACAGATAACTTCTATTTTGATGAGGAAGAGAGATAACTGCATATATGCTAGAGATTAGTCTTTGTTTGGCTAAGGTAAGATTTTTCCAGGAGTAAAGTGACACCTTAGGAAACTTAGCTGCATTTGAAGAGAGCCCTAGGAGTAATATGAAGTCTGTATTATTCACTTAGGAAATATTATACTGCATGGTAGATACAGAAGAATTAATTGACATCTCAATTGTAATTATAATCCTTGAATTATGAAAGCAAAAGAGTAAATCTCCAGATCTTTAATAAGAGCAATGATAACTTTCTCTATTTTAGGTGAAATATTGGCTAGAGATCATGAAATTAAAAGTTAATCAGTTGTTAAGTAAATCATTTGGCAGTTCAGAGGAGAAAGTGAAACTCTTTTTGAGGGAGAAATATACTCTCTCAAGATATAGCAAGTTAGAATTTTGTTCTATAGTACATTTAAAATTCACCTTTCCAAGTAACTTGAGGGAAACTCCTAAGTCCTGCCTCCATATTGTTTAATTAATTGCATTTTTACTTTCTCCTATGCCTGTATTAAGATAAGCAGAAACTATCATTCAGAATGTATGAAGACATGTATCCACAAATGTGTATCAAGTCCCAGGTAACATTTCAAATTCAAAAAATTCTGATCTACTCTGCTATTACAGCATTTGACTATTCCAACTTGGGGATTCATAGCACTATTTCCAGTTGCTCTACTCAACACAGCTACGTAAGCTGCAGATATGTTTCAATGAGTTAAAAGATAGTAAGCCTCTGAAAGTTTGCCTGAGACCAGTTCCATTTTGTTTTCATAGAATATATCTGTCTTTGCTTTAATCATCTTCTGTCAGACTTTCACAGTCCTGAGACTTCACGAAGTTTATTAGGAGTTCTTAGTATATTTTTGCTGCTCTTCAGATGAGATGATTGATTGATTTCTGTGTTGGTTTTTTGCAGGTAAAGAAGTCACTGGATGAACTGGCATTTTGTTTTTTGTTTTGTTATGTTTTTTGTTGTTGTTGTTGTTGTTGTTTTGTTTGTTTTGTTTTGTTTTGTTTTAGATAAGGCTTTCGGAAGAGGAGAGGAATTTACTTTAATAGCAGAGTGAGTGAAAAAATTCTCTGCAAATGTTGTTTTCCCTGGGAAACCTATTCTAGCTGGCCCAACTTGAGCAGAAAGATTTGACTAGACATCTTGAGAGGTCCCTTCCTAGCCTCAACACTTTTGTGATTCTGTGATTCAGCTGTGATCTCCAATTTTGACATGGTGAAGCATGTATGATGTAGCATATTCTGGAAAATACGTGCTTTCATGAAATTCAAAGCCTTAATGCAGAGAGATTTTGAGACCTTCTGTATTAGACAGACAATATAATCACAGCATCATAGGACAACTGATTTTGGAGGGAACTTAAACAGGTCTTCAGTCCGACCTCATGTTCAAAGTACAATCAGCTATGAGCTCAAACCAGTTTACCTGGAATTTTATGTACTTTGTATACTTAAAATTCTCCAAGGAAGGAGACTGCACAACTCTTATGTGTAACCTGTTCCTATGACTGTCTGCCCTTGTGGTGATGAGAAATTTACTTCAGCCAGTCTCAGCCTCTCATTTGAAATGCTTGCTGTTTGTCTTCCTTGCATCATGCATCATTTTGAAGAACCTTTCTCCATCACCTCTGTAACCTCCACATAGATATTAGAAGGCTGCATCTAGGTTCCTCTGAAGCCTTGTCTCCAGGCTGACCAAGCCAAACTAGCTCAGTTACTAATAATAGGGTGAATTTTCCAGACCCCTGACTGTCTTAGTAGCTCTCCACTGAACTCTGCTGAACTTGCTCCAGTTCATCAATGTCTGTATTGAGAAGGGAAAATTGGCTGCAGTATTTGAGATGTGGTCTATGAAGTGCTTTTATACTAGCTATGATAATACAAGCTAGGATGCCATGACTTTTTTTTTGCTGCCAGGGTATACTTCTGGCTGTCTGCCCAGGATCCTTTTCAGTTCAGCTGTTTCTCAGCCTGTCACACCCTTGCCTGCCTTCATGCAAAGGCTTATTTCCTCCCAGGTGCAGGACTTTGAATTTTTATATTTGAAATTTATAAATTTCCCGCTGGCCCACTCCTCTAGTCTGTCTAGATCCATTTTAAGAAAGTCCTGCTCTTAATCATATCAGCTGTTTCTCCTAATTTGATGGATGTGCAAACTTGATGAAAGTGTGTGCAACCACTTACCTCCAAGTCACTGATAAGTATATTAGAAAGGACAGGTCCCAGGATAGATGTCTGTAGTGCCCCACTTGTTGCAAGCCTCCAGATACAGTAGGATGGGCTATCTACTGTCTTCTGAGACTGATAATTCACACAGGTTTTCTCATATCTAATTGCCTACCAATACAGATCATAATATCATAAGTTGCATACAAGAATATTGTGAGAGTCAAGCATATCTCTAAAGATGAAAGCAAATGACATCCACTTCTCTTCCTCTATCCACAAATCTAGTAATTTTATCCTAGATGACAATCCATGCTAAATAGATGGTCATCTACACTTAGATTGTCTGTGCTGACTGTGCCCAGTCACCTTATCTATTTCATGTGCCCAGAAATACTCTTGAAAAAACTTGCTTTGTGATTTTTTTCCAGAGATCAGAGTGAGACTTTAAGTTCACGGGGTTTACCTTTTGACTTTTTCCAAGACTGATAAAATATTTGCCCTCCTCCAGTCACGCGGGACCACTGGATCTCTGTGAGCTTTCAAAGGTAAAGCCTTGCAAGGATACAGCCTGTTGGATCCCATGAGCGTGTGTGGGTTGAATTCTCTCAATTAATCCCTGAGTCCTAATGGACTGCTGGTAGATCTCCATGACCCCTTTCACTAATCACAGAGGCATGGTAGACCTTAGTGAAGACTGAGACAGATGACATTAAGTACACTGGCGTTATTTGTGCCCGCTGTTGCTAAATCACCTGTCTTGTTCAGCAGCCCACATACTCCTTATTCAGCCTTACAGATATTTTTCTGCTTCCAGTCTCCAATGAGACCTTGCCACTGAAGACACTGTAAATTGGTGCACTTCTTATACTAGAAAAACAAATAAATGTGGGGACCTGTAATGAGATGTTACAGGGTTTGCAAGTAGCAAGTAAAATTTTATTAGGTTGCTGTGAAACTTGGAAAATTTAAACCAAAAACTGCAATGCATTCTTTGTTTACAGTTCTTGCTGATGGTGATGTGCAAGTTATGGTGGCCCTATGGGCGTCAGCAGGCTTGAGTGTCCCTGCCCCGCCCTGCCTCAACAATGCCACAGCAGAGCCTGGTCCCCATCTCACTACAGCCCTTCCTTGTCTTGCTCTGTCCAGTAATGGGCCCCACCAAGCTGGGCCCACATCCCAGCTCATTGTTGTCCCATTCCCAGGGAGGTTCCCAATGCCCAGGACTGGGGGTTCCCTGATGCCCTGCATCTGCCCTGCTCTTGGCTGGGGTGGTAGGATGGGCACACACAGACCCATGGGCAGCCACTGTTCTTTTGCTGCTCCCTGCCACAAGTTGTCTTTCTAGGGGGTCTTTTGGGGATCCACTCCCATTTTCCTCTAAAAGCAATGGATTCCAGCTTTTCTGAAAAAAACTTATTACTGCATCTTCTGTCTCAACAGACTGTTTTGAGGACACTTCTGAAAACGCCTTTCGGTTTTGTTTGACAGGTACTTTCTACCCTCTGAGGACTATTCTGGCTGTTTGTGTCATGTAGTGGATCTACTGCATTTTGTGTTTCTGCTTCTCAGTTTCTCCCTGTGCTGGGAAAGGGATGGAATCCAAACCTGGGAGAACTTGCTGAAAAGCAGCATTTAATGCCTTCAGATCTTAGACCTCCCTCTTGACTTCTTCACTTTGATGATATCACCTGTTTTGCAGTGTTAGCTACTGTCCTTGTACTGCAAGCAAGGGCTTTCGCTTAAACAGGTCAGCTATCATATTGCCTTTTTAGTACTCATCTCAATAATACAGAGACGCCTCAGCCTCTGGCAGTAACGATGAAGGCAGGTGAGCTGTACAGCCTGGCCTTTTCGCCTATGAAACTGCTTGTGACCCCTGTACTATGACTATCATACATCTCTCATGCCCTTCTGATGGCTGTGCTTATCAGGAGATGGAGTAAGGACAAGCCTTGTAGGATATCTCCATTGCATCGTCCTTGAATGTCAAACATTCCATCCTCATCCAAGATAGATAACAGAAGGATTTTTTTCATTGAGAACCTCTGCTGGGCCTGTTAATTTGAAGTGTTAATTGATGTGTTGCTCAAAGAATAACTCTGCCAACTGTGGATTTGCTGCCTGTGTGTACAAATGGGTTTATGATTCATCTGAACTCTACTCATCTTCAGACAGATGTTTTCTTCTTTCCTTCTTGCACTGCCTTGGGACTTGGCCTGCTTGGTACTGTGTGCCTGATTCTGCCTTCTGGATATAAACCAGAAGAAACCCACCAGCACAGAAATCTTTTTACACAGCCACAGAGTAAGTCCTTCTACCTATGACTAGACTTCTGAAGAAGGATGAGCTGTGTCTCAAAGTCACAATGTCACTGAAGTTTCTGTTGATTTCAGCAGCATTGGTGGGTGCTCAGCAGTTTTGTTCTGCTTGCTGACTACATGCATGGGCTAAATCACATTCAGCTGCATAATGAGATGAGCTGTGGAGACAAAAATCCCCAAACCCTACTTTTACCTTCATATTCTGTTTCAAATGCAAGTGAAGAAAGGTCTGAATTAATTAGTGGAGAAGCTGCAGAACACTGAAGAGCATGTCTTGGTTCATTTGTTTTAGAACAGTTAGATGTAGCAAAAGTCATGGAGAGCAACACTGAAGTGGGTGGCTCCTAGGGAGCCAGTACCAATTTTTCACTAAATGCTCAAAATTATGCACATTTGTAATATCTTTATTCACTGTATGCAGTGCAGTGGATCAGAGCCAGACTTCAATATGAGGGTTGCAAAAAATATCTCCAGTGCTTTTTCCATTTTTATTTGTTATGATCTGTTAATCTTAGCAAACAATGCAACATTCTTTGAGACTCTTCCTTCTTCCTCTTCCCCTGTGCTTGACATGCCTTCTGGGCTCCTTTCCCACCCCTTATAAATTTAGGTATTGAAATGATGAAGTTCAGAAGCCTGATAACTTCCTCATTATTGAGGCAGAAGTTATTATATATATTTCTCTCTGCAAAGTACTGGGAGGTAGGGTCTGTGCTCTCACTGCACTTCCATTTTGTAGCTTAGATCTGAATAAAGATATGTCTGAAGGTATGATGCACATGCATCAGCTGTGCAGAAAGGCCTCAGCCTGTATATAAATGCAAGTTGTTGAGTGCTCAGGATTTGTTGTTTTATTTTTTCATGGTTTTTTAAATAACAATAAACTGTGAGTAAATAGTTTCTAATGTACCAGCCTGATTTCTGCTGGCACCAGAATGTTAAGTGTTTTTCAATAAAGAGCAAAGCTTCAGCAGCAGAAGCCATAAATATACTGTGAGTGTTTAGTATTAATCAATTAGGTGATTGTGCAACAAAGTTTTCTTCCCAAAGGCCCTCCAGCTGTGGCTATAGCTTTTTTCTAAAAAAAGGTTTCTATCAGCCAGAAAGAGGAGAGATTTTAACAGAGGATTGTTTACATGTTGTTCTTACACTGTTTCCTCTGAGTTTTCTCCTCTTCCTTATCAGTATGTTAATGTTCAGGGAGACCTTTTTCTTCCGCACTTAATTCTAGTTTTCTGCCTGTTACTAATTAATTTTCTTAATGATTAGGGTTTCCTGGGAGCAGATATTGTCTTCTTGAGCCTTTATCACACCTGATGAATTTGATGAAGGACACTAAAGTCTGGTTTTTCTTCCTATTTGGCTGGACAGGTTCTCTGCTATTTTCCATCTCAGATAACTTGATCTAGATAACATTTCCAATCTAAAACTGGGATCTATAATCCTGAATATCTGCCTTGATATAAAACGAAGTCTATTTACTTGGTTTATTTTTTCTTGTATGGTAGATTGACCCCATCTGGAGGCTAAGCCTCCACCAGTCACTCTCTCACTAAGCCCAGCTGGGGTGGGGGGAGAAAGAATCAGAGGGACAAAAGTGAGATAACTCAAGGTAAAGAGAGTTTAATAGGTGAGACAAAGCTGCAAGCAGAAGCAAACCAAAATAAAGTGCTCACCCACTATTTCTGATCAACAGGCAGAGGTTTAGTGGCTTCTCAGAAAGCAAGGCTACATCATGCCTAACAATTCCTGGGGAGGATAAATACTGTAGCCTCAAAGGTTCTCCCTTCCTCCTCTTGCTGAGCTTTTACTGTTGTGCACGTGGTTATATGGTTTGAAGTATCCCTCTGAAAAATTTGGGTCAGCTGTCTTGGCTGTGCTCGCTCCCAATCTCTTTCACTCCCCCAGCCTACTTGTCTGCGGGAGCAGAGTGAAAAGAAAGAAAGAAAAAAACCCCACTAAAACCCCCTCAGTGCTGTGCAAGCAGTGCTTAGCGATAGCCAAAACACTGGTTGTGTTATCAATGCTGTTTTAGCTTTTAATCACAAATTTCCAAATTTAAAGCACACCACCATACAGGTTGCTATGAAGACAATTAAATCCATCCCAGCCAGATCTAGCACATCTTATTAAACTTTTGAATTAAACAGTATGTGCAGATGGATTTAATTAGGTATTCTTGATCTGATCCATAATCATTAGTAATTTAAATTGAAACTAAATCTTTTTTTTTTTTTTTTAATAACATGTATATTTTATTTTGCAGTAAATGGTTGAGAAATGGTATTTTTATTGAGTTTATGTTTTAGAACTTCTGGGAAAAAAAACCATATAAATTTTAGTGTTCCATTCTTCATTGATTGAGTTCATTAATTCAGACATGCTGTTAAATAGATGTGGATCTGCAATTCCTCTGCAATCATCATAGGTCAGGCCAGCTGTAGATTTTCAGGCCTTAAAAATGCAGAAATGTCTTTCAATGCTAGACTCTTGGTAAAGAAATCTCTCTGCCAAACTGAAGTAATGCGGTCTAGCTCTGGAAAGATGCTCATTTAGTACTTCCTTAATTCGAAAGGCCTCAGCACATGAAATAGAAGAAGAAAATCAGACCAACAGGATTTATCATGGAATAAAGTAAAACCTTTGGAAGAGAGCAAAATACCACAGTTTGAATTAAAATATTAACTCTAGTGTAATTTGTCCTACATTCAATTCATGCATAGTTATGGTGCTTTTATATTCCCATTATTTAGGGATACATTGTTTACTTCCATTGCTTTTAGATTTTGGGATTAGAAACATCCATACCCTGAAGCAGGATTAATATTAGCTCTAGGGGAATGCCTAGCAGTGCTCTCTGTGAGCAGCTAACTTTCAGATGTTTTGCTTTCCAGATGATTTTGTGGCTCACAAACTACAGAAACAAAAATGACCTCTAGTATGAACACATCACCAACAGGCTGGGGGACAGCTGCATTTTTGATATCTGGAATATGTTGTAAAATCACAATTCCATTCTGTATTTGTAGGTCAGAATTTATTGCTATTGTGACTCTGAAGTGGGGGGGGGAAGAGACGATTGCCCAACTTTCAGACATCTCCAGGAAGCCCCAAGTGGTGCCAGAGAGGGAAAGTGCTGTTGCATTCTCTGGTGCTTGATTTCATCAGATCTTTTATTGTGGATATGAGCTAATGCATCAGCAGCTGAGAGAAAAAACAGGTGTTTTGGGGAGAAGAAAATGGGTCAGCTTACATCAGCTGTGAAGGTATCTAAGTCATCTTACTTCACTGAAGATTTGGCCTTTGCTTCTCAGCAAAACATTTAGTAGCTTCTTAAAAAGTTAGAAGTCATCCATAGCACCAGCACTGACTATAAGCAGGAGAGCCTCATCAATGAAGTGGGTATTTGTAAGTATTATGGCCTTATTCACTGGACTTCCACAGATGATAATTCCTTTTTCTTTCCTTTCTGTAAGACAAAGAACATTTTCCAAATTTGTGCTTTGTTATCTGGAATATCCCATTTATACGATTTTAGTTTTGAAGATATATAACTGGGCTTGTACTTGGTTTGATGATGGTGATTTTTGTTGTTGTTTTTCAGAGCTTTTGTAAATACTTGAATCTAGGCTTCTGGATGCAAATTCCGTGTAGTAATTTATCTTTGAAAGATTAGTTACATAATTTGCCTGAACTGATAGCATTTTGTATCCTCTTTTTACACTGAAGTATCTGACTCTTGATGATTAAATTGAAATTTGAATTCCTTATATGTCTTTTCAACTTTTAGGTGCTTTTATTGCTATAATTTGGAACGTATTCTGAACTTTTTAAAAATTTTAGAACAGTTTCTGAAACTGTTGCTATAAATTTTGACAGAAATGTCCCAAATTTTCATTGGTAATTCACTCTCAGCTTCAAGTCCCTTGTCACTGAGAACTTGTGAATTCTCCTCAAGTTTACCTTCTCTAATAAAAACATCCCAATTTCTCCATATTTGGTAGTGCCAGTAGTCGAGTGTATTGGAGTAAGCCACAGTATACTGTAAAACTGTAACATAAAGCAGAGAAAATGTAAATTATTTTAATACAGCAATTATACCACATAGATACAAAATGTCAGGTAAATAAAAAATATAAAGGTTACCATAGTAGTAATTGCTTGGCTATGCTGAGTGA
Organism: Lanius collurio; assembly: GCA_020086605.1. NCBI lineage: Eukaryota > Metazoa > Chordata > Aves > Passeriformes > Laniidae > Lanius > Lanius collurio. Next base: position 4,659,026 of record JACBWW010000011.1, on the reverse strand, counting down.
TTTATGTAACATTGTCGCCATAGTAATACATGCATACAATTATTTGTAAAGTGTGTTCAGTGTAGTAAAATCCATATTGCTCTGAGAACAATAACCTTATATTATCTTGACCTCTGCATATTGAAATGTTTGCCTTTACTGTTGCATTAAGTCTGTTACAATTTTCTTGGAATTAAAGGATATTAAAAAGTGCTGAGGAGGTGGGGCAGGCATAGGGAGCAGAAAAACACCAGCTTACCAGGTGAAACAATTATAAACTTTAACAGAAATGAAAGTAAACTAGGCTTAATGCTGTAGGATTGTTTGTTTTGTGTTGCTGTTGACTTCTCACTCCCCTAATAAATCATGTTGCATGTGAAACACACAGGTAATTCGTCAATGAGAAACTCTGAAATTATTTTTTTACTATATTGATGGATGTAGTGAGTCTCTTGGAATCTCACAATTTTAAGCTGCGTCATAACAAATGTCCATCATTTTTCAGTGATACTTAAACTAAATTACTGAACTGGATATGGGATCTCTAAAAGTCAAGAAGAACAAAGTGGTAATAGATTTGCTTTCAGCCTTCTAGCTGTGATTCACACTTAGGGTCTACATTTATATAACCTAACCAAAATTGTGTTTGTGCTCTTACATGTCATAATTTTCCTAGTAGCTAATTCCATAACCCTTAGATATGTTGCTTTTACATACTGGATATACCTTTCTGTCCTGGTTTAGGACAAATCAAGGGGAAAAATCTCCAAAGGAGTCCCTTATAGGAGACAAATCCCCCACAACTTCCCCCCTCCCCCACCACCGGGTTCGGGAGGGATTTCCTCAGAGGAGAAGTGGAAAAAACTTGTTTATTAAGAAACAGCAAAAGAAAAAAAACAACACTCCCCAGCACGAGAAAAAAAAACAGCCCGAGATGACAACGGATGTTTTCACCAGTCCAAAAGAGGGTGAGCAGTCTCTCTCTCTCTCTGCCGAGGAGGGTGAGAAGCTTCTCTTGAGTGCAGACTCCGCGGGAGCTCCTTTGCCCGAAGCAGGTCCGATGTCTTCAGGGAGGGGAAGAAGGAAAGAAGGGGAAGAACAAAAACAGGGGAAAAAGGAAAAAATAAGGAAAAAAAGCAAAGCTAGCAAAGCGAGCAGGCAGCAAGCAGCAGCAGCAAAGCCAAGCAGCAGCAGCAGCAGCAAAGCCAAGCAGCAGCAGCAGCAGCCGGAGGAGGGGACAGGCTAAAGACAAAACAAACCGAGGGCACGGGAACAGAAGCCACGATTGGGATATAAGGCATGAAAATGTCCTGTCACCCCAGGACACTTTCCATTCACTAGAATATTTGTGGAGTAAAGTACTTTTCAAACTGAAAAACAGTGCAGAACATTTCCCTAAACTCATCAGTGGACATTGTTTACAGTTTTACATTTGCTAGTACAAGTAAGATAACATCTTCATTTGTATCTTCAGGCAGAAGAGCAAAATGCAAATACTTTACTGGGTTGGTTTTGGTTTGGGTTTTTTTTTAATAGCTAAATCTCAGTGTTCAGGGATTTGTCAGCCTATGAGTTTCCCTATCTTTTCTCCATTTTTGCTGTACTTATTAAACAGCCTTTTTTGCACAAATAGAAGAAAAAACCCATCACAACACAGGCATCAACTGTCATGTTGATGACTGTTAAAATAAAGAGTTCAGTACCTCAACACTTTAATATACATAATATTGATTAAATGAAAGCCAACCCCGCACTTTGAGCATTGTCACAGTAATTTAGACCCTTAGAGAAATGCAGGGTGAGTGGACATGTAGGGTGAGAAATGATAGATTAGAATAGCAACTCTTGAATTTTCAAACAGTTGGATGCAGACCACAAATCCTTTCCCACGTATTATCATAGATCCAGAGTTTAGAGCAGAATCGGCATTTGAGGGCTCTGGTTCATCTCTGCTTTCAGTAACAAAGAATCCTCTCCTGTGACAGACATCTCCTCAGGGGGAGGATACTAATATGCCATAGGGTGACCTTAAATCCAGCTTTCTCCAGAAGGACAAGAACACGTGTCATTGGGCTTACAATCTCATTTTGAAAAAAAATCCACACAATAAAATCAGGGAGAAGGGAACAGCTCTTGTCTGCACAGAAATTAGATGTCTTAAACCTTTAAATCTGAAGACATATGCTAGTTACTACACCTTCCATTGGAAACCAATGACGATTGGTGGGTACTGAGCACAGAAGTTTTGGGGCAGGAGCTGAAAGGAAGATGTGTTTGCCCTCTATTTTTTCTACACCAGCACACCACTGGGCACACCATTTTCTTCCATGTTATGTCTTAGCTTTATACTTTAACTATTTCTTTGTTACCAATAGCCATGATTTCACAAAGATATCTGGCCTTGCTTCTGAAGTTGCTTTATGCATAATGATAGCTGGCTGTGTTCTGTGTGGAGGACAGAGCAGAGGCTCTAGTGTAGCTCAGGACACAATCATTCTATTTGTTTTTTTTTTAGGGTGGGCAGAATATTTTATATGTTCAAAGTCCACTAGTGCCTAATACATAATCTCCTGCAAATTATAGACAAGTTTCTTGTAAGTGATAAGGAAATTCTCCAATTAACTCTTTTGAGAAATAAGCGAGTGAGATTGCAGTGACACTTACAGAGCTTTGCAGTGGGTCTTTCCTGTGATGAGCTCAAGTGATGGGGCTGGCCCAGTTTGTAAACTCTCCAGTAGAGTCATAAACTCTTCTGTGGGACAGAGACTGAGCTCTAAGGAAAAGAGGAATGAGTTTGAGGAGCTGTGAGAAATGGACTGCAATCTCTTCCCTAAAAGGTTGTAAGGTAGAATTGTGTGTGCCAATATTTTGCCCAAGTCAGCTGCTGAAGCAGGGTTTAGGACCCAGTGCAGTGAAGTGAAATGGAAAAACAAGTGCACAAAAAATAGATAAAAGCTGAATGAGAGATCAAGAAAATGCTTTGGTGATTGAAAGGATTTTTTGCAACCTTAAACAGCACGTTTATTTTATTTACTTGTAATAAAAGCAAGGGTAATATAGCACTCCACGCCAGAAACAGGAGGTTGAGGAGAGGCCAGGAGCCTGCAGAGAGGAGCAATAAGAGATGTCTGAAACACAGGGTGTCAGTTTGGCCCTCTGACCAGTTGGGTTGGTAGCCACGCCTTCAGGGCTACAACATTCTGGGTGTAATGCTCTCTGCATTGCACCAGCAATGCATTACACCTGTCATGCAGTGCCCCTGATGCTCCTGGAGGCTGCTTTGTCACTGACCCCTTGAAGAGCTTTCACATATGGTGAGTGGGAAAGACTAAGCCCCCATTGCTTAGGGTTCTTCTGGAAAAATGAGAGATGTAGCAGGCTCCTCTTCAGAGAGGATAGAGAAAAGAATCCACATACCTCCAATTAAAAATGCATTAAAAATGGAGCTAATGAGCAAAATGGGAATGCTTTGAATCTTGCTGAGGATTTTTCTTATGTGACTTTTACTGAAAGTTTCCCAAATAAAATATTTTGAAAAATTCAGGCATTCAAAGCATAAAAAAAAAAAAATATCCCAAACCCTAAATAGAGATGGAATTACCCATTGAGGTCACCTGACTTTGCTTCTGCCTCTGGAAAGGTTTTTTGTTTTGGTTTTTTTTGAGGGGGTGGCTATTAATTTTTGTATTTGGATGGGAAGATTTTTGTTTTGGACAGAAATTCTTTCTTTTATGTAGCCACACATTTTACTTAAAAAAATGTTCAAACATGATATGTAGAATGTTTTCAGTGAGATAAAATTCTGATGTACTGTGCTGCTTTCTCAAAAACTGAGTATCTATATTGGTTTTAGCAAAAGTTTGTTACCCTTTCTATTAAGGTCTTTGTCTTGCTGCTAGTTTTGATCAGAAATCCAGATAGCTGAAACAATGCTTTGTGAAATGTTTGGAGTTTTTTATATTTCAACAAGAAGGAAAAATCTGAATGTTGATAAGAAATGGAGTGCTCCTGCTGGAATAATTGTTATTATTTAATTTGTGGACCAAGTGATGATTGACATTGTTAGTACATTTTTGAAGTAGAGCCTAAAAATCTGTGGCACCTCTTTTTTGGTAGTATGTCTTAATAAACAATTTGTGATTTTTTGCACACCCTCCAGCATCGTTGATCTCTATTCTGACTGGGGACTTTAAATAAGGAATAACAAAACACCTTGAGGGAACTACTCTCATGGTGTTAGTTAACTTAGCTACATTAACTCACAATCATGAATTGTGCTTGAAGAGGAGAGAAATGAAATATTGTTTGACTGGTGCGTGCTGAAAACTCTGCCACTAATAGCTGACAGATTTGTAGTGTTCAATAAAGAAGTAACCTGTTGTAGTTATAATTGTGCATGGCGCAGTGAATTATGGTGAAGTGATTGCTCACCTAAGGCTGAAATTGCCGGTGATGCATTTCTTGGGGCAGTTCTACTAGGAGAATAGTTTTTATAGCACATAAAAGATACCAGGTATGGGAGTAGCCACAAAGCAACAACACTGAGAATGGTGTGCTGTCATAAAATATATGAAGGAGCAAAGGGAGTGGGACAGAGGCAGAAAAGGACCATTAGTTTTGCTGTACTGTTGGCAGAAGAACTATACTGATAGATGCATATGGCTCTCCTTTGCTCCAATTTGAGGAGCAATCAGCAGAATGCACTTTCTTGAAGTGTGCTGCTGTGGTGATAAGTCTGTTAACTTCAAGAAAAAACACCCAAAAGAGAGTCGTGATTCAAAATGCTCTGCAGGTGATGTCCCTTCTCTCCCAGAAGCACCATTTTCAGCACCACTGCCTCTTTGTTCATGAGGCTATTAAACAGAGGAAAAAATCAATACATAATTTATCTTTCCACATGTGGCAGAGTTCAACAAAGTGAAAGAAACTGATAGTAACGGAAGAAAAAAGCAGTGGTTTTGGTATTATACTGGAAAGGAAAATCAGGTTTTATAAAAGCAGTTTTAATGTGCCTTAGTATCTGTTGCATATGACAATGTCGTATGAAAGTGAATGTTGCATACTTACATATGATAGCTGGCTTTGTGCTGGGGTTTCAGGAAAAAAATCAGGAACTGAAGTGCACTGCTAGGGATGGGAGGTGATAACAGCAACATTATTCTAATCGAGTGCATATCTCCACTCCAGAACATGAAAAGCTCAGACCCAATTCTTCTTGTGTCTAATGAGGCTTTAAAACTCATGTTTTGCCTTCCAAGAAAAAAAAAATCATCTCTAGAGAGATGATGTTGGTTTGTTTTGTCTTATATCTTTATTGTCCTGGATTCACCTCTATGAGTGTGATGTAGGGGCTCAGGAACAAGTTACAGCTCCATGGGAATTCTGCATGCAGGAGTGTTTCTCTGGGAAAGGAAATAAATTACAGGATCTCTGGGTGGCTTGCTCAGAGTCTCATTTTTGGGCTCATGAGCTCCAAATTTTATGGAGCTCCTGAACAATCTATGGAAACAGGAGGGTTGTCAGCTCTCCAGACTTTTAAAAATCCCTGCTGCTAAAAGAAGGGCTTCCTCATAACTGTCTGACAATGACTCTGCCTAATGAATGAATAGTTCTGTAATTGTGGCTATTGCAAATGATCATTTCACTGCCAGCTGTAAAGCATTAGGAATTGTAGTTTGTGCACAGTGTGTGTTCTGAAGATTGTTGTCTAGAGTCAAAATTAAAATGGTTTGTGTTTTATTCAGCTATTTGTACTTCATGCAGCAGAAGTGTTTAACAGCATTTAGGCTATTGTGAAAAATGCTACTGTGTTTTTTCATCTTTGCACATCTCTGGCTGTTCAGGGGCATGAGAAACATATGCCTGGTGTATCTTGGAGTTTCTCTTCAGTTTTGGGCACTGGTGCTGCAAAAGACAGGTCAGTTTTTCTGACAGTCAGTTGCTATGACAGTATCACTTCATCTCCAGGATTTCCTCATTTAGGTGTGTTGTTTATAGCTATGTGAGATCTCGAGAGCTCGCTGTAATTGTCACTCTCTAACACAAATGCCTTGACTATGACTATGAATTTTCATCCTTTTCTTATAAACACAATATAAAAGCAGAAGTGTATTCTTTATGTGATCTCATCTAATTCCCTTCACTGGTGTTTTGAATCCAAACTCGTTAAACTGGCAAACTGATGTTCTGAAATAGGTCAGGAGCATGGAATTTCTGCCAGACCTTCATTCTGGGTGCTGGATATGACCATGTTTAAATTTTGCAATCAGAGTTTACTGGTTTGGGCTTTGCAAGTATCTGAGGATATTTTGAGGACAAGATATTCAGATCTGGAAATTGTTGGAAAATGAACCGGTGCCTATACTTTATCATACAACCTTAAACCCTTCCCTTGAAGGAAGAATTTCCTGCATTTCTCATATTTGCATTTAAGGATTTTTCAGATTAAAATTTTGAGTGACTTGATGCCAGCACCCAACTCATAGTTCTGCCTTAACACTAGCATGAATCTCAGTTCAGTAAGTGAAGAGCTTTTTATTTAGCATGCCTGAATGATTTTCAGCCTCACTACTGAAGTAATTTAAACCTTCCAATTAGGCTTAAAGTGTTTCCTGAGATAATTCCTATATTTACATAATTTCGGGTTGTTGTGGTTGAGTCCACTTAACGAATGTGGGAAGAGAGATCTTCCTATATCTACCCACGATTAGAAGACTGTAGTAATTTCTTGTACAATTAAGAAAGTTACTGCCATTAAATATCACATTGAGGTTAATTGTTTAGGGAGTGCATCAATATGTACCACTCCAAAAATTTACATGGCTTTTCTTCTGTATTAAGGTGTCAGCATTTTAAGCAGACAATAGATGAAAATTGATCTTGTTCTCTGAGGCTGTGTATACATTTCCAGTCTGTCATCAAGCAGTAAAATACATTCACAATGGTCTTCATTTTCAGGGTGCTCATGATGCACGTATACTAGGTATCTTTCTGAGGAAATTAATCCAGAATAACTCCTCAAACACTGGAGGCCCTTTTGAACAGCCGTAATGGTCTAACGAAGAAATATGCCAGCCCACCATAAAATGCCTAACATGCAGCATGAGGTTCTTGAGCTGAGAACTCCTTCAGCATGCTGGAGATGTTCTTGCACTGTATTAAGGACTAAATGCTACCTGTATCTATCCTTCACCAGTTCTCAGTGCTTTGTTTTGGCTGATGCTCCTTCCTCATCCACCTACATTTTTCCTTGTGTATAACTTTCTCTCCTTTGCCTGTTTTACCTTCTGCTCCTCTGGTCCTTTGCAAATCCAATTTCTATTTTTTTTCATTAATTTTTTAAATTCTTTTTTTTTCTCCCCACCACTCATCTTCTCGTGTGTCAAAATCACATCTAAAGTGTTTTAGTTGAGACTTACTGTTCCAAAAGGCATATCACAGCCAGACCCTATGACCTTTGTAATGCAGCAACTAAAAACAGATTGTGCTGTTCCATTGGTATGCCCTAACCTGGTTTAGATGGATATTTTGTCTAGTGTCTAAAGTGCAATCTCTCTTTTTTTAAATTATTTTTTCTCCCTAGTAAGGTTCAAATGGTTGTATTGCTGAAATGTGTTACTCACATAATGTAATTCACATTGTTAAATGGATGTGCTGGAATCAAGAGTGTGTCCATTCTACATATATGCAAAAAAATAGAGAGGCTGGGGGCCCTTTGCTTTATCCTAACAAGCTATGAGTAGCTTTTCCTTTGACTGAATAATCACTGAAACTCTGCTGTTTATCCAAATAATGGTCTTGGAGAAGATGCAGGAGTTATGTGCTCCATTGTAAAGAAAATCCAAACCAGGAAATACTGGCAATTGACTCTCAGTCTACACAGAACATTTCTTCTGTTTTTTGAATCTTCTTGGGCCTAACAGTGAAACCTAAATAAGCAAATAATGGTGCTATAATGTCTGTAGCTTCTGCATCTGACACGGTTAAGGTAAAAACCATGTCTAGTTCCTATGCAGAGGAAGAAAAGATTGATTTGTAAGAGCTATGTCTTTAAACAAAATAGCACAGCCTACTTCAAAAGCAAGTAGGTTGCTTGCTTTGAGATATTTTGTGTGCCATATTTGTAGCCATTTGATTTTATACAATAGCCTGCATCACTCACAGAAGGTAACAGAAAGCAAGAGAGACTGGGAAGAGACAGAGCACAGGCAAGGTTTAATCAGCTCTGCCAAGCCTGTCAAATGCTGTTTGTAGGCATGCACCAGTTTAGTACATGTAAATGAGTTTTGAAACTTCTTGTGTCTCAGCCATGACAATTTAGGACATGTTTCATGATAGTGCTCCTGTTCCAAACTGTCTTAAAATGTTGAAGAGAAGGATAAATGTGTTCAGCAGAATTTCACAGCCCTTACATATAGCAAATTGCAAGGTTTTGTTTTCACATGTGTAGTGGTTTAGTTCAGATCATCTCTTACTTATTTTACCTCTGTGACATGAGAATTAGGAGAAAACAAAGCAGGCACAAACTTAAAAGACTCTAAGAAGTTTATTAGCCGACCTAAAAGAACGAAACAAAAGTTAGAATCAGACTAAACCCTTAGAACACTTTTCCTCCCCTCACTTTTTTCACGCTGATAATATAGAAACAACCCTTGAGATTTCAGTCAGTTTACCACCTTTATGATCTTTTCAGTTTCCATAAACAGACAGGAGTCTCTGGGTCTTTCTTGCTGACCTTATGGAGACATTCCCACTAGAGACAACTCTCTTATAGGTTCAATATCACAGCAAAACAGCCGCCCGGGAGGTTTCTGCTTGCAGTGAAAAAGTCCTTTCCCTCAAATCACTACTTTCCCCACAGCTGCTTTTCGAGGGTTCCAATTTGAGCTAACATGAGGTGTCAATTTAAGGCTGAGCCATTCAGGAGCAAGGTCTTCTTTACTCATCTCTAGGAGCAATCTTCATCTCTAGGAACTGGGGTCATCTTTGCTTTCACCCCTCCTGGTTCCCTTCTATGGTCAGTTCGATCAGTGGATCAGTCCACATCAAAGGGTAGGACCATGCCCCCCACCCCTAGGCAGCCAAAAATTCCAAGTGTCAGTTCATGTCAGATGGTGGGACCATGTCCCCCACCACTGGGCAGAATCAACTTCAGGTGTACTGCACACCCCTCCAGGTGAAGGTAAACTGAGTCCAAACACTCGGGAGCCAAAAGAATAAAAGAGAAAATGCAGAGGCACCTTAGCTCCCAATTGCTCTACCCCCCTCCGATGCTCTATGAAATTACAGCAGGGACTCCAATAGTCCAGTTCATCCCCAAAGGGTTTCTGCAACAGAATTTCAGCTTCCAGGTTTGAAGCATCTCCTCTTTCTTTTCTCTCTGGTTTCCAGCCCTTCCATCTTTACTGACTTATACCTTAGGGTGTCTCTTCATGTCCTTTCACCTTTCTCTCTGGGAGAGGATCAGCATTTTCAGGCCCATCTGTTCTGAAGAAACCTTAACAGCACTAACAGTGTTAATCTCACCCGGCCGCGGCTGGAACTTCTCTTATCTCTCTCGGTCCCATGATCTCTGCCGGGCAGCTGGAGCTGAGCTCTGCTGTGGCGGTGAAGGGGGGCCACTGCCAGCCCAGCTCTACCTGCATGGGCAGGGCTGGGGGGCCCAGATGGAACAGGGCCAAGGAGGGGGCGGCTGCGTCCCGGGTCGGGCCAGGCCGAGCAGGGCCCAGGGGCACAAGTCGGATCTTTGATAGCCGGAAGTCCAGAGAGCTTTCCCGGGCTCTGTCTATCTTAAAATGTGATTCACAGAGGCGTGTCAGACTCCTAAGTGGCTTGAAACTTGCCAATAATCAAGCCAGACAATTGATTGGTTCTGAGCAGAACTAGAAGGACTTTTGTGCAAAAAAACCACTTCTGTGTCAAACCACGACAACATGGAAGCTTTACTCATCAGAAAATGTTAAGGTGCTTGCCATGCTGCTGAGCTGAAGAGGGAAAAACTGGAAGAGGAATAGAAATTGCTTGGGAATTTCATCTCTGGCAGTGGGGTTGTGATCAAGAATGACTCCACCACTAGTAAATTCTGCTGTGCTAAGCTTTGACATTAAAACATGGGAAGGGCAATAAAATTTTCATTTTACCAGTGTAAGGCAATACAACACTCATTAATTGTATGATTATTGTGAGATAAATAAATAAATAAATAAATAACCCCCTCAGTGAATGTTAAGGTGTTGGAGATTGCAAACTGTTAAGAAAGATAATGGTTCTGGAGGCTCTAACAGGTTGTTGAACCTTGTTTTTCCATCAAACTCTAAGTTCTTCTAGCCTATTGCTAAATTTTCTATTTATTCATTGATGTTAAGAAGCATTGAGGGACAAACTAACAGAAAAGGTACACTTTCAGGCACACAGAGGCAGTTTGTGTACATGGTGGTTGTCATGTTCAAGAGAATTTCAGAGTGCCACCACTCTGGCATGCCTAAGCAGAGACACTGATATCATAGGTGATAAGTGGGTGCTCCAGCTTTGACTGAGACTGGATGTACTGTGCTGCAGAGTGTTCAAAAGGAACTAGATTGTCCAGTGCTAGGGGAGAGAGTGTTTTCATGTTGCTTCTCTCTCAACAGTCTTCTCCCCCAAAATACAGCTGGAGGAAACCAGAGATTTTGAACTGCATATCTGCTGCTCTGATAGCTATCAATTTGTATTTTTTAGTTTTTTTTCACATTGCCTGCTAGTTGCTGGCAGTTGTTAGAAGCTGTGATTTGCAAAGTGTTACTAATATTCTAAGCAACCACTATATGAAAATATGTGATGCTACTGTCTGAGTAGTAGGGCATGGTGCCTCATTTCTAATCTTACATTTTTCTCCTGAGTGGTATATTTAGGTGCACGAGGGCTCTTTATGTAAAAAGATATAAGAAAAATAGGCAAAACATTTTTTATACATAAGCATTAAAAAGATTTTATAGAATATTGATTTAATTAAAAAAAGACACAGTTTTTATGGAAAAACAAAATAGAAATGCATTAATTGATTTGTAACTAGAAATAATTAACACTTAAAACATGCAAAAGGTGGTTATGTACTTAATCCTAATCACACTGACACAGAGCATGGGATTATATTTCACAAGTCCTTACCTAATTATATGGATCCAGAATACAAAAATTACAATGACTAAACCAGTATAAATGATAAGTGCTCACGTAACTGCCTTTAATATTTTGACTGCCTATTAAGATACAATAATCTTTGGAACTAAAAAAGTTCAATGGTTTGTTCCTGCATTATTTTTATTCTTTCCTACCAAATGAAGGTGTTGATGAGTGCTATGAAAAGTTGTAGTATTATACTTTGTTAATATTTAAACAAGTAAAAGACTCCAAACCTATATAAAAATGCTGCATCACCTGGTCTTTATTAGGTAGACTAACTTCACAATTTTTTGTTAAGTTTGAGCTGCTTCATGGTTTTTCTTTTTCTATTTAATTTTTTTTCCCACTCATTTATCTAGTTTTTTTACTCTTGCAGATCAAATGCTTATCTACCCTGTTTCACTTTTTAAAGTGTTATTCGCACACTTGTGGACCTATTGGGTAAAACAATGCTGCTAGGGAAATTCTCATTACTAAATTAGTTTTCATTTTCTCAGTGTGTTTTAGACATCATTAACTACAGATGGCTTCTACTGCTGGAGCAATGGCCAATAAAACTTGTGTCTAAATTAGCAAAGTGAAAATCCTCTATTACAGGTTTCTTGTTTCTATTTGATTGTTTCACCAGTAAGTGAATCCAGAAATGTACCATACTTATCCTATTTGCTGTCTAACCTTATATAGTTTTTATATTTTTGTATACTCTGGTGACCATCATTGTTGGGCTTAAATTAAACCTGCAGAATGAATGTATATGCAACTTCTGGTTGTTTATGCATAACCAACATGAACAGTTTCAATAAGCAATTAATTAGATTTTGTTCTAACCCTGCAGCAGGTCACAGGCAATTTTGGTTACCACTTCTCCAAGTCCTATTTGAATGTGTATCATTAATGTTGTACTGCATTTCATTATAAAGTATAAAGTGTGACTGGGTAAAAACATAAAACAAGCTTGAGCTGGGTGTGGTAGTACTTATCCTTAGAGATATTTCTCCTTACGTTGGATACAACGTGGAGCTAAATTAATTTAAAGTTTTTGTATTCTGTGCATGACTGTAGCTAAGAGAAAGTTTCAGATGCTTTAAAGATGTTGATTTATTGTTTAATCCTATCTTTCCTTCATTTTACTTGTAAATATTTAAAAAATAATCTAAAGAGATTAAGAGCTTGAAATCTCTCCCCGTGCAAAAAACCAGGCCATATTAGACATAAGGAAGTCTACTTCCCACTTTCCTTGATGAATTAGAAAAGCAGTAATATTAAATGACCATTGGGAACTAGGTATTACTAGTTCCCACAAATACAACTGAAGGAATTTACAATTAGGTTGTCTATACAAGTCAGCTTTGGAAAAATGGATAGCCACTGATATCAAAAGACAAATGGGGTTGAGAAGAGATTTTACAACCAAGATATGACATATAAAAACTGAAGAAAAAACAGAGAGAGTGAAAACAGATTCTTCTACAAATTTCCCCATTAAAATATAGTATCTTGCTTTGTGCAATGGGAAAAAAGTGAATTGTTTTCAAAGAAGGCTTACTAGAAAATCTATGTCTAAGGGCACTTTATGTTAATCAGCATAATCAATCCCTTATCCATGCAGGAGGAAGCTCAAACAGATATTTCAGTCATTTATTTTCATGGCCCTGAGTTAGGCATATCATTCTGCTCCTGGAGGAAAGAGACATCCTAAGGCTGGAGTTCAGCAAAACTTCCTCATCAGTGCACAGAGGAGCATAGAGAAAAGTGGCACAATCTGCTTTAGACTAAGATGGGTGTCTCTTCTTCCAGCTAAAGCAGAAACGTTGTATAAAATAACTTTCTTTGAGTAGGTGTAGGAAATGATCCATAAATATCTCTTGATCTCTGACAGGCTTCAAGAGAAAAGACAGTAATTTTAGATCAAGTGTGTTTAGGGCAGTCAAATGGCCAGCTAATAAAAGTGATCTGTTTCTGCAAAAATGAATTGCACTTTTTTGCTCTACAATGTGAAGAACACCAACATTGCTTTTTAAAAATATATATAATAATCTTAGAACACTTCATCCTTTGTGCCTAGTTGAAGGCACTTATAATGTACCCAGAAACCAAATGGTGATTTCAGGGGCAAATAAATTTCCCATAGTAGGGCTGAAAAACTGACTGTTATAAATGTGACTAAACTAGATTTGTCAATGCTTACATCTTCCAGGAGACATTCCCTGGGGTGTGTTTCAAAATGGAGACACTTTGTTCATGAGAATGGACACTTATTTGGTAACTCATGTATGGTGGCATTAGGGAGGATTCTGTGACATAGCCAGTGGATCTGATTTTGGTTTTATACCTGCTTGAGTTGTGGAGAGTTGGGACTTACATTATATGCGATGCCAAAATTCCAAGCAGACATAGGCACACTTGGTCACTGTGGATACACAAATTATTTACAGCTATCTGATCACAAGTCTAGGCTTTTCCAGTTCCTGCTGCAAGTTTTGTGTATGTTTGACAAATTGTCACAAGAAGAGGTCTCCAGGTTAGCTAAACCAACGTTTTTCATTCATTCAACCTCACCTCTGAAGTCTACCATTGCACGAAATCACACCCTACTGAACCAGTCACAGAAGCAGTGTCCCTAATGTTTCTTGTAGCAAGGGTCTCCTTCAGCATTGTGTTTCAGTCATAATCAATAAAAAGATAAAGCTGGAACACCTCTCAGCAGGCCAAATAATTCACAGTCCTTCCCAAAGAGATTTTTTTGCCCCCTCTGAGTGGACTTCAGCTGTGTGTTTTAAGCTAACAGACAATCAGCTGATCTCTTCTAGGTTGTCTCCAATACTAATGATTCTACCGCAGATTTTCGTGCATCAGTATTCTTATTGTTTTTCTAATACCCAGCCTGACTCTTCCATGCTGTGGTTACTTATTTTACTGTCTGCCATGGGCATAGAGAAAAATTTGTTCTGAGTAATGTTAAAACTTAGATTTTCTTTGCTGCATTTCTTTTCTCCTAGCACATGGGGAAAAATGAACATGCATGCACATGCACAAGCACACACACACACACACACGTGTACTTATGTAAATGAACATACACAATTTAGTCTTTTGTCTAATCAGTCTTTGTTTTTTTTTCAGGAAGTCTCTTTTTAGTTAAAAAAGGTGATCAATACTAGACATACTACTGTCTTCTTCCCCATTCTGGAGAGAATGCAAAATTCCATTTTTCTTTATAAATATGTCCACACTGGGAATGTATCTATATGTAAGCATTGCTTAAGGTCTTTTCACTGGGAATACCTGTGGGAGGGATCCCAAGCTCATCTCTCTCTCTGCACGTGTAATCCATGAGTCACCTTTGAGAGGGACAAAATAGATAGAGATCCACTTAGATATAAGTGCTCTGAATGTGATTTAAAAAACAATTATCCTTGCTATCCAAGCTGCCAGATGTTTTTTTGACTTTTTCTCCCCCCTCTATTTTTAAAGGGTACACCCAGGATCAAATTTTTCTGCTATGAGTTCAAAGTAGAAGCATATATTTCCTTGTAGCCTTGACTTCGGTGCTTAGCCCAGGGTGCCAGCACTGCTCTGAATTTCACTATGGGGATGTTTGCTCTCCCTGTGAGATTTTTTAGTGATCTGTGTCTATTGCATTGCTGGAGTCACTGGGCCCCAGCACCTCTCTGGTTAATCCCTTCACAGACCTAAGCATTAAGTTCAGTGTAGGCACCTTCCTTCTCACAGTGTGTTTCCAGGGATTACTGCATCTAACTTGTGGTTGAAGACCTAATATTATAAATGAACAGAAAACTAAACATAACTGATTCCTCTGGATTTTATATGTGAAGCATAGATGTTTTAGCAGATGCACACTGTATCTGAAGGATAGCAATGACAGCAGTACACTTACAGGCATCTACATTCTAGAGGGTATAAGGAAATTATGATAAAACACCACTTTTGCATAAAACAGTGCCTGACAGATATTTTTTCATCTTGTGTGTCATCAGTGTCTAGTCCTCTACTGCCTGCAAGCTGTAATGCTGAAACCTGACAGAGAATAGACTTAGAGTGAGTAGTCATAACTTTGTGCCCTTAACCTTATTCTGAACAGGTGGACACTACAGTGATGGGTCTATAAATATATGTAAGCAAACACAGGTATATATGTGTCCATTCAGTCTTCAAACTCTTTCAGGTAAGTTCTATGCTGATCCTTAGTTTGGCTGTAAGTTTTTAGGGAAAAAGATGTGTCTATTTTTAGAAGAATATTCTTAAACATGAAAAGTAATGTAGCTTCTTCCTTTGTCTTATGAGAAGCGCATTAATTAAAACTTTAAATAGAAAAGATGATCTTTTCCTTCCAATTCCTTCTATTAGTTTTCTAAGGGGCTGGAAGGCTTTTTTGAGTTTTCTATTCTTTTTTTTTTATAGTAGAAATAAGTCTGATTTTTTTGGTCTTATTGCAACTTGTTTATTATTTGCTCTATATGTTGCAAAAGCCTTTTTAAAAACACGTTTCTCACCCATTTCATTTAATTGCAGTGAGTGTTCTCATGCCCTCCATAAAGTCTTTTAAACATGGATAATCATCAACATTGACATTATTGGTTACATGTTTGTCCAAAAAGCACATATTTTCTAACATGTGTGTATGAGCTTTCTTCATTTTGTATCTGAAAATGGGAGAACAACAAGCTCAAATCTCTTTTTGTTTTTTTTACATGCCCTCTTTTGAATTAGGTGTGCAAAAAACTCAGTAGATCCTCTAGTTCCTGAGATCCTCATTCTGCAATTCCACTTCTACTCATCAGAAACCAATGCTTGTTGCAATCTAAGGATAAATATGTGGGCATGACTGGTGATAGTGAACTCCTTATCAGAATATTGACAGAAGATCCCTGACCTGCATAACCAGTAAAAAGGCAGCCTAGTTTTAAGATGTAGTGTCCAAAGAATAGGAGAGAAATCCAAATGGGAAGGTAAGGGGTAGTCTTTTCATGAAGGACAAATGAAGGAGGCACCTTGGCAGCCCACATTGAAATACTATTTTCCTGCCTAAGCAAAAGACTTTCCTGTCTAAATGTGTGTTAAAGATAATACTTAATCAGGACTGGTCTTCACAGCTCCATGTCCTCTGTTTTTATTAATTTTTAAACCCTGATTTGTGTTCTTGAAATCTTTTTTTGTGTTTAATCAAATTTTTGCATTTTTTTACAGCTTGTCACTTAGGCCTCTTTGAAGAAATCATATTGTTTTTAAACTGCAGAATAAATAGTACATAATCTTAATCTAATTTGATTATCTATCTCACAGCACTGTATAGTGGCTTCAAAGACTCCCTCTATAGAAATTTCAGTCAAATCCCTGATTGAATTTTACTGTTTACTAAGAATATTCCTGAATAAAGTCTGTAAGTACACAAGATACAGTGTGTTTCTCCTTTTAACTGCAATGTATGACGTAGTCTAGAAATTGCTCTTCATATTCTTGGGCACACCTTAGCAAAACTATAAGACTCCCTCATGGATAGCTTTATTTGCTGAATGGCATGGAAATCTAAAATTTTTGGGCAGGTTCTGCTGTTTGACTTCAGAGATCACTGCAGACACATCAGTTTCACTGTGTTTTCTGACTTGTTTCTGTTTATTTTCCACCATAAGGCCTTTACCACCTGAGACAAAGGTTTCATGTTGTTCCATTTCTATCATGCCTGTCAGAGTGGCGTCATATTATATTTAACTATTTTTAATTGTGAAGAACAGTCATCAAATAATTGATGGTAATCTCAGATACCTGCAATGGTGGCTGTTTTTGGTTGACGTTAGTCATTGCATATCAGATCTGTATGATCACCGCAGATTTCTGAACCTCCAGCATGTCCACTCCTTGGCATGCCAGCTTCAGCTGTGTTACACATACCACCTTTGGGCTTTGTACTTCTGGTTAAGAGTACTTACTTCCTACTTAAGGGTAGGATTTTCTAGGGCAACATGAAATGTCTTTTCTTGGTTTGATTCTACCTTTTCTTAAAATGTCAAATTACTTCTTGAAGCTTTCCACTTGTTAAAAGTGATTCATTTTCTTCAAACTTCTGTTCACCATTTCTTGAAAAATCTTGGGTAGTTTCTCTNTTTTAATGAATCTTGCTAAGAACTGCCAGCATTATGCTAGTGCTCCCAAGAGGTTTATTTTCTCTCTCTTTAAAATACTGATCATTTGAAGTAGTAGTTTAGGTGTTGAGTAATGAAACAGCAGCCAGCTGGCCTGTCAGTAGAAGGGTGCTTCTTCTAGATAATCATAATTGGAATACATGTTTGAAATGGTCCATTTTTCTCTACCTCTTTTGTTTCCTGGACAAATGAATGTCAGGAATCAGGGTTATCAAAAGTGCAAAAATTTACTTTAGAAAACAAGATTTCTGGCGTCTTTTCCTTGATTGAATTCTGTACATCCATATTTTCATCAGAGCTACAATGTGAATCTGGAGTAAACTTGACATAATTTCAATAAATTGGCGGAATTACTGCTGATAAACAGACTATTTATTTGGTTTGAATTTATCCCTCCTCTGTGGGATAAATAACTCCATCCCTTGTGGTTCTTTGGAGAGAAAAGGTGACTTATGGGGGTTTGTTGTTGTTGTTGTTGTGGGGATTTTTTTAAAGCAGACTGTGATTGACAGGGTTTTACCCACAGAAATACAGCTGATACACATGCCTTGCCCAAAGCAATGTATTTATGAAGCACCTAGCTTCAGAGCATTCTGGGTCTGAACGCTTCCAACCCACCCCTCATGCTGGGTTTTGATACAGTGTGCATGTCATTGCCATTGGGTAGTTATTTGTGAGCATTGTTATGCTGTGTATACAGCCTGCTGTCTTGAAGTTCTTCTGAGAATTGTGCTGATGACCTACATTGGAAGGCAACATTTGATTCCAGATTTTTAAATGAGGCATGCAATTTATAACATTTTTGAATAAAATTACATTCTGGATCGATGTGAGGAAGAAGATCAGTAAAGCTCCCATTTATCTCTTCCAACACATCCAAAAAAGAGTGAGAATGAAAGGTTCAAAAGCCTGGGATTTATTACTTTCTGTGCCAATTGAAGTCTGTCTTCATGTGCAGTGTGCAAAAGGCCATTTGGTTGTTACTGAAATTGCTGACTAAAATGCCCATAGCTGACACATTTGTCAGAAGACTGACAAGCATCTGATTCAATAAAGGTTTCCAGCCTTTTGTTTGACATTTGGTGGTTGGTTATCATTGTGAAGGGGATTGTTTGTGAATTATTTTCATTCTGTAGTACATACAGATAGATATAACTTATTTTATAGCTCTGCCATTGCTAAAACCTAATGCAACATTTTCTTCCTCTCTACATGCACCTGGGTGAACTTTGTTTTTAGTAATACCACTGTTTTGAGAGTGATAAGAATTATTACAAAGTATGCTAGACTGTGTTGAATTAATCCAGAAAGGAGAAAACTGTCTTCCTAGGTTCTTGTACTGCACTAGATGATCTTCGATATATTATTTGTAGGCAATCTTTTATAATGTGACAAATGCAGGAAAGGTAGCTTTGGAGAGCATAGGAAGCATCTCTTTTCAGTTGTACAGCATTCTGTATGTACAACCTAAATAACAAATAACACGAAATAACTCTCTTCTGCCTCTGAGTGTTATTGTCTCTCCAGTTTTAGCCTTGAACTACAGCCTTATACACTTATTTGTGTTCCAGTTCTGTATGTCTGTCTCAGTGGAGATGATGCAATCACTAAGCCGTAGAATTGTTAAGGCTGGAAAAGGCCTCTAAATTCATTGAGTCCAATGTTTAACCCAGCATTGTAATGTTCAACACTTAACCTTATCCCCGAGAGCCACATTCACATGTTTTCTGAACATTTAAGTTTCCTTAAACTATCTCTACAAGGTGGTTTATAATTTAGTCACTGCTCTATCCCCACTATGTTTCAAGATGGAGTGTACTTTTATGATATCTCAGGGTTACTATGCTTTCAGATTCTTTGCTGAATTTGGCAAAGAGCCACCCATTCTTCAGGCAGTCATCATCTCTATCAAACACATCAGTTCTCACAATGATGCACTCCAGATTTTTGAATAGCTCAAGCCAGCATCAGTAAGCATCAGTGCCCTTTTCAGCATCTCCCACAGTCCTGATTTGATGTGCCAGACCCCCACAGGCCTTCTGTTTTTGTGAACTATTTCAGCAGCCAGAATGATGACACTGGTTCTGAGTGGAATGAAAACCCAACATGAATATGCAATTTCAGAGCCTGTGGATCATTTTGGATCTGCTTCTGAGGTTGCCATGTTTTATGGTGACAATACTGTTATGTTCAATTATAAGAAACTGGTACAGGATTGCTGCTTTTCTTCAGGTGCAGGAGAACATCCTTTGGTAAAATATGGATCTGAAATGAGTAACCTGGGACAGGAAACCTGTCTTTTAAATACAAAGAAGAAATGGTTAGAACTTTAGATTCTTGGATCAGATGGTGTCAAGAGTACATCTCAGATGTATTTCTGACACCAAGCCTGTGTCTTTGCTTCTCCTTTGCTTGCTGTCACCTAAATACAATATTCAAGGCTAAATTTAATTCCTGTAAGGGGGAAGTCACATCTTGCAACTTTGGTTTTAAGAGAACTCTTTCTTATTATGTTTACAGTGCTCACTCCTAGAGTTGGGAAGTTCTGTTTGTATTAATATCTACAAATCCAAAGGAAAATCCATTTTTGCACAGCCAAATCAATTTTCACCTTGATAAAATGCTTCATTAGAGCTCAAGCTCTGTCTGGGACCTCACCTCTGTCTTCTATCACAGCATTTATTTAATACATATTTGGAGCTGAATCCCAGTCTTAAAAGATTTGCATTCCTGTAGAGATATTCACTATGGACATAACTTGGTAGTATGATGCTTCAGTTAGTGCCTCAATGAAGGACGTAAAGATCCTGATACCTGAGCCTGGAATTCTTTTAAACTGTTATTTGTGTGGACATGGATGTGGGCAGTCACTGGACGAAAAATAAAAATTACATCCTAGGAACTGCAGTTTGCTCATAAATGGAGCATGTATATGTAAATGTTATGAAGAATTCTACTTGTTGATAAGTAACTTATTTTATGAAATATGGACTGCATCAAGGAATTTGAACAGCATAGTATGTATGTACCTTGACAGGGCCTGGAAAAAATCCTAGGGCTACAGCTTCTGGATAGTGTTCAGGGAAGAAGTTTTGCAATTTTGTCTTTGTTTCAATGCATTCATTTGCAATTGCAGGAGTGGGGAGAAGGCAGATATGGGCCTCTGATGCTTTCTGATAGGACACTGACTCCATTTTTTTGTCTCGTGTGTCATTTTTGTATTTCTAAAACAGTGAGAGAAGTACATGTCCTCCTTATAGTCTCCATTCCAGACTGGCAGTTTCTCCACTGGTACTCTGTCCCTGGATGGATGCCTGGGCTGCTTTCACCATTTCTTCAATAGCCCCATTAGTAGTGACTGGAAAGTTTAAAAAAAGCTTGAAAGAAAGGCTGAAAAAATAAAAGTTGTTTCAAAGTTAGTAAATAATGTCATTAGGATATCATAAAACTGCATTATAAAGCTTAAATGAATGTAAGACTTGTTTTTCTATAATCTGCAAAGATCTCTGGTTTTCAGGACTGTGATATGTTTTTTATTCCTAATCAGTGTCATACATCACCAAAACGTCTTAAAATTTTTATGATTACATATAGACATTGAGAAAAATGTCTAGTAGCTCTAATTTGTGATAGAGTTAGAACTGTTTTATTGTATTGCAACTTCAGGTTTTCCACTAGTGACTAGACTACAGAATTAAAGCTGGGACACACGTATTAATTTCGAATTAAGTCTTTATGGCGACCTTTGAGTCTACTTGAGTCGGAGATGGATGAAACTCTTGGGATATTTTGAACTAAGAGTGTGTGGGGAAAATGTGTCCTTGGGAAGCTGTCAGAGAGGATCTTACTACTCATTCAGTTTTCTCAGGAGCTGTAATAATTCCCCCCAAAACAGGAAATGATGAGAAAATAAAAATTTGAATAAAAACACTGAGTTTCATATGAACCTTTCCTGCTTTAAGAAAGTTTGTTAGGTGTAGGTTTGTCTGATTTTAACCTACCACAGACTGTCAAGGTTGCTGTCAAGAGCCATCTTAAGACAGCATTGAAAGGGGTAAGCGTAGCTAACCTAGCTTTTGTTGAGACTGGAACTTAAGAAAGAATCTGAAGGAAGTGCTATTTACATGAAACTCCATGTCCTGTCCCACTAAAAAGAAAAGAGCTTCTCTTTCCTGTTACTTGTGCTTGCTAGGAAGAAAGTTGCTTTGGTCTTGCTTCTAAGCCTCAAACCAATTTTGGCTTCCATCACCTCTGACTTGGGGCTTTTTTGTCTGTTTGAAGATGATGGAGTTACCTTTATCTCAAATGTTTTGTTTTATTTTATTATTGTTTCTTTCTATTTCTGACTTTCTATAGCTCCTCCTCAGGGTGTGTCTTGGAACTTCACCTATGGCAAAGAACTTGCGTTCTTGTGACATCTGACTCTTTGCAGCTGGTACAATGACAACTGGTCTTTTTCTGTCTTGAATTAACCTGGATTTTAGTTCCCTCAATTCAAATTCTCTACTGAGGACTTTTTAGTGTCTACCATTGATTTAGTCTTGTCTCTTTGTGGGTTTGTTAACAATTAGGAAAAAAAAAAAAACAAATCAACAAAAAATCTCCCAACTGTTAGCCTGAATCTCATCCTTATATTTCAAGAAATAATCTGCAAAGTTTTAGAAGCTTTGGTTTTTCTAGAACCATGGAAAGAGTTAGAAGGTTTTATTGGTTTGAATCAAAGGTACAAATTTATTCATACTGACATATTTATAGAAAGGTCTAACCCTGAAGTTACATCTTCTCTCCAATGAAGAAGTGCAACAGAAAATAGAAGCACTGTGGTCATGTGGTAGAATGCCTAGCCTTGTCTTCTCACTGCAATTTCAGTCTGCTGACCTGAGTGCTAAGCAACCAGCTAAATGGTGTCAATCACAATGCTGCCATCCTGCAGTTAGACAAAATGAATTTCTTCTATTTGCTCTGTTATTTGCTGCATGGTTGGCATCAGTTATTTTCCTTCCTTTCTCCATCATTTTCTGGCATTCTGTGATGTTACAAAAGGCAAATTTGCATAGCTAGTGAACAAAACCAGGATCTGCCTGTGCTCCACATTATTAGCGAGAAAATTAGTTCTGTACTTATTCTGGAATGTCTTGCACATAAAACAGTGCATTGTTGGAATTACATATGAGTGAATAATAGCTGAGACATATGTTTACACTGACTGTTTCTCTCAGCCCTGCTTTCCGTTGTACTTCAGGTAGCAACACTACTGCTGCTATTCTGTTCTGCTAGTTGAACGAGTCCCATAGTGTTAAGTCTTGCAATGACTGCACTTAGAGTGACTTCTAGCCAACAATAAATAGTGTTGAGTCTTTCAAGTGTAAAACATAAATGACAGGATTCTATTCATATTTTAACTTGAGTTTTTTGTAGAATTACTGTGTGAGAATAGTAACATAATTTTTCTTATTTAGGCATTATATTAAAAACATATTTACGTATAAATACTAAAGGATTTTTCTTCCTTAGAGTAATCAACCTTGAAAGAAATGATAGACATTAATTTTTTTTTGGTCTAATAATTTAAAAAATAGCTTCACTATGATTTTTGACGCTTTCTTTCTCCATGTTGTGCTAATCAAGGATGTTAGTGCACCTGATTTTGGTGAGTTTGAGCTTCTTACCAACTAGGGTGTGAGGGTCTTTTGCAGTATAAGCCTGTACTACTTCACTGAATGAATGTGTTGTAACATCTTCAAAGGTTTTGTTGGTAGGTCCTTTGCACTTCATTTATTTTGTTTTCTTTGTAAAACTAGTGCATCACAGGTATTTTCTCTGGAAAATATGTAATTTTATACTGTGGTTTCACTTGTTTTTCTACAGATTTATATCTGCGTCCCTTATCTTTGTAACATCAAGCATTTGTGGTTGGAGAACATGACTTTTAACTGGACTACCAAAAGATATGAAATCATGTAATAAGCAATCACTAATGAGTACAAAACTGTTAACTTTGACATGGAGTTTCATTTAGAAATATTCCTATTCTCCAGCTCTACAGCTACAGATTTGTGGGCAAAATTATTTCAGGTGAGTTTTTGTGTAATGATGTACTGTGAGTACAAGATTCCTCATTTAGACATCCTATGTAGGTAGGAATAATATGAAGTTAAATATTTAAGTGTTAATACTGAATGTGCCTCCACATAATTGCAGGTACCTGTAACATATGAGTGCAAAAGTAAAGGCAAAGCTTAAAAAAAATCTGTATTTCTTTTCCCTCATAAAAAGATTGTAAAGCAGTGTGTTCTTCTTTTTTTTCTTCTTCTTTTTATTTTTTTTTCCAAAATACATACCATACAAATGAATTTAAATTCTAAGCAAGAAACATCTCTCACTCACCACATGAAGCTCTAGGCTAATGTCTCAGCAAAATGGATATAGATTTTTTTTCCCTGTAATAGTAATAAGATTTGCAGAGATTAAATTGTCAGGATAGCTATTAATACCCCAAATTAAGCCTTACTCATAATCTTCAATATACCAAACATAGTTCTTGATGTATACTTTGGGAAATCCATACCAAATGCCCTTTGAATTGTTTATGTCTTCTGGGTTGTAGTGAAACTGTGCACTTCTTACTCTCCCTTATTTTAGCTGTTTTTTGGCAGATGGAAATTTTTGTAGCCCTGTGAATAAAAATGGTATGCATATTTTAAGATAATGCAATAAAATCCCATATTTGGGGTTTATTCACTTGTGTTAATTAGAAAGGCTCAATTCAGTCCATTTATTTGGGAGCTGCTGCAAAGGAGAAGTGGCAGCAACTGGCAAGTTTAATGTTGGAAAAAGAGAAATGGATGTACTGGGTTTATGGGGAGATTCATTTGGTTCAGGAAAACCTGAGTTTTGTTTATTTCCCCAGTCAGTGTATGGGTTTTACAGTAGCAAACTGAAGTAATTTGTGAGCATAATCAGCAGCACTCATTACTGGCTGCTAACTGATCTGAATTTTAACTGATAGAGGCATATGTGTGTAGAGGTTTAGATATCAGCAAAACTCACCAGTAAAAAAGGATCTAGCTAAGAATGTTTCAGCATCTAGTATGGCTTACTGAGGCACCTAGTTCCCCTCTGCATATCTAGGTTGAGAATCCTGTGGAAATTTTACCATCAACTGCCTTCTACTTGATGCAAACAATTAAGCTGCTTTAATTTCCAATGGCTGGTATCATCTGTCTGTGTCTCACTCTGATATATTAGAGATGGTCTGGATGGTCCTGATAACATAAGATGTAGTTTAAATCTTTACTTGAAGTTCAGGTCATATGTTAATTGGTGCTTGAATACTTCTGATTTAATTATTTGTTCTGCTATATCTCTTTCAAAACAGATGCTGCACTAAGAAATGCTATTCTTTTCTGTTTCTTAACTGGGCACAGGATATACTTGAATTTTTAGAGTAACACCTTCCTTTGATAGAATCCTGTCTCCCTTTCTAAGTCTAAATTTTATATGCTTCTGAAAAAGCATGAAAA
The DNA here is from genome assembly GCA_020086605.1 of Lanius collurio. Lineage (NCBI taxonomy): Eukaryota > Metazoa > Chordata > Aves > Passeriformes > Laniidae > Lanius > Lanius collurio. Next base: position 4,634,203 of record JACBWW010000011.1, on the reverse strand, counting down.
TCAGGCAAAAGTTTATGAGTTTGTGTTTTTCTTTAATGTAGTATGGAAGAATAAACATACAGTGCTTGGAAGGGCATAATGTAAATATAGTGCAATTCAAATGGTGTTAACATTCAGCACTTGTTTGCAGTTTCAACACTGAATATCCTGAGTTCTAGAAATGTGAATGTGTCCATTTAGTGGCCTGCCTATGCAGGAAAACTTGCAGAACTAGGTCCTTTATCATTTCAAGGATCTCAAGATACGAGTCAGATAAACTTGTACATTTCCAGACAATGTTAATGAAAATGTTAAATAATTCACACAAATCATTGCATAGAAAATACTTAGAATAGGTTTTGTGAAATTTATTTTCAGTTTTATAATATACCCACTGCCATTTTTTGAAAATTGTAATTTAAAATGCATAATTCAGTAATGCTTATAGGAGTTATTACCCTGAATTAATACTTCAGCATTTTAGAATGTTCAGTATAAAACTTTAATGTCTTTGTTTTTATTAAAGTGCTTTCAGAAAAAAAATGTAATTTCCTTCTATTTGAGAGATCTTCATGTCTACTATTCTTAAGGAAGTAAATTAGTATGACACCTTTTTCTGTAAAAAAGTAAGTCATTATTTAAGCCATGGTCTGTCAATGCCCTACTAATATGAAAAGTATCACTAGTTCAAAAAGTCTTTGCACTTTCATGACAGGGTTTATTGTATGGGTCTGGAGTGTTGGGGGATTACTACCAGTGTGCTGTCAACATAATTTTTACTTGGCACCTCTTGGAACTTAACTCTCATTTGCCCTAAGGTATGTAAGAAGTCATTCTACTGGCAGTGGCTTGAAAATACCTTCAGTTTAATTGCTGAAATGCTCTTAAACTGATTTGTGTCCACAGAGTAAGATGTAGAATCATGCTGGTAAAATTAGCACAACTCTCAGTTATAAACGAAGACTCAGGTGTAAGTATGTGCAGAAATTGCACCAATTCCTCCTGACTGTGTTTAAAACCCTGGCAACCCCTGTGCAGGGTGTTATTTCAGTTTTGAAAGTCTTATTTTAAGTTTCAGTCAACAGAAGATTTAGAAATAGAACTGGAACCTATTTAGAACATAAATAAAGCTAATTAAAAGAAAAAAAAAGGCCAATTAATTAAAACACCAAAGACAACCACTTCCTGGGTTGTGTCAGCATGAATATATCCATCAGTTCCCAGGAAGTGATCTTTCACCTCTTGATACTCATGAGGCCGTATCTGGAGTATGGTGTCAATTTTTGGGTTTCCCAAAATAAAGGATTGACATATGGGAATGAGTCCATTGAAGATCCATCTAGATTGCCAGGCAAGTGGGACACACGAAATATGAGGAGATGACTAGGTAAGGGAAGGCTTGGGAGAGATCTTCCTGTTCCTTCAACTGACTAATTAGAAAATATAGAGAAGATGGAGCCAGAGCCCTCTTAGTGGTGTGCAATAGTAGGATGATATGCAAAAGACAAAAGCTGAAAATGGGAAACTCCAATTAGATATAGTTGTTTACCATTAGTGTTATGGTTTGCCATGGATGTTATCACATACAGGAACTGGTTGCCTGGAGGACTGTAGAATCTCCACTGTTTTCAGGGCTTGGTGGGTCATAGCCTGAGCAACCTCATCTAATGAGACCTGCTTTGAGCAAGTGTTTGGGCTAGATATCTCAAGCCTTTATTATTCTATGTTTCTAGGAAAACATGCTACTTGGAAACTTGGAAATGAGCATCCATGTTGTGCTCTGCTTTGGCTTCACAGAGTGATCTTAAAACCATTGTAATTTTCTGTGTAGTTGGGATCTTCACTCACTTTTTCCCCCCCCAATTTGTCAAGTTGGTAGATAATAAGAAAGTACTTGTAGGTTACTGAGTAAGAATTGAAAGTTAGAGAGCTTTCTGTTCACATTACGCTCTGACAGCACCCTTCATTTAGTGGCTGTGATTGCATGAACTTCCCAAACTGACCGAAGCAAGCAGCCATGTGGGCAATGAGGAAGTAATTTAAAAAAAAAAAACGTGGAGTATGGAATTTCCAAACTTTATTAACATAGCATGTGTGATTCTTATGAAAAGCTGAATAGGTCCTGCAGACAAAGGGTAAATTGAAGGCATGAGAACTTCTCTTATGTATGACCCAAACAATGATGTATCAATGTCAAAAATATTTGGCCACCTTGCAGATGGTGTCAGTCTGGAAGAACTGGAAGCAGTTAAGAACAGGAGTGTAAATTCAGGCAGGCAGCAAAAGATACCATCCCTTGCAGATACTTGCTGAATCTGCATTTCACATCTAGGATCCCAATTCTAGGATCAAGGTGTTTTAAGCATACTTAGTAAGTAGTTTTGTGTCACTAAAGATAGACTTTTAAAACTGTATGGTGACGCAGGGACCTTTCAGCCTCTCTGGGATCTACAGGAGATTGTAAGATTCAGATACTGACTTGTGCTTTCCCAGCTTCTGTGGCTTCAGGCTGCCAGGCTGAGGCAAACATTACCACACCTGGGGGAAATCCCATTCTTCCCTGTGTTTCTGGTTCTGCCAAGAGTGACCCTCTTGGCATGGCTGTTCCACCAACACTGGCCGAACCTACTCATGGTCTGTCTTTCACTGGTCCTTGCTGAAGTGATATGGTCCTTCTGTTCCACAGCATGGGATCTCAGACCATCAGGGAAAATACCAACTCTGCTCCAGCCTGTCTCTGTCATCTGAGTAGATGGTTCTCCTGTTCTGTTTCACGCTTTTCCCCTAGTCATTTGAAATAGTTTCTCCTCGGCAATATTTACATCACTGACCGTGACTGGTGTGATGCTGTTTACTGAAAAGTGTTTTCGGCCTTCACCCAGCTCTAGACCATCCTGGAGTTTCACCATCAAGATGAATTATTCTCCCTTTCGCTCTTTTATTTTTCTTTTATTTTTTCCCTTCTTTTCATTTTTGGCCTTGTTTGAAGGAGAAATCCTCCACTTAACACAGAAAATTCGCACATAGTACATAGTGTTAGTTGCAGTACTGCTGTCACCTTTATGCAGACACTCTATCCTGGTCCTGCCCTCAAGACTCTACTCAAGTTCCTTGACCTTTGGACATCTCTCCAAGAATGCACAGGAACTGCTAGTTTATATTCTTTTGTTGGATGAACAACACTAGTTTGAAGATTTATTTTCAGAGTGTTTCTAGAGCACAAAAGAAGATGCCTCAGCCTCATCTTGTAGAAGCAAATACCCACATAGACAGACATAGCATTTGTTAGGGACCTAGAACTCCTTGCCCATCAATGAGGAATCCCCAATCATGCCCAGAGGAAGATCCTTCATTCAGTTTCCTGAGGTAGACATCAGTGAGCATTTTCTCATTTGAGCTGTTAACTACGCACAGATGTACATTGAATGCCGTCTCACTGGTCACTTTTGAGAAGGTGGAGTGTACTGACATTATTAAAAGTGATAATTATGTCACATAAAAGCATGAAAAAGCTTTGAAAAGATTGGCGTTTCACTTAATAGTTCGATATGTTTGATAATCAACTGGTTTTTTACAGTATTTTATGCTGGGTTTATTTTTTTTCCCTAATATTTTCCTGAGATTGCGGGCCACCTTTGTTTGAGGTAAGATGACATTAAAAATTATCTGTGAGCTTTTTCATTCTTCCAGACTTTTCTGGGAGTTGGTTTCCTGTTCGTTTTCATATCAGGACTGACGTAAGAATTTCTGCTCTAACAAGAAGGATGATATTATAACCAAGAAAAGAAAAAATAAAAGGGTGACAACAGAATGTGTTTGAGCCTGTTTATGGTGCAAGTTAAACCTTAATATTGCTGACCTTTATCTCACTGTAACAAAGGCAGAAAGCAGCAGGCACTGTATGACTCATTTCACCTCCCAGAGCTTGACTGTGTTTCTCACCATACTGGCTTTCAGAATGGAAGAGGGAACATTAACACTTTGCAGCACAAGAATTCTGCCCTTGATGCTGAAGCCGTGCGCAGGGCAGGCAGGCTCTGCCTTGCAACAGATGCAACTTCACAGAGGTCATGTTAATTGCATTGCTTATGTGACTAATTGCTGTGGTTTAGCAATGGCATTGCCCAATTTAGTGCTCCCACTAAGACTCTCCAAACCACATTCACTCATTCCCCTCTCCCTCCTGTGATGGGATGGACAGGAGAATCGGAGGCAAAAAATGCAAAGATCATGAGTTTGAGATAAGGATAATTTACTGGAAACAGCAATGAGATAAGAAAACAAAAAGTAACAGCAAATATATTAATAACACAATTGTCCAAGGGAGAGGTGAGTGAGAGTCACATTCAAAATGCTCAGGATTGGGTTCACCCCACTTCTCTCTCTATCATGCTTACTCGACCAGCAGGAACCCCTTCTTCCCAGAAGAGACTTTCTTCCCCACGCCCTTAGCAATGGCATGATGTAATATAAAATAACCTCAAGGTCCTGACCATGCCCCCTCCTGCCTACTGCAAAAATTAAACATGTCCTGGCCAGAACCAGGACACTAATTTAACAGTAAATTTTGATAAGAGCAGGAAAAATTGCTGCTGGCAACAATGAGCTTGAAAGATCACAGGGAATTTTTGTATGAGTTTCTTCCAATACCCAAGATTTGAGCAGCAGAAAAGAGATGCTTAGTCATATGTCAGAGGGTGGTGTATTTTTAAATCAGTCCCTGATTGCTCCTTTCTTTTTTTCTTTTTGTTGCAGAAATCCATAATAATGAAGGAAATTATAGAATTTATCTTTCTTTAATCAGCATATTTATTCATGTACTCCTGAAATAGGCTTTAAGTTTTCTTCAAGCTTAGGTCTGAATTATTTCACCAGCAGTGTGTCAAAATATCGCCAGTAAGAGATGGGAAGCTAAAAACCCAAGGTACTGAGAGCTTAAAGGAAGGAAAGGAAATGTCACTATTTTTGTTGGCAATGTCTAGAAATTTCTACTTTCCCTTTCCTCTGCAAAATGTATTCAGAGAAATGCTCCTGAAACTGAGTGCTTCACAGAATGTGTTCAGTTGCTATTGGAAGAGATTTGCATTTTTTAACTGCCCAGTGTAACTGCAGTCACTCTATCATATCCATTTGTAAGCAATTCTTCAACTTAAATAATAAGAGATTCAAACTTTGTTTTGTCAATTTTATCCTAATAGTATATTCTTTCTTTGTTTGTTTCCTACAGGTTTGTTTTGGTTTTTTTTTTTTTTTT